>JBAMHW010000020.1:26149377-26166547 GCA_037177495.1 Rhadinocentrus ornatus | reverse complement strand
CGCCTCTCCGGGACCGCCCGAGGGCAGAAGGGTAAAGGCCAGCCCAGTCAAGGGCCCAAGGCAGCACCGCCACGGGCGCCCATCCACCCCCGGCAGCCCACACCACCACCCCAGGGGACCAGAGAGCCCCCCCATCCGGCTGGGCCCAAGGCCCAGTTCCCCCGGCCCTCCCCAAGCAGCGGCAGGAGGAGAGAGCGAGAGAGAGATGAGAGGAGACTCCTTCATATGAGAGGAGACTCTTTCATATTTTTTCTTTACTTTTAACCACGACATTTTCTATGGGGAGGTGTCAAAGACTCTTAACTCAAAGTACAAACCCCTCAAGCAGAAAGAGTTTAACAAACTATTTGGAATAATGAAAAAAAATTGAAGCATACTTCAAATTAAAGAGTTATTGCATTTGTACCCACCCCATTTGTACTATATTTAAGTCCCTAACTCAATGAGAATCGATTAGAGAATTGATAAGGAATCAAATCAATAAGTGAAATCGATAATGGAGTCGGTATCACTAAATTCTTATCAATTCCCATCATTTGCGATAAGTTTCAGCAACCACACTCACATAGCATCAACGTAGTCCATCAAGTCCAAATACTGGCTGTATTGTAAAAATCATGAAATGAAACACTATCACCAACCTGTAATATAATTACTGCTGATCCTCCTGCCTCACTATCCTATGTGTTTATTATAACTTGATGTGCAGTCACAGGTGAATTTGATCTGCTTGGAGACCGAGGATATCTGTGCCTCCCACATCTTATCATCCTGTAGCCGGACCTGAATCCTGTGGTGCAAACTAGAGTCAATGTGGCCCACAGGAAACACCCGTGTCATCATCAAAAGGCATTTTAAACGTAAGATTTCAGTGTTGGTGCGGCCTGCGGGTCCGTCCTGAATGGACGTGTGAAATCATTGGATTTCATTTTCAGGTGTTTCTAAAATCTTCTAATCCAGTCACCGCTGTGTGTTCTGTCATGCTATGCACATGTGCACATGTTACTGCTATGTTTTTGCATGCTACTGCAAGATGTGAAGAAAACCCCTCAGTGTGTTAGATTTCAATAATGTTTTTAATACTGTTACACTCACACAAAAATGCATGCACATGAAATGCACATTCAAATGCATGTGCACACACATAAGCACACAAACACTTCCTCTTGCTTGATGACTTATCACTCTGTGACTTTGTGTCAGAAAGAATCTTGCAGAAGACTCTGAGCTGTCCAGATGGTAAGATTGCTTATTCCAAAAACATCTGTTTTTCTTTCTCTTAGTTTTTTTCTCTTCATAGCTACCAGACAACATTTTCTAAATCATTTGTAAGTTCACACCAATGACATAAACATTTAATTCCTGTTATATTTTATTTTATCGCGGCTCTGATTTTTGACCAGGAGATGGAAACGACAACATTTGAATTTGACTATGAAACTGCAGTTAATGTAGAGATCGAACCATGCAACAGGGACGATGACAACAAACTGGGAGCCCAGCTTTCTGTCCTTTATTACTTCATGTTTGTCTTCAGTCTGTTGGGCAATGGGCTTGTCCTGTTTATCATCCAACGGTAAGTTGATCTGGAAAATCTGCACAAATAATAATTATATCTGAACATTTTTTTATTATTATTATTATTATTATTATTATTAAAGAATGTTTAAAGGCTCTCCTTACTTATTGCAGACACATCCTAAACGTGTCCGCCCTGGCTGATGTGAAATCATATTTGGTTAATTTAGGAAATGGTTAAGTGGTTAACTAAGTCTGTCTTTTCACATCACACATAAATAAGTACAATTATGGAAAGCAAAAATGTCAATTCAGCATTGATTTAAGATGAAAATAGTTGAATGTTGAAAATATGTCATTGAATCAACATTTTACAATGGCTGAGTTCTGACCGCTGAAATGTGATCCTTTAATAATTTAATTGATCATTTAACAAACAATGTTTCAATGTGCTGTGTGTTGCTTTGCCTGCACCAGAGAACTGGGTAAAAACATTTATGAAAGAGCTGGGGCCTTGTAAAATGTAAAGAAACCATCTTATGTTGTCAACAAAGGATCATGATAATAAATAAAAATTTGCAGTTACAAAAAAACACCCAGAAGTTGCCTTTAGACAAAGACTGCAACAGAAAAGGGGAGTAGAGGAATTCCCCGAAAGGACTTTACCGTAAAAGGACCGATGATTCACTATAGCTAAAGCACTAGATACTAAAAGATTTAGCTTCTTCCATCTTTATTTCCTGCAGGTCAGGGTGTGGCTTACAACTTCTATGAGAACTTTAAGTTTTTAATTAATTCATAAAAACAATGAAAATATTTTTCTTTACTTCTGTAAAGAAGAAGAATACACTTCCAAACAGTTTAGACAAGGGTGTAGGTTTAATTTTGACATCATAGGACATAAACACAGAGGCCCCTACATGGGAAGTGTACTGTAGATTAGTGATATGTGAGCTGAAGCAGATAACAAACCTAAACAGGCAGGATTATAATACAAAATATACTATTTATTTAGTTTATCTAGTTATTTTTATAAATAATTTTGTAATGTTTTGAATTAAAGCTGTGGGGTGCAAAGACATTTTTAAGGGCAGGTGCTCAGTTTAAAAAAAAGGGCACATTGCAAAGCGCGGGGAACTATACTTAATTATAGTGTGGAAAAAAACAAAAGACATTACAGGCTTTTATGTTCTTGCAAATTTATTGAAATATGTTACTGTACATGAACCTGGTACTAATCTGTCACTGCTCTCCATATATTCCTCATCTTCCATGCTGGTAGATGGTCTACTGTGGGACAGTAGAGAGAATAGAGTGATGAATAGAATGATGCATCTTTGAGTAAGACTGCTTAGTGACTAGGAGTGCTAAGAGTCAATGCATTGCACCACTAAGACTAACACCAGTTTGCAACTATCATAGTCTGTGTTCTTCAGACAAATTCTAATGGGGTATTTATGATGGTCAACATTTCATTATTACCCTACAATGTTAAATACAAGATAACTCATGCCTTTTTTTGTTTGTCAATATTTAACATCTGATGACCACTTAGGTTGTAATAATCAGCTTATTATTTACTATTATCTAGACCTTTTTTTAAAAGCAAAGAAAAAAAATCTCATTTCTGTCCACCTTTTCCTAATTAGTGCCTTTTCTGGTTCTTATCAAAACTTCTCTAGACCAGCCCCTGCATATAAAGTCTTTTACCTCTTAACCATCCTGGTTAGAGAAGGGTCCTGCTCCGATTCATAGCAGGTCATATGGTGGCGTGCTCAGATGCAGTGGCTTTTGGCTCCCCGTATTGGTGCTTTTTATTCAGTTTTGCGTGATTTACTTAGTGAATTTGTATGTGTGGATGGAAACAGACTCTTCTACACCTAATCGGGAGCAGAAGCACAAATGTAGAGCGGGATTGCTGGTAAAGCTACTACCACAGCCACATAAAACCACTGGCCCCAAGCATCTTCCTGACCAATGCCAAATCAGTCGCTTATCAAACAGACTAGCTGGGGCTAATGCTAACGACCAACAACAAGCTAACAGGCCGTAACCTAACCATGACCGCAACATTGACTCCTGTAAGAGTAGAGGAGGGGACTTTGCATCTACACACACAATGACTGGTGCACAAACAGCAAAATCATATTTACACACTGCTTGACTTAGAGGCTGTCTCAGTCATGTGTAGACCCTTCTATTTGCCCCATCAACTCAATGTAGTGGTCATAATCCACCGGATGCTAATGTTAGCCTAGCCCTCTCATACCTGCATGACGTTATCAACAAGCAGATGCGGGATCACCCAAATGGGACCCTTTGTTGTTGCAGGGGACTTTAATAAAGCCTGCCTTAAGACTGTACTCCCCAGTTTTGTACAGTATGTGCAATGTCCAGCCAGAGGCGAGAACACTTTAGACAAGGTCTATTGTAATGTTAAGCAGGCACATAAAACACCCCCCCCCAACATACACACACACATACACTTGGGCATGTCCGACCACCTCTGCCTGCTCCTAGCTCCTGCATTTACCTCCCTCAGAAGGAGAAGAAGGCCAGTCACTAAGGCTATACAAACATGGCCAGCAGCAGAACTCCAGAGCACAATGTGATCTGCAATTAACCATATGGAACTGCAGGAGTGTACAGGCGCTGTGTTATCTTATATCAGATTTTGCACAGATTCTGTTATGGTGGATAAGGGTATACAGGTCTTTTCCAACGAAAAGCCCTGGATTACATCTAAGGTGAAAATACTCTTGAGAGCACAAACTTTGCCTTTAAATTACAGGACAAGGTTCTATACAACATAGCCAGATCTAACCTGAGGAGAGGTATCAGGGTAGCAAATGAGGAGTATCAGAAGAAAGTAGAATCTCATCTTGAGAATAACAACCCACAGCGGCTGTGGCAAGGGATCTAGCAGCTGACAAAATACAATGGCAATTTGCAGGCAAAGTCCAATGCAAATGCCTCATTAGATGATGAACTTAACAGCTTCTTCGCCCGTTTCAAGTAATGGAGATTGGTCACACTGCTGGCGCCTCATTGACCTTCCCGCCCCCGGTCTCTCATTCTCCAGAAACATGAGGTGAGGCATGCACTGAAGGTGGTAATTCTGCAGATAACTGCTTGACCAGATCTTCAATTCATCCCTGTCACTGGCAAACTACCACCCTAACTACCATCATCCTAGTGCCACCTGGAGCAACCTGGAACTTATGTCAGGATGTTGTTCATCAACTATAGCTCAGCATTCAACAGCCCTGATATCCTGGTGGAGAAGCTGGCCTTGGTGCCCCTGATGTACTCCTGGATCAAGGACTTCTTGACCAACGGATCACAGGTTGTGAAGGCGGGTCAGCAGCACTCCTCCTTCCACTTAGCAATACTTCCCCCAGGGCTGTGTGCTAAGCTCCCGACTGTATGCACGACCTCTACATGCGTGACTGCACCTCCATTCACCTCTCAAACACCATCATTAAGTTTGCTGACTCGACTACTGTGGTTGGCCTCATAGGAAATAGAGGAGTTGACACGGTAGTGCTTCAAGAACAACCTGGAGCTGAACACGAGGAAGACAAAAGAGATGGTCATTGATTTCAGTAGGCAAAGGGGAGATCATGCTCAACGATCTATCAGGGTATTGTGTGTCGAGAGAGTGGCCTCCTTCAAGTTTCTGGGGACCCACTTATCTAAGAACCTCACTTGGTCAGTCAACACAGCAGCACTGGTTTAAAAGGCACAGCAGAGACTCCACTTCCTTCGGGTGCTGAGGCGGAATAACTTAGAGGAAAGTCTACAGGTGTGCTTCTATCAAGCCACTATAGAGTCATTGCTGCCATACTATTTGACTGTTTGTTTCGCGGCCTGCTCTGTTGGAGACAGAAAAGCACTGCAGAGGATCAGCAAGACTGCAGAGAAAATCATTGGCTGCCCTCCCTGGAGAACATTGCAACCACCCGCTGCATCAGCAGAGCAAAAAAGATCTGAGCACACAGCCCCCACCCTAGCAAGCAGCTGTTCAGCCTGCTGCTGTCAGGGAAGAGACTCAGATCCCTAAAATGCAGAACAAACAGGCTGAGAAACAGATTTTACCCATGGTCTATCAAGCTGGCTTCACTGAATATGTTCTGAAGAAGAATGAGACATTTACTGAACACAGTTTCCATAAACTGTGACTTTGTCATGTTGATGTTAAATTGAGACCAAACTGGGACCAGACCTACCGTAAACAACTTGGTTTTAGTAAAGCACAGCTGTGGGCACGCGGGGCAGGTAGGTGACACTGGTGGCAGGTAAGTGCTGTAGGTGACGTAGTTCCGCTGAGACAGCAGATTCATACTAGACGCGCTCAAACATTTATGCATTCATTTAGTTGTATTTTTTTGCCAGCCTAAACAAAAAGCAGGAAAAATAGCATCTTTTAAGGTACCCTCAGGAGCAACATGGGGAGGATTTGGCCAGCCTGACAGATTTTATGGATCGTTGCTACTACAGAATCGTCATGGGAAAACTGAACAACACGCCAACCCACTCCACCTCATCTAAGGCCAAGAGACAGCAAAACAAGGACTCACCTGGAGCTATTTCATCACCGGGGAACGACTCAACGGAAGTTCTTATCTCTATAGATAAGAAACTTAGTAGTTTTGATGCGCATTTAAGCCTGGTAGAAACTCTCCACAAAGAGATCCAGGCATTACGTGAATCACTGTCCATGGTCAGTCCAGGTGGAGCCAGGACAGGAAGGCTGTCAACAGGGGGCAGAACTCCTGGGCTGCACAGTAGCTGAAACCTGACATCACTGTGAGTTCTAGCAAGCATCACACCAGATCTGTTGGCATCAAAGCTGTGACAGAATATAAGCACACACAGCAGGATATTAAAAACATTGCTAACTGTTTTCTCATAAAATACTATCATGTCATGTTAAATTATTTTTATATACACATACAGTGTGGAAGTTTGAATATACATACTTGAAGTGCTAATAACTCTTGATCTGTGAGAGTTTTCGGAAGTATGGACTCAGGTGCGCCTACTAGTCGATGGCCTTTACTATCACCCTGCTATCTGCCATTCCGACCAGCTGCGGGATAGTTGACTCTGGTCCTCATGAATGCTTGCTTGATCAGTCCAAAGCCACAGTCGGGGGCAAATTTGGTGTGGCCAGCAATCAAGAAGTGCATGCTAAGCATGGAGTGAAGCTTGTGTCCATCACGCCAGGCACCGTACCAGAGCATGAAGTTGTTTTTGTTTTGCCCACTGCAGTTGTCACAATGAAGATTCACGTTTCTCCAACTCAGAAGCTGGTGAAGAAATGATGCATGTAGCTGATGACTTCATTGCTCCCCTTACTTACCGACATGCCTTCATTGATCAGGAAATTCACATGTTTTTGCAACCCTTCACAGAAGACACCAAAAAGGCCACATTTTCGTGGTGTCAGGACCAGGCTGAAGAGGGTTTGAGGGTAAGCGTATCTGAAGAAGAGGAAAAAAGGATTAGATAAAATTAAGCTGTGTGTATTTTTATACCAGTCTTCATAAACCAAACAACAAAAAAGAAAAACAAAACAACTTTTGGACTTAAGGGAAAATAATTTGTGATAAATGGTACCTGCTGTGCAAAATCAAAACTGTAGTGCATCCTGATCTTCTTGCTTGCTGCTGGGGAGGAACCAAAAGACAACTGAGAGTCTGTGCAGGTCTTTTTGCAGGCAGCAGTCATCTCGTTGTACAGCCCTCTCTTTTTGCACAAGCTTAAGATGATCCTGTTGCTTCTTGACTGCTTCAGATTTTCTCTCATCTGAAAGGTTTGCACTTCTGGTTTCAGCTGGTCTTTATTCTGTTGGCACTGCCAGCTGAGATCCGTACAACATACCTAGCTCCTTAGAAGACTTCATGCAGAGACGCCACACTGAGGCCTTGGACACATGAGTTGGCAGTAACTCTACATGCCAATCCCTATGCCCAGGATGTCGGCTAGGCAGCATGAGGGCATTGTCTTCAGCGTAGTTCTTTATAAATTCCATAGCTTTGTTGATCTGTTCATGGTTGATGAACCTGTGTGTCTGTGGTCGTGGGCTCTCTTTCATTAAACGTGGCTTTGTCCCATTCTTATCAAAGTGTCTGATGATGTCAGTCAATGTGTCTTTGCCAATTCTGATGAAGGCAAACAAAGAAAATACTTGTTTCAGATTATGGTACATTCAGATTATGGTTCATGCTAAGAGGCGGTTTAGCTTATAAAGCAATCACCTGGGGTCAGTTTGGATGCATACATCGAATTACCAGAGGTGTAATGTAACAAAGTATTAATACTTTGTTTTTTGTACTTACAGTTTAGTTACTTTCTACAAAGTAAAATAATAAATTTTAAAAACATGCTCCCAAAGCTGCAGTATGCATTAATCATCATGGTTTTCTGTTATTCAAATTAATAGCAGTAGCTTACATTTTCACACCTATACATCCAATTAACACTTATCATGTGATTGCAGTTTCGATGTGTGCATAATTTTGCCACTTTTTTCTGCTGCTAAAGAATCCATCCGTATGTTGTACATTAACTCTGGAAAAAGTTTGCGGCTACACGACTGTGTCCCAAGTTGAGAATTCTCTTTTTTCTTCCATAGCATTTACAATCAAAGTTACAAATCTTCTCCATCTCTCTTTCTTTATCTTTAAATGTTACAGTAGAGATAGCCTCTGATATCCTACGGTCCAGCTCCTCCGCCGCTAATCCAATGGATTCTTTGTTTTCCTCATCTTCAGCTAAGGTCAGCAGTAGTTTAGGAATGTTATCCAGTGTAATGCAGTCACTCTCATTGATTTCTTCAGCTACATCATCTAATTTGGATTCAGAATCTGAAGTGACATCGGCGTCGGCATGGTTGGAAGAATCTGTCTTATATAAGTACAACCAAAATGCGCTGTAACGGCCACGATTCACTTCTTGTGCAATGCGTTCCTCTTGGTCCATCTTCATTGAAGATGTAAAAATACGCAGCTTCCTGAATAGTAATAAAAGCTCCTGGCTCGAACAGCTGCTTAAGTAGCCATGTGCTTTTACTTGAATGTGCTGTTGATTGGCCGAAGAAAGCCGATATGTTAATCTGCTGTGGTATGCCCACCCCCGAAACCAGAAAGCGGTTCCCGGGGGATTACCGTCTAAAACAACCCAAATTTAAACACAAACTTTATTGTTTGAAACCCCCCATACTGTTATTTGAAGCATGGAGTGCCTTCTTCATATATTCAACTAGCATATTTTTAAAAAAAAGTGAAAATCACAAATTTTTCAGAAAAAAGAAATTTTTTGTTTTTTCAGGACTTCTGTCAGGTTGACTTTTTCCTGGGTTTTCCCGTGGCGTGTCACATTTAACACAGCAGCCAGATCATCATTCTGTTTGCTACAATGCTGGACAGGACATGTAAAAAAAAGAAAAAAGAAAAGCACAGCTGTTGCTGATTTTGGATTCCAAGAATCCCTCCTGAATCTCCTCAGCTACATGAAGAAGGTGGTCCTGAACCATATCAGTTGGAGCCGTTAGCACTGTTGCGCTGGCCTGTCAGCAGCTCTGGAAAGCTGTAGAGACTTGCGGCAGGTTGTGGCAGCTGCAGGAAGTGCCGCTGTAAGTTGCCGTTGCTAAGATTTAAGCTGCTGTCTGTCGCCAGATGAGGATCATCAGGTAAAGAATAATGTCCGGTGTTACTTGTACACCCCTCAAAAGCACAAATCCGTCCCATTGCAGGAATATTTCATCAGAAAATTTGTGAAAGAATAAATGTCTGAAACTAGCAAATCTACACCATATAAGTTCACATTCATTCATGTGCGTTGGTGGGCGTGGTTTTCTATGCCTGCAAGGTGAGGACCCGCCTATCTACATCTGGAGGGAGGGCCTGTGGGGTTGTTAAAAATTTCTCGTGACATAGAATGAGGCCTTTATTCTTTAAGTGCACCTTAGTTTACACCTGTATCATGCCAACAGGGAGTTGTAATATTGTCTAGTACAGGTCTATTTGAGTTTAGTGCATTTTTGCACGTGAAAATGACGTAGGAAATTGCAGTCTTCCGAAGCGTTATTCGCTTCGGCCACACGATGGCAGCATTGTCTTGTGTTCGAGTAGTATATGAAGTTAGTCTAAGAGGCAGATTAATGCCCATCTGAAAATATGTTTACTCGTATTTAGCCACATGATCAGAGTTCAGCATGTAAATTTGTATTATAATCAATATAATTATTCCTTCTTTATCTATATTACAGTACCACACACATGAGCAGACAGAAACAGACAGATATACAACAACAAGTGGATGAAAACATTATTTGAACCCCTTGTGTTGCTGTGCTGTACCAAGCCTGAGTATGAGAAGTAAACATGGGACTGGATGAACCTGTATGAATCGTCTTTCCTTGTGTTCTGACCGACACTCCAGTGACACACCCACAACAGGTTGGTGTAGTGATTTGCGTCATAAACATTACAAATGTTTGGGATGAAAATATTTATTTTAATAATTACATAAAAATTCCCAAGGCCTTGAAGATTACTCCCCCAGTCCTGGCTGGCAAGTCGCCCTTTGTTGACCTGTGGCCAAGTCATAAATTTGAGAGTGGGGTTTTTACAGTCAGACCCCCACTCCTCTCTGGAGAGATTCAAGTGTCTGTGAGGAGAACAATTCTTAATGTCTAAATCCAGTCAGGAGATTAAACAAAGGTTCATTAATGCTTTTGCCAGGGGTAATCGCTACATGGGTGTGTTCCTGGAGTGTCACACCTACCTGTCAATCATTTCTGCCTGGAGGTCCCCTTTTACCATACAGTCCACCCTACGCCTTAACTATTTAACACAGATATTGCTGAAAATTTGTTAATGAGTGCGATTGTCTGGGATAACTATTATCTCATCAGCACAAAGACTTATCTTATGTTCTATATGCTTGACATGGATTCCTTTAATCTCTTTATTGTGTCCTATGGCAGTGAAGGAAATAGCGGGCAGCCCTGCTTGGTGCGTTTCTGCAAATAGAAGCTTGGAGACGTTTGATGATTGGTCTTCACACATGCATTTGGGTTGTTAAATAATATTTTTATCAAGTCTATGAAAGAAGACCCAAACTCAGGAGGTATTACTAGCAGGGTTATTGTTTCTATCCTTCTGGTGAGAGCTTTGATGATTATTTTAAGATCTACATTTAATAATAAACTTGAATGGTAACTGGATGGAAGTGTGGGGTCTTTTCCTGGTTTTAATAGTAGTGCAATATTAGATGGTGCCAGCATTGTCCAGAATTCTTTATAGAATTCTGCTGGATAACCATCTGGACCTGGGGCTTTATTGTTGGGTATATGCTGGAGAGCTTCATGGAGTTCAGTGACTGATAGTTCCTTCTGGATCGTTGACAGAGGAGATTGTTGTTTTCTCCTTGTTTGTTTTTAACTGATGTTGTAGAAGAAATTACCAAGAGTCTGGTATGAGTAAAAGTAAATGGGTTTATTACAGAGAGAATTATTGAGTATAAATTACTTGCAAGTTGATAGCGGTCTCCTGACCCACGAGAAGTCAGGAGAGAACTCTGATTTACAAATCAGAGACAAACAGTTTTATTCGTCTGGTTCCCAATACAAGGTCAGACTCAAACCTGATAAAGTCAGTGAAAAGAGACTGAATGGCGCCACTCTTTTTACTTTTCACTTGAAGTGTTTCAAGCGAAGTCTTTGCATCCAGAATTTATTTATTTTTTATTTCTTTAAGTTTAAGTTTTCCTTTCCTTATATCGTTCAGTGTGTGTTCTTCTGGGGAGACATGGTAAGCGTCATTTAGGGATTTAATTCTAAGTTCTAACTCTGAAATTCTCACAGTTTCCTTCTTTTTCTTATGAGAAGAGAATGAAATTATTTTCCCTCTCATTACTGCTTTTCCTGCTTTCTAAAGATCACACGCTCAAGTTTCTGGCAAGTTCTTTTATAGAAATAAGGACCATTCTCCTTTAAAGTAGCTGATAAACTCATGATCTTTAAGTAATGACATATTAAATCTCCAGTTTCTAGTTGCTGGTATTTCTAATATTCTGGATTATCTTATATTATCATTATCTTTCCTTTTCAATTTCAGAGCTCGTTGAAAGGTTTTTGTGAGAAAAAAAGTATTTGGTGCGGGCATATATAATAATTCTGTCAACACAATTAAGTTTTGCACTGTAGATTGTAATTGAAATAAACCATACATTTGTGAATCAAGCGAAAAGTTTTCGTGCCTGTAATTGTAGGGGAGACCAGGGACAGTTGTAACAATTTTTTGTTTCTAATTTAAAAGGGCAAAAAGCTAAATCATTTAACTGCAAGGTTTGCTATTCTGTGCTGCCTGTAGCCAAAACAAATTGTCTAATGAGCCACACCTCCCTCTACCTCTTCCACCACTCACCATGTTCGCAGACAAAGGTGCAAACACACTGAGCATAACAACATTATCATTGTGTCAAAGTCATTTATAACATTCATGTTGTTATTTCCTGTCAAGGAGAAGAGCTAGCTTTGAGTCACATTGTAGCTTCTTTATCTTTCGCAGTGCTTTCCTCTCTGAAAATACAAGGCCAATGTTAATCCGGGTTATGTCCCTTTCTCTATCTGACAACTTCTATGCCAGCAATCATTGTTTTTCTCTCGAGGTAATATCATGTCCTGGTCGTCTTCTGGTCAATGTTTTGTTCAGCTTGCCACCATTTAGTTTAAAAAATATGCGCTGCCATTGCTTGCTGGCTGAAGCCTTTTTATAGGGAGGGAGGACCAAGGACTACGAGTAAAGGGATGAGCGGGCGATTCACATGCACGTACATGAACGTACATGAACGTACATGAACGTGCGGCCGGACGGCTGGTAAACATGAGGCTGGAGATCAACAGAGAGACGGTGTGTGACGTCATGCTATACTCCTAATGAAATTCCACCTCTAGTGCTTCACATAGCCATTTTTTAATTCCTCTAATCTAGAAATGATGAATTTCTGCCTATTGCCCATTTAAAGCTCTTTTACCCAGTGTGTTGCAACTGCTGTGCAAACAACCTTCAAGTGTCTGCTAATAAATTAAGTATAAATTGCCTGTGCAACACAAACAGAAAATGCATGGCCTAATCTCAAACACCAATTGACCCCATAGTTGGGGTCAGTTGTAACATGCCTTGGGGTTAAGTGTAACATTATCAAATAAGGACCATGACAATGACTTTTGGTATTAAACTTTTGATTTAAAACTTAAAAAAATTGTTGTGGCCAAACAGAGCACGGGAATGAAACCCACTAACATATGACCAATTATAATGATACAAGTGTATGGTGACACACTGCACTACTCCCAATAATCAATATGCCTGACTGACACTAAAATTGAAAATAAATAAAAAAACAAAATGGGCTAACATGCACTGGCTTTGACCACTAAATGTGCGAGTGTGTGTGTGTGCATGTGGGAGGACAGTGTCAGGGAGACAGTGGTGATAGATGAATGGCACGCCTGGTGTGCATGCTTTGTGAGCTTAGAGATGACATGTCATGCACTTAACCCACACTTCTTTTGACTTTGAGTTATTGAAGTGTTCCATGCAGATGATACAGAAATTCTTATCAGAGCAATCTGTTTCCTGTGGCTCAATGTTTCAGGTTTTCTTCTTTTTCTTTCCTGAAGTTTTCTTTGTAGCCTAGGATTTAGTTGCTTTGCTTTGTCTTGTTCCCTGCTCAGACTTTGTTTTGGCAAGCTTATTTTCCATTTCACATTCTCAGTCCTCCTCTTCTGCTCTGATTCCAGTGCCATTTTGACAGGTGTATCTGTAAGTATTGCTGTTTGTTTCCTTTTACTTCCTCTTGTAGCAGGTTTCCAGCTTTTGGTAAGGGTCACACACCACAGAGCTTGTGGCTGTTTCAGTGGCTGAAGAAGTGGCTTGGTTAGTAGCTAGGGCAGAACCCTAGTTGCTGGATAGAGCAGATCCTGGGTCAGTTGTTGGAGAAAACATTTGATTGGTAGCTGGAGCAGAAGCTTGGCCAATTTCTGAGGTCTTGGCCTGAAAAGCTGGATCTGTGCGATTTGTTACTTGTGAAGTTGCAAACTCACATTCCTCAAATATGGCTGGATTATATGGCCAAATTCCACTGCACTGGAATCCAGCTTGTACATTCTTTGGTGTAGCTGCTGCTGGAAGTGCTGTCTTCACTAGTCATATTTTGTCATGGTCTTCCAGGATTCATTCTCATCCAAGAATCACTTGATGTGTTCCCCATTCTTTTTGACTGGCCCATAGACACTTCTATTAAGTGGTTGAACCTTGTGACTACAGTGCAGTAGCCCTACTTAGCGGTAGCCCTGTGGAAGGGAGCATACCAACCAAACATGAGTTAGAGGATTTGATCCCACCTTAAGCCAAAATTTTTTTGGGGGGGGAGTGGTAGCCTTGTTGTTACAGAGGACTGCAGCCACAGGTGCTGGAATCTAGCAGCCCACTGCTCCTAGCAACTAGGATGGGTTAAATGCAGAAAAAGAATTTCCCAGTTTGGGATTAATAAAATTATAAGAAAAAAAAAAGATAGCATCACAATACCATTGCTCTTTCAGAAGTCAATGGCTGCAAAAGAAAGGTGTGAGGAATGATTATTCAAGATAAGGAGCACTTTTTTCTCGACTGACTTTGATGTGGTTTGCTTGAGAAATATCATAAATACTCCTGCATCCATTCAGATTTATTTCCACTTCCAATACTTCCTATTGGACCATCTCTCACAAAATGGGCCGCATAACGCATGCGAGGGAGCACAAACATGGGAGGGATTGTGTTGCCAATAGCATTGATTGCACATGCAATTGAGACAAGCGTCTTGAAGCAGATGTCATTGCTCCAACCTGTTTGGCTCTACATTTTGCAATCACTCTGTAAGGTGTTTGCACAGTAGTAATGCATGTTTCATCAACATTCCAAGTGTCGTTTTAATAATCTCGTCAAGCTTTCCAAAAAAAAGACACATTTTGTTTATTGAAACTGGTGGCCCGTGCAAGACTGGTGACAACAGCACTTCAAATGGTAAGGGTTGGGTTTTGTTTCATAAAGCCAGAAAACCAATCTGGACCAGCAGTTGAAGTCTCCCATGATGTTTGCAGCCATATTTTACTGCAAGCTGGTTTGCAATTTATTTCACCTGTAATATGAATCATATAAAAAACATTTAATTTACAACCAGTTATATTTCATATTGACACCAGTATAATCCTCCTGACTTATCTTTGATCAATTCCTATCTGCTTACCTCATGTGGACACAGTCCATAGTATGCATTAGCAGCCTCTTTTAGATACTCTGTCTACACCTTCTCTTGTTCATCAGCAAACACCTTTGTTTCAGAGTTATAGCCTACACGTGGAAGCTTGCTTGATCTCTGATCTTCTAACTTTTTCATCGCTTTGCAGAAGTGGAGGAGTGTGACATGGCATATACCATACAATTTTACCACTGATCTTACTGACTTTCCTTGAACTTTCACTTCAGTGGATGCCCTCTTCAGAATTTCGAGACCTAGGCATGCTGAAACTAAAAATAAATGTTTTAATCAAAATCACACTTTTACTCACAGATTCATTAAAATTTAGTTGGCGTTAATTATAACATTTTTTAACAGTTACCCGACCCCATGCCTGTGTGTTACAACTGTCCACCAGTGCAATACCAATGAGCTAGCTTACCATACAGCAAACAGCTAAAATATTACCACAAACAACTTGCCTAAAAAACAGCTAAACAGACCCATAATCAACATGATATATGTTTGAGGAGTTCAACTATAAAGCTTGCACTGTAATTACAAATATTACTTTCTTACCTTAAAATGATATTTTCCTGCTCAAATTTAGCTGTGTTATCCTCAAGGCAATGTTTTTTTCGCATTCAGGCTAAGGACTGAACTGAGCATGTGCAGAGTGAATCAAATGATTCCAAACTTGTTCCTTATAGGAGCAGTTGCAAGTGTTACAACTGAACCGTTTTACAACCGTCTCTGGTCTTCCCTGTGTATTGCTGAGACTAGACTTAAATCTTAAAACTGGAATTGCATGTCCTAGTTTTCTGAAAAAAACTGTAATTAGTTTCTAAATTCTGAAACGACAGATTTGATTACTCTGAAACAGCTCAGAGTTGTAGTAAGATGCTTTCTTTACCTATGCATATGCATATTGTCATTTTAACACTTTTCTTCCTGTCTACTTCCCAGGTTTGAGAAGTTAACAACTGTGACCAACATCTTGCTGCTGAACCTGGTGTTTTCCTCCCTGATCTTCATGAGCACCCTTCCCTTCATGGCAGCCTACATGCAGCTTGGCACATGGATTTTTGGCAAAGCAATGTGCAAAGTTTATGGCTGTTTTCACTATCTGGGCTTCTACAGTTCTGTCCTCTTATTAGCTCTTCTGACCTTTGATCGACACCTTGCAGTTGTATACTCACTAAGTACTTCAAGACTGAGAAATCGAAGTTATGTATTAATCTCCTGTACTGTGGTGTGGCTGCTCAGTGGCTTGGCGTGCATCAGGTCGATGCTGCTTCACAACACTTTCATGTATTATGGTAGACAGACGCACTGTGATGAGTTTCCTGGTGAACTTCCCAATATTGATGTGGAAACTGTGAAAAATGTTGGATTTTATCTTCAGCTACTTCTTTTCCTAGCCTTCCCTATGGTTGTTATCATCTACTGCTACGTAAGGATTGTGATCACAGTCATGTTGTCCAAAATAGCTACCAGGTTCAAGACAGTTAGGCTGATATTTATCATTGTTCTGATGTTTTTCATTTGCTGGGCTCCATTCAATATTGTCATGCTGCTATCTTATAAGGAAAACAATACCTGTGAGGAACAAAAAAAACTTGGGTATGCCCTTCAAATCACACGTAACATGGCCTATGTTTACTTTAGCATCTGTCCCATGTTCTACACGTTTGTAGGGAAAAAATTCCAGAACTACTTCCGTCAGCTGCTGGTGAAACGTTTTCCAAGCTTAAGGAATTATATTTCTGTTCAGCAATTCAGTAGAACCAACCTGTCCACAAAAACTACACCAAGTGCATAGTTATAGTTTTATTCTTTGTTGCCAAACAACTTATGTTGAGGAACTTCTATAACGATTCTAAAGTAGTGTATTGTGCACTATTATAAGTTGCCTATTGCTACAAATAAAACTTCAGTAACTTTTGGTTAGCAAGTGCTTTAAACCCTCAATGCTTGAGTTTATTTACAATCAAATAAAAACAAAGAACGTATACGAATAATTTTGGAAAAATATAATAAAAATGTAAAATACTGAAGTAAAGGAAAAAAACAATAAAATATTAATAAAGAGAATAATAACTAATATTAAGATTAGTACAGAAATAAAAGTGAGTAAAAGCACAATGACAAATACAATGAATCGAATAACACCTATAAACCAAGACAAGAAGGGTTTGTTGAAAAAAGAAGCCAACATGAGCGTGGATCATTCAGCTTGCCAGCTTACATTGAAATGGAGGACCATCTATACTCTTTGCACGCGAGACGGAGGGAAAAAAAATAGCCAATAAAAGAAAAAGAAATAATAACTGGGAGAAAATAAGAGTGTACATCGGTG
>JBAMHW010000020.1:26036247-26047145 GCA_037177495.1 Rhadinocentrus ornatus | reverse complement strand
TTTTACCTTTTAGTTAGTAAATCCTGAACATTTCATCCTTCTTTGTCATAAATATTTGATTTTATATATATTAAGAAGAAATGTAACTGTTTGTGTTTAAAGAAAAAAACTGCAGCTAAATGTGTGTTTATGTGTTTAGTTCAGGGGTCTGCAGCCTTTACAATCCAAAGAGTCATTTTTCCCTCTGCCAGCTGAATAAAACTCCTTTAGAGATGCAGATGTTACGAGTCCTTTTCAAAAAGGCAACTTAATATATATTTTTGGATTAAGAACCACCATAGGATATTTGTTATTTTTTAATCACATTTTTATTTCCATTTTTTGGTTTTAAAATAAAAAAAACAACAACATAAAACCTTTATAAAATGAGGATAGACAGACTTTCTTCTAAGGGATGTAGATATTTGTGGAAAATAATGCAAACAAAAAAATAAAAACAGTCCATAGTTTTCAACCTAATGACAAGAAAAAGATTTTAAAAAAGAGCTTAAAGAGAGAGCATTTTACATTTTACCCTAATAAAAAATCTCATCTCCATTCTGTTGTATCAGCGAGTTCTTGAACTGCTGATACTGATCTACATTTCTACCCTCACCTATGGTCGCCAGCTGTGTTGTGTGTGGTTTAACCACACTTTGGTCATTATTGTGCCATTATATTACCAATAATACCCATTTAACTGCAGCTTTAGTGTTTAGCAACATTTAAAATGCTGTTCAGTAAATTATTTTATTAATTTCTTCTTCTTAATATTATTATTATTTTATTTATACAATACAAAAATATACAATCGTATATAAAAATATAACGTGTATACACGCTAACAAAAAGAAACCATCAAAGTAGCATTGACACATTGGGTGTGTCCCAATCCGCACACTTCTATACTTTGAACACTACATATAAGTGCTTAGTGCGCTGACACAGAAATGTTAGTTAAAACTCAGTGCACTGAAAGTACCCGGATGCTGCCCTAAATTCGGCCAAAAATCTAGTGCAAAACAATGGACACTACACGCACTAAACGGTTGTCATCTTGCTGACGTAATGGATAGGGGAGGGACTTTAAACAGTTTTCCAGAGCTGAAAAATGGTGGCCAGCAACTGAGCGGTACCGATGCAGGTAGAGGCTGTTTAGTAAAGATGTAAGTATGAAGTTATTCTGTCATAATTGTAATATAAACGGCAGCATGCTACCGATGTCTTCTATCCCCGACGACAGTTATGGATCTGATCATTTGCTGCTGTTATACCGACTCGTGTCCGTAAATGTTAGCAGTTTTTTTGCTGGTTTCGTGGATGTAGATAGGCTATAAGTGTTAGAAATAATTAATTCTATAGGTACTGTATGTTTTAACTAATCGTTGATGAACCTCCAGATTAAGCACTGCGGTGTCTGTGGCATAAACGAAATGGTCCTTGATCTAAAAACTGATTAGGAAACACTGGTGGTTAAAGAACCGGCCCGTTTCCAATGTACCGCTGACTAAGCCGTAGCTGATTGTACGTCACTTTAGATAAGAGTGTGCAAAGTACCCATAAATTACATAAATAATTTTAAATAATGGAGAAGAGGAGGCGGCAAGAGAGAAATGTTTTGATAAAAAGTTTCAATAAAATTTTTCTGCATCCCGTTTTAGCCTCTTCATTAGAGCATTTAAAATTTTAAATGATGATTTCTAGTATAATGTGAACTGTATCAGTGTAAACACCGATGAAAATAGGTGTATATGATGTAAAGTACTTTAATTCAGCACATTTAAAAGCTGTTTTACTAATGTTTTAAATCACACTTTATACTAACAGGTATGGGGAAGACATGCAGAGACATGAACGTGTGCTGATGGCTTCCATTGTTATCTACTGAGGTCGACAAATATAGTGTAGACCACGGTACTTTGTTACACAAATGAGGCCTTTTAAAGGCATTTAATAGCATAAAGTATGATGACATGAAAACACGTATGTGAGCGTGATTTTGGATTTGGAATTCGGAAGAACCTGGACAAATTGTCCTGAAAAAAGCATATTGCCATCAGGCAGCATGTAGGAGAGGGTGAAATACCTTAAAATAAAATAAATAAGCATACATTCTAACTCATGTTCAGCCGGAGGAGGATCCGCCATTGGCGTTGGAGGCAACGTAGTTTACAGGTGGGGTTAAGTAAGGAGTACACAAAAGAAAGTAAAATCTAGAGTTGGAAATTCATTCTGTAAATTAAAGCGCCGTCAAACTCTGGTACGTCACTACCGGTAAGTGCAAAACGTTAGTGCTCTATTTGGGTCAGCACTTACCCACGATAGTGTTCACTACAGAGGGTAGTGCTTAGTGCGCACTACCTTCCAGTGCACTCACGTAAGTGTGCGGTTTGAGACACACCCCCAGTGTTTCAAATCAGAACTGCAGTCGAAAGAGAAAAAACGGAGCGTTCTAGCCCAACTGTTAGTGGCTAAAATTCCTCCAAATATAAACATGCTTTTATCTGTGAGTGGATCCAGTGGCCCCATGTGCAGCAGGGGCAGCGAGTATACACAAAAGGTAAATACTTCAACATTGTTTACATGTGTACTGTCTTCTTTTAAAGGTGTTACTTATCCCAAATGCTCTAGCACCTAACAAACAAGGCCGGTAGTTTTAATCAAATTTCTGTCATTTACCTTGATTTTGTTGCACACTGCACCTTTAACATTGGAAACATATGTAGTGTTGTGTCACATCCCAGGGCTACAGCCTGTGGCTGTGTATGTAAATTCTGGTGTGGGATTGCAACTCTGTGATTGGTCTCCGGCTGTTCCAGCTTACCTTCATTCAGACCCACCTCTGCCCCATGCTGATTGGACGCCGCCATTCCCATACTTCCTGCCCCAGGACAAATGAGAAGAGCTCAAGGGCTTTAAAAGGAGGAAGCGCCATCAATCTGAGCAGCTGTGATCCATTGGGCTCACAGTTTGCCAGCTGGGTTGGTTTTGGAGAGACACTGGTCTGTGTAAAACTTTGTGGTTTGAGCGTTAGAATTCTTTGAGATTAGATTGTGTTTGAGTTTAAATTGAGAAAAGACACTCTCATCGTTTTGAGTAGCCATTTTGAGTTTGGATTTTGTATAGGAGTTTTGGTTTATTTCATTTAGGAGATTGTTTGAGTTTTGGGGATTGCAAATTTGTTTTGGTTTGTACTATTAAGTAATTGTGTTTAAGTTGATTACTAATTGCCTAAACTGTTACTTGTTAATTGTTAATTATTGTTTCCTAAAATTAAGGACACCTTTTGTTAAATTTATTTTTTTTAGTTACCGGACTGATATAACCTAACTTAGGACACCTTTTGTTTGTTTCTCTGTTGAATCCGGCTATTTATTAATAAATAATTGTTATATCTTTAAGTTTGGTCCGGCTAGTTTTTTGTTTTTGACCCCTATTCCCCTAATTTTAAGAGAGGGGTCGTAACATGTTGCTTTAAAGCTTTTTGCTGCAACTTGTCAATTATGAAAGTTAAATCAAAAGTATGTTTCACTCAGTAAATAATGTTTTGCTTTTATCGTGCTCCCAGAAACACTTTTCCAGAAAATTTTCTTTTTTGATTTAACAAATGAATTGTGTAAAAATTACTCTTCATTCCTAAATGGTTGCTCCAAATCTCACGTTGAGCATTTGGCGGCTCTTCTTTCTCCTCTTCAGCCCCCCGGTGGACCTACAAATGTCTTAATGGTTGCATTTGTCCCTTTCTCCCTTCTACGACATTATGAATTTTAAATGACTGTTTAATTTACAGCTGCACAATATTGGTTATTTTGAGGAAAACTGAGGGCAAGAAGCTTGTCTCTTTGGAAGGTGAAAGGCAGTGCTTGATTTGAAACTTGCTTTTCCATTTGATACTCCAAAATTTCTGCTATTCAACAGGTAATCACAATTATCAAGACAACATGAGGCAAGTGGCAATATCTCTGAGGCAAAGTCACCTTGGGGGCACCATCTGTTGGAGCATATGTTGCGTGTGCACTTGTCTGCATGAAAAACAGACTTGAATGCTGCTGCATTCATATACTCGTACATATTCAGTTTTCCAGTCCTGTCATTTGCACCTGTTTCCTAATTATTCAGATAAAACTCAGAGTCGGCTTGTATCAAAGGTTTGCTTTGTTGTGTTTGTAAGCGGTTCTCATACAAACCATCTGCTCAGTTTATTGTGAGCATCGAGGAAGAACTTTTTTCATCTCCAGACAGCCCACTTTTCTTCATGTGTGCACCATCTTAGCAAAAAAAAAACTTCTTAATGTGCCCTTCCAGACACTTTTGATGTTAGGATAATCAGTTACTATCAAAAACTTTTAGTTTTTCTTTGAATATGTTCATGGTGCAGTTTTACATCCTGCCATAATACTAATAAGCTTGTGTATTGAAAAGTTTGTATAAGCTAGTGGTTCCCAGACTTTTTCGTCAGGGTCCCCTTTTCATCAATAAAAATAATGTCAAATAATAATAATATGATAATAATTTCATGATAAATTCCTCTGCTATAGAGTGAGGCGTTTAAACCAGGAAACAAGCTATTTGAGGCAAAACAGGAGTTTTACTCCCCACCCTACACAGCAAAATGTTAACCAAAACTGAAGCTACATAACTCAGTCACACGTATTGTTACTAATGTACAAATTATTGTGTCTTCATTAACAAACAAAATAAAGTCATACTGAAACACTCTAAACAAACCGCTACAAAAATTATAAATAGCACGAAATAAATAAAATTTTGTTAAAAATAAATAACATTTAGAGCAAAAGTCCAGGGCAAGAAATGACAAGTGCAATTCCTAAAACAATGTAAAATGGTGCAATCAAAAAACACACAAAACTATAAAAACTACTACAATTATGATAAACAAAACAAAAAAATGTCACTGTATAAAACAAAAAAATCAATCAAGCAATCAAATTAAAATTCTGAAGCATGTTTTATATGTAAGTTGTGACACAAAGTTGGTTAGTTAAAATAATTCCATCATGCTCTTCTAGCCAACAGGCCCACCACACAGTCTGTATTCAATCATCTTTTTGACATTTCTGCATATTGCAGTCAGTCTTCTTCATTTAGATCTTCTTGCTACAGATCCAAATAATATTTAATATTTGTTAGATTAAAATAAAACATAAAACGTAATAGTACTGCAGTCATTATTCTTTGTTATTTAACTTATATTCTTCTCTGAGAGTCTCAGACAATGACAATGAAGCTGAGGCCTCCTCTCTAGCAGCTTCCACAGGTGCCTGTTGCGGCTGCAAAAATGTGGACAAATACAAATGTAACACATCACTTTAAAATTTATAGCAGTAACATTAAATATTAGTAGCCTATCCTTACAATAAACAGTTGCATAAATACTGCTTTGCAAATACAATTAGAACATTTTATGTCGTATTAAACCTTTATGTCATTTTGACATTATGACAAGCATGATTTTTATGGCATAATATAGGTGGCACTTAAATTAAACTTAATGTTCAGTAACTCAGACATACCTCTACTTTAAGACTGCCAGTTTTCTGTTTTATCAGATATGTGTCATAGCTTTTGTTTTGTTTAGTTTTTTTTACCCTTAAACACACCCCAGCACTTCACCCTATGATAACCCCAAACTCCCATCAACCCCTGTACAAACCCTTTTGCAACCCCTGCCCCCGGCCCATACCCTGGATCCCAGGGCCACAACCAGACACCAGGGCATGCATCAATCCACACTGTGGCAGCACGCCCGGACAGGCCCAAGCCCCAAGGCAACAACCGACCCTGCCACCGAAAGAGAAGGGGCTCTGGTGCCCGGGGGGCATTAACGACAGGTAGGATTACCATTAACAATGAAAGGGTCCGAAAGAAGAAAAGTGAAAAGAGTGACAGTGCCCAAGGAAACACATAATTTAAAAAATGCATCCGTGTGAGAGCACTGTAGTGGAGACAGGCAGTGAATTTGCTGTTTACGAATGCTTTTTATGGCAGTTTTATGGATATAACGTTATCTAGTAAGAATCGTGAAAGATTAAAGCTCATACCAACAAGTCAGTAGAGCCATGGAATGATGTTCGGGTTGCGGTACACCTGTCCGTTAATAAAGAACTTATCTACCACAATGACAGCGCAAGCACCTTTGGCCACCGATTTCCTCCTAATGGGAAACAGGACTCTTCATTGGTCGTTTACACCAATGCTCATCCTCTTCAGTTCGTGGCCCTGGTTTTGCATCTCCCTCTATTTGAAGTTAACTTTGCTACAATGGTTCTTGGTCCGCTGGATTGGGGTTTTTTCTCCCACCCAGACGATGGACAGATGTTGCGGTTTAGCATCATTAAACATTTGAAATGTTTGGATGAAAATATTTTTTTAATAATTACCTAAAATTATGAATTATTAATCATTCATTTTCTTTAGATTTCTCGGGGCACCACTACACACATAGCTTTAATACAAATGTAATGGCTGTGTGGACACCTTTAGAATACTAAATTAATTAATTGACTAAATTAATTAATTCAAGCTAGTCAAATTAAATCAGCTAGCAATCAATCAGTCTCAGGATGCTCATATCTTGAATTCTAAATTCAAAAGGGACCCGTACAAGATACAAAGAAGAAACATTCACAAAACAAGACCAGTTTAAAATAAATATAAAATATTTATCACTAGTCTAATCATGCATAAATATCAGAGGGTAATATTTACAAAGGTTCGAATGGGAAAATGACTCCAACATTGTGAAATGCAAATATGATGTTCAAACCAGAATCTTTTTTCAAGACCATGTAACGTGTCAGAATGAATTAAATGTTTTCAAGAAGTAAACAAAAGTTAATTAACCTGTGGTGTTAATTAAACTGATGTTTAGGGAAAACTGCAAAGGGTTTCTAAATCCTAAAAAGAAAAATTGTCTAATTCGTTAGGTGTTTGGGATGATGTGGCAAACTCAATGAAAGAGTCCAGCTTTGAATCAGTCCAAAAAAAGGAAACTCAGTACAACTGGTTCTGAAGCATTTGTCGGCCTGAGTTAACCAGTTCTCAAGTATAAAACTCCAACACTTATAATCATAGATAAAGGTCCAAAATGAAAAAAAAAAAAAAAAAAGAAAAATTACAAACTGGAAAAAGGACATTAACTAAACAAAGTTAATCAGTCAAAAGACACAATGGATCATGCATACTAAGATGCAGGCCCAGAACTTTAGATTGTGATGTTCGTTACATCATGGTAAAACTCAATTTTGCTATCTCACCCCGCTCTCTGGAGAGACGTTGGTAAGCGGCTCTGTGTAAAAAAAATAAAATAAATAAACATGTCCGAAGGAAGTCCGGAGTGCCGCAGGACAGCAGCCGAAGAAGGAAAAGTAAGAACAATACAGAGGAAGAAACTTAACTGAACTATCCTAAGTAAAACTTTGTTCTAGGTTTTTGAAAGTTGATGTGGTTACACCCCAGGGTGTTGGTCGGAGATCCTTTAACCAATAAACATTTGGTAGGCAGTGATTTGTTCAGATACCAGAGGGGCTGTCTCTGTTACTTCTGATTTTTTTGTAAAAGTATCAAATTGAAACATTGGTATGTGAGAACATCTATATGTCTCTAAGTTATTCTTAAATGAAACATTATTAAACCATCATTGACACATTGAAAAGAAATAACACAATTGAAGTCAAAGAAATGTCATACCTTAAAAAGATAAACACAGGTTAATAAGTTTCAGATCACAAATGTATCAAGCTTGTTGATTAAACCTTCCACAAATCAAAAATCAAAATAAAACACACATGTATATATATATATATATATATTTAAATCAACATAACTTTAAAATGGTAAGACAGAATCTTTTACTCTCTTTTCAGACAAAGAGAATCCTTTCTGTTGTGTGACACAGAGAAACCTTACATGTTTTATTACCCTTCGATATGTGCAGGATAAACAGTTCTAGTTAATGGCCAGATGTCTCTGTGGAAGTTAGACCTGAAAGGGAGTTGTCTTGTCAATTTGAAGAAAAACAGTTTAAAGTAGACAACCTTCTTGGTCGACGAATTCCATCTGGAATCCACTAAACCTTTTAGTCCATTGTAAGGCATGATGACAGCTTTTTAGCAGCACAAGAATGATTCCAGAAACTTCCCAAATTTTTGATATACGCTTAACAAAGTACTCCCCCAGTTCAGTTGGAAAGTTGACCTTTGTTGACCCGTGGAGCTGGAAACCAACTCATAAATTTGAGTACTGGATTTTTACCAGTCAGAACTCCCACTCTGGCGAGGGACTCATATGTCTGTGAGGAGAAAAATCCTTCAAATGTCAGGATATTAAACAAAAGTTCCATTTTTTCTTTTCAAGGGGGTATCCACTACACAGATGTGAAATGAGATGTTTTTCACTGTGGTCTTGGGGTCCTCCTCCATCTGCTTTGGGATCCCTGCAAAATACTAAATTCTCTCTTATGCTTTGCACCTGCAGATCAATCACCATTTCTTTAATCTTCTTATGTTTCTCAGACAGTCAGATCAACACCTTGGTAAGGGATTTTACCAACTCTCTGAGGCTGGCGTTCTCCGTGGCCAGGGTTTTCCACCTGCTTTCGGCTGAATTCCAGTGGTTTGCGTAACACCTGGAACTCTCCACCACGCTCAAACGCATGTTTCTTAGTTTCTTATCAATAGTGATAAAAATCTGGCTGGCTGGCCAAATTCCACAATGTGCTCCAGAGTGTACCTTAAAAGACACTATTTTCCTACTTTCAAATTTTTTTTTTATTAGACTGGTGAAAATACAATTGAATTAATGAATGCTTGAGTGTGCCTGGTATGAATCTGAATCTACGTCACCTACAGTGTCAGCGTCTCTTACCTGCATCACTTACCTCAACACGTAAGATATAACAGTCTGCAAGACACCGTTTACAAGATGTTTGTGTTACTGATTAAGGGTTTTTATTTCCTGGTCACAATGTTGCCCTAATAAGAGCAAATAATATTCCCAATATCTCCCAAATTAGTCATTTACCTTCAGCAACACTGCCCTCTGTATCTCAGTCCATTTACATTAACTAGGGTAATAAACATGATAAACACAACCTGTGAGGATGTATTGGTAATAATGGTATCAGTAGCACCTGAACTTTATTCCAACAAGGCCTACAAGGAGTTTGCCAAATTCTTTGCAGACAAAATCCAGAATATCAGACAAGCAGTTGGTTCATCAACAGCAGGTTCAACAGACATACTGTGTCCATTGAAAACCAGTTTAAACACCATGACACAGTTTAATCCCATTAACAGCAAAGATCTGGGGGACATCTTATGTCAGCTGAACTCCCCCTCTTGCTGTTTGGACATCCTGCCCACAGGTTTTTTCATATGGTCTCAACGACTCTGGAGCTAGATTTGTTACAGATTGTGAACTTGTTTTTAATTTCAGGCGTCTTCCCAGAATTTATAAAAACAGCTGTAATCAAGCCTATGCTAAAAAAGGACAATCTTGACAAGACACAAATGAACAACTACAGGCCAATTTCAAATCTTCTGTTTCAAAGTGAGATCATAGCTTTAAAATAAGATCATTTAGCTGTTTTTCATTAGCTAAATGACTTTTAAAACAAAACAACTGCTATGATGTCTTGTGGTCAGGTTTTACACAGCACCACAGCACTGAAACTGCTCTGACCAAAGCAATTAATGACACATGTTTGAATACAGATGATGTAAAAATGTCAGTCTTAGTCTTACTGGACCTTAGAGCTGCATTTGATACAGTTTACCACAATACATTACTTAAACGACTGGAAAACTGGATGGGCCTCTCTGGCACTGCACTACACTGGTTCAAAACGTATTTAGCCAGGACAGAGGTGCTGATGCATGCTTTTATTTCTATTAGATTAGATTATTGTAATGCCCTGCTCTCTGGTCTTCACAAAAAGTCCATTTCAAACCTACAGCTACTTCAGAACTCGGCGGCACGAGTTTTGACGAGGACCCAAAGGATGGGAAGACATTACACCAGTTTTAAAATCACTGCATTGGCTCCTCGTGTGTTTCTAGATTAATTTTGAGGTTCTTTTAGTAGTTTATAAATGTCTTAATGGTCATAGGCCCTCTGATTTATCGGACCTTCTTCTAAATAATAAACCCTCGCGGACCCTGAGGTCCTCTGGTACTGGCCTTTTAGTTGTTCCAAGGGTGAGGACCAAGATAGTGGAACAGCCTGCCAGAGTGCCAGAGAGCCTTGCAAATTTACAAAATATTATTCTACGTTATTTTATTTTCATTTCACTCAACTGTATTTCTTCTTATTTATTTATTCATTAATTCATAGCTGTTCGTATTGTTTCTTAAGGTTATTTAATCTTAAGACCCCCACCAGGGGTTTTGCCTGCTCGGTCTGGGGGCTGTTGCCGTGGTGATCGCCTTTTTCTGGGTCACTGGGGCCCTGCACGGCAGCCTTATGGCTGTTGACATTGTTTCCTCACAGCAGTATCAGGCCAGGTTTTTATCACTTTTAGTATTTTATACCTATAGTTAGTTTGGAGACAGTAATTAGAGAGTCACGTTTATACAGTATGGAAGGCGGGGGCTGCTTGGTGTGTGTGTGTGTGTCTGTGATAAAGATTTGAAAGAGTATTTCTTTATTGTTATGTAATTCTACTTTGATTATGTAAAGGCTTGTTTTATTTTTAATATGCATGAACTGAAATATGCATGAATATTTTTAATTATGTAAAGCACTTTGTGTTGCCTTCGGCATGAAAAGCGCTTTATAAATAAAGTTTGACTTGATTTTGATTTAATTCAGAGAAAAAAAAGTACTTTGTGTCAATAGGTAGCTTTACATCTGAGCAGACAAGAATTACATGTGGACCGCCTATATATATATATATGTGT
>JBAMHW010000020.1:25979236-25996329 GCA_037177495.1 Rhadinocentrus ornatus | reverse complement strand
GATTCTGATTTCTGACATGTCACTCATCAGTGAGCTGCTAGTTAAGAAATAATCTAATCTAGAATAGGAATGGTGAAATGAAGAGAAGAAGGTGTATTCTCTTAGTGTGGGATGGTGAGAGCGCCAAGCATCACAAAGACCATAATCCTTCATGTACTGTTTAACTGTTTCTGATGATTTCCAGACTTGATTACTTCCTGTGGTACTAAATGTGTCTAATATAATATAAAAATCATCCCCCACAATTAATTTATCATCTGAGTGACTATAGAGTGAGGTGAAGAGGGAGTGAAAACAGGAGGGGTCATCAACATTTGGACCATAAACATTTGCATACATAACTTAAAATTTTGAATAGATATTATAACTATTATAAATCTGCCTTCTGGATCTGTGATTGTATCCTCAATGTCAAAGTTTAACCTTCTATTAGTAAGAGTTGCTACTCCTCTTTGCCTAGAATTATAACAAGCTGAGTACACGTGTGGAAACTGGGCTGTTGGTCTTCCTCTGTCTGCTCTTGAATCTCTGCAAACACTATATTATCTAGTGCATATCATGTTCCGCGCCATAATCTATCACCGTTTATTTGATCTTTTTATTTTCCTCAGAGAGTCGGGTCAAGCCCTCATTGAGGGATTTTACTGACTCTCTGAGGCCGGCGTTCTCCGCCGCGAGGGTTTCTACCTGCTTCTGGCTAAACTCCAGCGACTCGCGTAGCGCCTGGAACTCTTTGTGGAGAATCTCCACCAGGCTCAAATGCGCATCCAAAATACTAAGTTTCTTATCTATAGTGATGAGAATGTCCATTGAGTCGCTCCCCGGTGGTGAAATAGCTCCAGGTGGATCCTCGTTTCACTGTCTCTTGGCCTTGGGTGAAGTGGAGGGGGTTAACGTGTTGCTCAGTTTTCCCATGACAATTCTGTCGTAGCAACGATCTATAAAATCTGTCAGGCTGGCCAAATCCTCCCCCTCACTGTGCTCCAGAGTGTACCTTAAAAAGACACTATTTTCCTACTTTCTGCCATCTCACTGGAACTACGTCACTTACACACTTACCTGTGTCACTTACCTTCAATTTTTTTGATGATTTTTTGGACATTTTCTTCTCTATCGGTGCTGCTCAGTGAATCTTTCTTTTCTGTTTACCCGAAGCTGGCCTCTGATTGTTGTAGAGCGATCACGTGATGCCCGTTCCACCACTTTCGAAGTAAAATGTTGTTACGCTGAACAATTGCCAGTGCCGATTTACGGGACTTGCGCGGGATAATCAGCTCCGAACTTTCGGAATTAAGCTAAAGGCGAACCGGTCTTTTTTTTCGAGGAAGAATTGTGTGGTCCCCAGACTGTGGAGCGAGATGAAATGATAACAGGGTTGATCTTACTGCCTATTGTTTACTTTTTTTGGATGCCTGCAAGCATGTGCAGATGGTTTGCTTCACATGTATTATTTATATTTAATTTACATTGCAAATTGAATTATCTCTTTTTCCCTTTTTAGACGACACACAGCCTCGTGTACACCCTTATACATGACCACCTGCCTGCAGGTCCCAGTTCTGGATTGTTAATGTGAGTGCTTCCTGTAATAAATCAGCATACACCTGTATGCAAACTTCAAACTGAGAGAATTGTTTTTCCCGACACTTCAACAAGACACCAACATACCTCAACCTTGCCTTTAGGTCCTAATTCCAAGACTGTGGCCTTGAATCCCCTTTTGTAAAGAAGCAACATGTTTTTACTTGTTTATTGCTCCCTGAAACATTGAGGCAAGAACATTTGGCCAACGTTAGACTGCATCATGCCTAGAGATGAGTCTTTGGAGGCTTTCAATGCATTTTGATGTTTTAAATTTTGCACCACTGCAAACTTGTGGTTCATCGGAGAGAGGAGTGCTTCAATATTTAACCACCTAAAAAGGATTAAACTCATCAGAGTAAATCCACAGAGAGTTGAATTAAGATTCAGAGAAAAATAGTGCAAAAACAAACTCCAGGGTTAAATATCACTCTGTATCTTTAATTCAGGGCGAATCCAAAAATTTCAATACAAGAAAACACACAGAGATGGAGTCTATTCTTTACATTTAATCTATTTAAAACAGTCTTTGTTAAACTGTGTGCTAATTATAAGTATCTTCCTGAATCTGTACTCCATATCACAGTGTTAACCAGGATTTCTTCTCTTTCCTTGTAAACTTTTCATAATGAGAACACAGCAGAATGGTTAGTTACTGTTTGTTCGACAAGAGAACAGAAGTTCAACTCTTTAGATCAAATATCTCAATGTTCTCATTGACTAAACTCTACCTTTCGTTAAATCTTTTGGCCTTGACTAAACTGTGCAGCAAAAGGCTGGAAAACCTTCTTTACATTAATTATGGATGCAGTATAATTTAAATTATTTGATTTAAAGATAAATACATTACATTACCAGTTAAAATCTGGATTAATTATATTATTTAATAATATATCCAGATATGAAATTTCTTTCAACAAGGACATCAGCAGCTCAGGTCATCAGAAATAACATAAAACATATGTTGTTTTTACATATGACAGATGCAAGTGATCAGATACAAAAGATCACTGGAATTGGGGGAACTGTTGGATTTAATCATATCTTACTAATAGAAGTTTTTCTTACTAGCAACACCACTTCTCCGTCTTAACATAAATGACGCGCCATCACATGAAGTTCAGAGTTTTAGACAACAACTCCTTGGTCAAATGCAAGCGCTCCAGTGTAGATAATAAATCACGCTCAATGCCTTCTGCAGATAAAGTCTCTAGTTCAACTACTTCAGTAAATATATTGGTTTGTCCATATCTGGTAGCTGTGTTCTTATGTAAATAATAAGTGTGCTTTTCTTATTTAAACTGGTAGAATAGTCCAGCAAGAGGCTAACTTCTGGCGCACATGTCAGAATTTGGTCAAAGAGTTTTCATTTCTACTGAAATGTGCTTTTAGAGTGCAGTACTATGCCCATATCAACTCCTGAATATCAGTTTCACTTTCAAATCCATGTGCTGGCCTGTTGCGTTTAGCTACTTTATATGCAGTGTGAAAGATCCGACTCATGGCTATTTGTTAAGACTGAGCACTGACTAAAGCAAAGTCCAAAGTGTCTCCTTTAGCTTTTTTAGGAATGTTTTTTTCTGCTAAATGACTCCTTGTTCGAGCATGTTCAAATGTTTTTTACGAATTACTGAATTTAGTCTCCTCTTCATTGTTGCCTTTCTCCACATGTAAAACCTAGGCGCCTCCTCAGGCTGTTCATCGCAGCTAGCTACAGGCCCCTGGTACAACAGCCTGATTAGCTTGGCACTCATCTACACCACTAGCACCTGCTCCAGTAGCATCTCCATTGCCACTGCCATCAGTTTGCTTCAGTTCTTGTTGGTTAGTTGTACTATAACAAGCCTTTTTTTTCTAATTATTTTGACAAATGGTTAGATATGTGATGTAGAAATAATCAGAAATAATCTATATTTTTTATTATGACCCATGAAAACTGTAAAACTGATAATATAGTTTTATTATATTTTTGAGTTTTTTAATAAAACTGTCCATGACTTTGGGCTTTAGGGGTAAAGTTTTTTTTTAAGGATAGAAGCTCTGATCTTAAGAAGCTCATAAGTGGCTCTTTTTATGTTTAAAAATGAGCTTTTTATGTAATTACTTGCTGATCACAGATTTTCAAGGCAGTCAAATTTGTTCATAATGTTATTAGTAGGCCTGAAAGTTACTCGATCTAGGCAAATCGTTACCAGAACACATCCTGTCACAATAAGAGAGTTACTAGATCTTGTTCTGGCAGGATCCGGCTGAAATTAAGCTCTAGCTATAGGCCAGTAATAGTATAAAAAGAAACCTTTTAGAGAGGCAGAACCACTCAGATAGAAAGACGAATAGAGATTCACCAGTCTGAGCTGGTATACCGGGTATAATAGGTGTTGAACAATATCAGAAAAACGAAAAAATTATGAAGACTTTGAACATCCTACCATCTACGGTGTATCATATCATCAGTAGATTCAGAAATAACATCTGTGCTCTGTGGACAAAGTCGAAGGCCAAAACTGGATGTTGGTAATCTCGGGGTCCTCAGGTAGCACAGGATTAAAAGCAGACATGATTCTTTACTGGAAACCACTGCATGGACTCAGGAAGACATCATCATCTGTGAACACAGTTCACCCCAAAATCCACAAATGCAATCATGCAAAGAAGAAGCCCGATGTGAACAGGATCCAGAAACACCGCTCTCTCCTCAGGACCAAAGCTCTAAAATGGTCTGAAGCAAAGTGGAAAACTGTTCCGTGGTCAGATAGATTAAACAGTGAAATTGTTTCTAGAAAGCATGCAGACTAAAGGAAGAAGGAGCATCCGGCTTGTTATCAGTGGACAGGTGAAAAGCTGCATCTCTGATGGTACGGGGCTGCATTAGTGCCTATGGCGTGGGCAGCTTCCACATCTGTGAAGCTCCATCCATGCTAAAAAGTTGCAGATTTCAGCAAGACAATGCTAAACCATATACTGCGTCCATCACAACAGCATGGCTTCACAGGAGAAGAGTTCTGCTGCTGAACTGGCCAGCCTGCAGTCCAGACCTTTCACCAATACAAAACATTTGGAGCATCATGAAAGCAGAAAAAACCAAGGTCCAGGACTGCAGAGCAGCTAGAATCCTGCATCAGACCAGAATGGGACAACAAAACTTCTATTCATAATCCATTTACAACTTCATTCGGCTGAATCAGGGAAGATCTGCTTTTTTTTTTCTTTTTTCCTTCTTTCTGCATAAAACTAATCCCACACCATTAAATATGCTAATGTTCTCCATAAATCCTGCAACACTTTATGATATGAAAATTGTATTTATGAGTAATGTGTTGTTGTGTATTATTTCATATAGCAATGGCTTTTGTTAATGATAGCAGTGATAACAGATGACTATGTAAAAAGTAAACAGAAGGACATATCAATTCACCAAATCACAAATAGTCACTTTTAAATAGATTCGATCATTTTTCTCTTCACCTGAAATAAGATTTGCTGGTGTGTGATTAAATAACATAAGGCCTTAACTTATTCAGATACTGATGCAGAAACATATTATTGTAAGCATTTGAATACTTTAAAAGCTTAAACATATTCAGTCTATTCAATCACAAAGCTGTGAAAATTATTAACTTTATAGCTCCTGTTTATTTTACAGTGTGTGTTTTTTTTTTAGCACCCTGCTGATGTAGCGTTACTCTCACATGTTATAATCCTGGGTTTAAAAGAAACAAACAAACAAAAAGAAATCCCTCCAGCAATCACATTCCTCATCTTAATGTTTGCTGTTATACATAAAATGTTATGAATACACACAGGAATTAATAAGGATTAGGCAGCAAACCATATACCCAGTATCCAGTAAAAGAATGTGGCTCAAGCTCACTCTGAGTTAACAACATGATTTACACACTCATGCATATCTGACTTTGTGGATCATTTATTATGAAAAGGAACATTTTAAAATGCCAATTTTTCATGAAATCATATTTATTATCAATAAATCACCAGTACAGCGACTAACCAACCTTCACATGAATGAAAAACAAACTGCAGGATGGTCTGGAGAGCAGAGCGGATCCGTGAAAAACGTCAACTAAGTGTAACAGTTATAGGAGGACTGCAGTGTTTGAAATGAAGCTGCATCCAGCAGGTTAGTGGTGTGACAGCAGGTCAGCATCCTGCTGCAGTCTGCTCGCTGTGTAATAGGTGCCTAGTGCAAAGTGAGGAATGTTGGCTCAGTGCAGAGAGAGGAGTTTCTAAAAAGGCGGAGTGGGTGTCGGAAAAAAATTACAAAGGATTTCATTCTCATCTTTGGCGCCCCTCCAGCTGGACAAATGCCTGACATGCCACTTCCCACAACAGCTCTGCTTTAATCATTTTTGTAATTGTTTTATGGGTCATTGCAAAAGGCCTTGAGAAACTGCATATTTCTGAGGTATGAAAATCTCAGAAGAAACCTGTTTTACGTTGTTTTCAGTATTCTTGGATAAGCCTCTACAAGCTGCTTTTCTTGAATATTCTGTATTCAGAAGCATTTTCCTTGCCCAAACTCTGACCGGTCTATTGTCAGTCATTAGTAAGATCCATCATAACAACAGTCACCACCATTCTTGTTATAAGATAATTTGTCTGTTAAATTTCAGATTATTCTCAACCTCTTACACACTTTCACTATAACTTTCCCTGTTCCCAATTCTTTCTTAACACAAACATCTAATCAGCCAATCACAGGGCAGCAAATCAATTCATATACTCATGTAGGCATGGTGAAGATGGTTTGCTGATGTTCAAACTGAGCATCAGAATGAGGGAGAAAGGGGATTTAAGTTGCTTTACATGTAGTTGTTGGTACCAAATGGGTTGGTTTGAGAATTTCAGAAACTGTCGATCTAGTGGGATTTTTCCACACAATCATCTTAAAAGCTTAAGGAGAATGGGTTAAAAAAAAATTAATAAATAAATAAATTTAAATCGAGTGAAATAAAAACTGCCTGGGCTCACGAGTCTCCATTTTAGCTGCACAATTTAGATGGTAGGCTAAGAATTTGTTGGAAACAAAATGACAACAAAGATACATCCTGACTTCGGTCAATATTCAAGGCTGTTGCTGGTGGTTTATTAGTGTGGGGGATATTTTCTTGGCCCATTTTGGTACCTTAGTACCCCTTAGTACCACCAAATGCATGGTTTAACCAGCACAGCCTGCCTGAGTATTGTTGCTGACCATGTCCATCCCTTTATGACTACAGTGTAGCATCTTCTAATGGCTACTTCTAGCAGAATAATGCACCATGTTCACTGTAATCCAATTGCAATCTCATTCCTATTATTTATGCTTACAGGGTCACATGTATAACACTGATTTCAGTTCAGGACACGTCATCTGATGATAAATAAGGTGAAAAAAAATTAAATAAGTCTGTCAGTGAAGGGGGGGGGGGGGGGGGCTGCTACTGTAATTGACAGGAGCGATGAGACTAATAAGCTCCCCTGTGAACTCATCAAAGAACAAGGGAGAGATAATGAGACTGTTTCCTGTTCCTTTTCTAACTCATAATCAGTTTGCCTTTTTTCACTTTTATGCTCGTGTGCCGTAAACTTCAGCCTCTCTTACACTCACTAAGAAGAGCTAATAAAGGTGTGTTTACTGAATAATTATTCTTAGTTTTAATATTTAATGTTGGATTGGTTCAAACCTGCTTCGTTTCATAACTTCAGAAATGTTTTAATCTATATACATTTTAGAGGATAAACAATTTCTACCTTCCACATAGTCAAATATTTAGGTTTTCTGCAAACCCCATGTCTTCAAACAACACAGCTATATGGGTGGTTTGTCTATGCTGTTTGATATGAAAAACATAGGGTAATATTAGCCTGAATAGGTTTCCCATCAACAAACTCTGCATATTAAAGACAAATACTCATATCTGAGGAGTAATGTGTCATAGTAACCAGCTCAAGAATTGCATGATGTTGACCAGTGATCATTCATTTCATGCATCAGAGTTCATGGTTTCTAAACGTCAAACTTTATGATTTACGGTTTATGGTTTTAAATTCAATTTAATTGAGTAGTTTTTAAAAAAAAAATAAATTCACAGCATCATCACTAATTTATGTTATCTCTCTTTTTGGATTTTTCGTTCACCTTTACATTACATTGACCTGTCAACAAGTAGCAGCTTTCACCGTTTCACATTAGCAGCTAACGCTAGAACCGTGGGAGTCGCTATTTTTAAACAAAAGCGCATGTTTTGGCTCAGTGGGTAGAGTGGTTGTCTTGTAGCCTGAGGGTTGCCGGTTCGATCCTCGGCCTGTCGAGCTCATGTCGAGGTGTCCCTGAGCAAGACACCGAACCCCATATTGCCGCTGATAGGTCGTGGTTAGCGCCTTGCATGGCAGCTTCCGCCATCAGTGAATGTGATGTATATTGTAAAGCGCTTTGGGTATCTTTTCAGGTACAGCAAAGCGTAATATAAATACAGACCATTTACCATTTAAAAAATTAACTAGTATTGCTACATAAATATCTATAAACGAATACATATCAAGTCAGATTAAAACAAATTGAATCAGGCTATTGTGAATGAAATTGATTCATTTTGGCGTAATTCTTATTCCACCAGAAATTTTGTCTGCGACGGGGATTACTACGGGTCTCTGCGTGATGTAGAACGTTAGTTCTCTTGACTTAACCCAACAGTGGTGAAGCAGAGATGGGACTGTAAGGGCTGTGTGATGTTTACTGCTAAATTATTTCCATAATATCATTTGTATTTCCACCCTTTTTAAGAGTACAGGAATACATTGTGAAATAACAGGAAAAAAAATTAATATTACATTTTTACAGTGTAGGTCCTACACTGTAGGGTGTAGCTTCTTAGAACAGAAACTCTGTACATGAACAATCAAACATATTCAGTACATTCACAATAATTTGTATTTAGGTTATTAGGTCTGCAAAGTGCCCTCTGGTAACTTTGTTTTGAATTAATATAAAAAACAAACAAAAAAAAAACTATTGAATTAAATTGAATTGAACCATAAACTGTAAATCATAATGTTTGACATTTAGAAACCATGAGCTCTGGTGCATGAAATGAATGTCATGATCAGAGGTATGAATGATACGAACACCTTGAACTGACTATTTCATCTAAAGGTCGGATTTCTCTGAATTGTAGTTTTTCCTCTAATTCAATCTCACATGATGATCTTCTTAATTTAATCATGTCCAGAGAACCTAGGTATGTTTCAGCCAGCAGAAGAACTGCTGATATCAAATACAAGTATTGATAGCTATGAGAATATAATTCTGAAGCTATAACAATGAGAATACCATGGTTATGAATAATTTTTCTATGTTTAATATGTCTACTGTTGATGACCCTGGAGAAATAAAGCTTCCCTCAACAAACAGGGTCCAGTGGGGTTATGATGCATGGTCCACTGAGAGCATATATACAAGCGATCTTAGCTCCATTTAAGATTTGGTGAAAAACAAATCCAAAACTGCAGTGTCAGAAAGTTGTTGGGGACAGTTTCTTTGTTAAATGAAACTTAATTTTTTCATTCTTAAAGTTCTCAATATTGCATTTACTGCAATTGTTGTCCAGTTTTCAGGGCAATTCTTATAAAATGTGTCATGTTTTCTGCTCTGCCCTGCCTGGCTCATCAGTAGTGTTAGTTCACCTGGGTTTTTCTAATTGCTACTCGGTTTCTCTGTTGTCACTGCACTACTTAATCACTCTTCAGTCTCTCCTTCTCTGCCAGATTATCAGCAACAGCACCTTGCCAAGTTGAAATCCAGCAGTTATTGCCTAGCTGTTTTCGTCCTTGGATTACCCCATCTCGCCTTGCCCTCTTCGGATTCTTCTTGCCTGTTTTTTTCTTTCTTTGGATTTCTGGACTTTGACCCATGCTCTGCTGCTGGACCCCAAGCCTCGCCTATCGTCTTGGATAAGTACCCCGTCTGCCTCAGTGTTCTGACTATTGCCTACCTTCTGACCTTGCCTCTGGATTTTGGACTTTTTCAGCTCCTTTCCTTCCCCCTCCAGGACTAGACGGCTTCGTTTGAGTCTTACCAGACTCTTTCCCCTTTTGTTCAAAAAATCTGTTTTCTTTGTATTCCTACTCCTGTGTGTGTGTGTGTGTGTGTGGGGGGGGTAAATTTCCAAGTCCTCACAGTCGATCATTATACAATGTTATAAACTGACTGTCCTCTTTGGTCTACTATGTGATGGACTGACTTTTGCTAAGACTCTTAAGTTGTGGCCTGTCATCGTCACTGAATGCAGACTCTGCCTGTGACTCGGGAGCAGTTTCAGGGTCATGGTTCTCCTCAAAAGGGCTCTCTCTGTCTAAAGGAGGGTCATTCCAAGAATTGCAGACTCTAGTCTGCTTTGGTTTCTCCAAAGTACACTTGTCTTTTTCCCTATTGGATCATCCTCTCCAGGTAGATCCTATATGGTCTCTGGAGCCACTCGCACTGAAAATCAGAAGACCCAGTTGACATATCAGATTCTGCCTGATTGGAGCACTCTGTACCAACCTGTATAGGCCCGTTTTCAGTTTTTACTCTAGTTGCTGGCCTGGTTTGGACATTTTCTGTGTTGTCTAACAGTGGGATGCGCACCAAGTCTCCTAATGGCTAGAGATTGTCTCTGTGCAATTCTTTTAACTGGCCTTTGCTATTCTGGGGTTTAACTTTGTATACAGGCAAATTGGGCATTTTCTGCATCACTACATAGGGAATGTCGCTCCAGCGATTCTCAAGTTTGTGCTTCCCTTTTAATCCAAGATTTTTTAGTAACACTCGATCACCTGGCTCTAGGTTCTGAAACCCAATTCTTTTGTCATATGCTTTTTTTATTGGGGAGATGTAACTTATTTTAGGCCTCTTAAGCCATATGGTAAGCTCTCCGCAGGTCCTCTTTTAACTTTGCAATATAAGAAGAGTGCTGCTGTTCCCCATTTCATCTAAGTTTGTCCCGCAGCATACAACCAGTGGGAGCCGAGCCTCTCTGCCAAACATTAAGAAATATGGAAAATATCCAGTAGCATCACATTTAGTGCTATTGTAAGCATGCACAAGATGCCCCACATGCTGACTCCATTGCCTTTTCTTCTCTCGACTTAGTGTACCCAGCATTGACAATAAAGTTTGGTTGAACCTTTCTGGTTAAGGATTACCCTGTGGGTGATACGGGGTGGTATGTGACTTTTGTATACCCAGTAATCTCAGCAGTTCTTTGATGAGTCGAGACTCAAAGTCTCTCCCCTGATCAGAATGAATGGGTGCTGGCAAGCTATAATGTATGAAATATTTTTCCACTAAGACTTTGGCAACTGTGAGTGCTTTTTGGTTCTTAGTAGGAAAAGCTTGGGCATATCCTGTGAAATGGTCAGTAATAACTAACGCATTACTTGTGCCTTTGGAATCGGGCTCCATGGAAAGAAAATCAATACAAACCAGGTCCACAGGCCCAGTGCTTACTATCTGGTGCAATGGTGCAACCTTAGGAGATGGTGTTTTTCTTACTGTGCACTCCCCACAGTTTTTGATATACTGTTCAACATCAACAGCCATCTTTGGCCAGAAGAACCTACTTCTGAGCATATCCGTAGTTCTTTCTGTTCCTAAATGACCTAAGTCATCATGGATGGACTGCAAAACTACAGCTCTGAAAGCAGCAGGTAGCACAAGCTGGTGGGTTTTCTCTCCGGCGCGGTTTGTACTCACACGGTGCAGAAGACCGTCTCTCATGACCAGCTTTTAAATGTCTCTTTTCAGAGTATTCATTTCTGCACCAGAGTTCCCATTATTAGGCCATTCTCCACATGCATTGCTTTGATGGTTGGCCCTATCAGGGAATCCTGATTTTGAGCTGTCATCAGTTCATGTCTGGACATTTGTCCCAATGTATTAAGCTGCAGGCGTATAGGGAAAGCATACACGTCAGGAATACAGGCAGGAGGAGCCCCAAGTTGCTCTACATATCTGGGGGAGTCTGCAGATGAGCTAAGGTCACCAACCCGCTGGCATATAGACTTCACTTCATCCTCCGAGATACTATGCCATTCAGTTTCTGTTCCTCTGGGCTCCATACGGGATAGGAGGTCAGCATCAATGATATTCCTACCGGGCCTGTAAAGAAATCTGATAGCAACGATGCCCTGTAGCATTGAGCTTTGCTGAGGTTAGAACATACGTAAGGGGATTGTTGTCAGTGCATACTGTGAAACGAGCCCCATAAAGGTAATCATGAAATTTCTTAACAATGGCCCACTTAAGAGACAGGAACTGTAGCTGGTGAATGGGGTAGTTTTGTTCGGAAAGGCTCAGTTTGCCACTAGCAAATGCCACTGGCCTCAGTCCCACAGAATGTTCTTGATACAAAACAGCCCCCAATCCACTCGGGCTAGCGTCCACATGCAACACATAGGGTTTACTGGGGTCAGCAAAAGCCAGAACTGGGGCACTGGTGAGGACATGCTTTATTCTCTCAAATGCCTCAGTGCAAGCTGCTGCTGCATTTTGCACCAAATGGCTCCCGCTCATCCAGATAGAAGTCTTTAGGTCCCTTATTTGTTTTCCTTCAACGCTGGGTGGGAGCATTACCTTTTGTACGGTCAAGGGATGCACAATAGAGGAGTAGTTGTTTTTTTGGCTGGATCTGCTGCTACTCCCTCAGCGGACACTATGTGACCTACATATTTGACCTTTGTCTGACAGAACTGACACTTGTCAAGTGAAATCTTGAGTCCTACTTTTTGGAGTCTGTCAAGTACTTTTAGAAGACTCTCTTCATGTTTGTCAAGAGTTTTTCCAAAAACAATTAGGTCATCAAGATAAACAAGTACTTGGAGCAGGTTCACATCACCCACCACTTTCTCCATTAAGTGTTAGAATGTTGCAGGGGCTCCAGTGAGCTGTTAAGTGTGCGGTAGTCTATGCACATTCTCACGCTTGCATTTTTTTTCTGGCGACTACTATTGGGGACTTTTTGACTCCTTGATAATGCCGGCTGGTACCAGCTTCTGGATATGACACCGCACATCATCAATATCTGCAGGAGCAATACGTCTGGACCGTTCACGAAAGGGTCGGGGGTCTGACAGCCTAATGGTGTGCTCAACTTCCTTTGCCAGCCCGACATCCCACTCGTGAAGGGAGAAAACAGCTGCACGGTCACCTAATTTTTTACAAAGCCTACTTTTCCACTCCTCTGACACTGGTGAGCCTCCAAAATTTATCAGATCAGTGTCAAACTCCTCCTTGTGTTGGTTTTGACTACACAGGTGTAACAACATCAGCAGCACATAAGTAACCTACCAGGGAGCCAACTGGCATTATCACATCTTTTAGTGACTCATTTTGAAGCAGTGTAATTCACATCCTGATTCACATCCAGAGCGCTACTTGGTATTATCATGGATTGTAACAACACACCAGCAGGAAGGGGGTTTATGGGAGAGGCTTCAACAATGGAAATCTCATTTGGGAGTGGCTGCTCTATTACAACTTTGCAGGCTGCTTTGCAGTTGCTTCCAGATGGAAGTCTCAGAAAATCAGGGCCCTCCCATTTCACATATTCTACATGATTGTCATCCTCTTTTGGCAAGCTTTCAGTTTGAATTTCCCCCTCTTTTGCAGGACAAGTGCTCTTTATCCCTAGTGTGTAGACCAAGGACCCACCAGATACGTCATCACACAGTTGGGCTAACCGTTTCGGAAGACTGGCTTTGGCGTTGTTCCCTATGATAACAGGGGTTTGATCTGGACCAGATAGGTCTGGACAAATCAAAGCTAGGACTGACATAGTGGTTGGAGCCCCAGCCACTTTTTTTTGAAACTCCATATCTACAATTACATAACCAAGATATGGGTAACTAGCGTCACTCAAACTCCAAATATGTAAGTTACTGACAGGATGGATGGGAACGTCTGACAGGTATCTGTTGTACCAGGATTCAAAGATTATGCTGACTCGAGAACCACTGTCCAATAATGCATCGCACGAATGCCCATTTGCCTTTAACAGATCTAAAGAAGGTGGCCCTATTAAGCCCTCTGGGATGCTGACAAGATCAAGTTTCACTACTTCACTCTTTCTGACTGAGCAGAAAGAGTGAAGTGCTCACTTCAAGAGTGAAGAGAAGCATGACCTCCCTACATGCCCAGGCGTTGTAGGGAGGTCATACAGGCACGTGGAGGCCACACACACCACTGAGCCTCATTTTGACTTGTTTTAAGGATATTCCATTAAAGTTGGATCAGCCTGGAGTGTTTTTTCCACTTTGAGTGTGACTCCAAATCCAGACCTCCATGGGTTAAATAAATTTGATTTCCATTGATAAATTTTGTGTGATTTTGTTGTCAGCACATTCAACTATGTAAAGAACAAAGTGTTTAATAGGAATCGTTCACTCATTCAGATCTAGGATGGTAACAATCTAGAGGGTAACAAATACAGTAAAAATTCCAAAACTATAAAATATAATTTTTAAATAATTCCTGCGGGATTGGTTACATCAGCAGTGTCTCAGTAGGATGGACGTGGTGTTGATTCTGGGAAGTGTGTTGGAAACCTAACGGTGACAACAATACACACTGAAAGAAATTAACTCGGGTGTTATGCCATTCAAACCGGCTGGCTGCTGAAGGGAGATTGGGAAACAGTGTGTGTGATTAAAACCAATAAATTAAAAGAAATGCACAATAAGTATATAAATATAAAAGTTAAATAGGAGATGAGAAAAACGAAAAATAAAAGAGAAGTGTGAGTGTGTAAGTGTGACTGGAGACTTTCTCACAAATCCAAAGCAGTGGATAGGGTGAACACTTTGCTGGTGGAAGCTCTGTGGAAAAGTCCAATAGGTTGTGAGAAATCTCATGAAAAATTAAAATACGTACCTGTGTCATTAAAAGTTAAAGTAGAAATAGATGCTAAATGTATGCATGAAAAGGATCCGAATAATGTAAACAATCTGATCTGTCTGAGGAATTGTTTTGCTCCGCTCCAGGATGCTGAATTCACACACAAGGACACACTTTATGAAGTAAAAGGCTGGTTGTCCGTTTAGAAAGAGAGAAGAAGAAAAAAATAAAATATTAACATAAGACCAAGTTTTTCTAAAAATTGACACTTTGCTTGCAATGAAGAATGCTTTTTGCTCACATACACACACATCTGAAGATTTATCTTTAGCACTACCAAATCTCTGGAGAAGGTACTTGCAACTTTTCTCAGACACACACAGACATACGCACACACTCTGTAGGATATATATTAATCCTATCTTTTTTTCTGTTCCTCCCCCCTCCCTGTACGTGTCTGAGACACCCTGTCCTGAAGCTCCTCCCTGGCTGCACATCCTTTCGACTCAGCTCCTCCGTCAGAACAGAGTCAACAGAGACCCACCGAAGAAAAAAAAAAAAATCCACCTGATGCTCTATAGGATTCAAGAGAAGAAACAAGGACATTTGATCTCCAGCGATTACCACCAGAGTTCTTTTGCTCTGAGTTTCAAAGTGGCTGAAACCAGATGTTTGATGGACGTGTTTACGTCTGCTCTGGATGGTAGGACACCATCCTCCAGAACGCTCCTGATCATGCGTTGTATTCAGAGGACAAGACCAAAGCTCAATGACCAACCAAGAAACCAAGTGTGCTAGCCCTGCAGCGAGCTCTGTGGTGGCAGTGGCTGCTGGTCTCTGCAGGGGTGAACAAAGAGGTGGGTGCTGGGGGGCCTGAGGTAGGAAAACCATCCAGTTCTACTGACCAGGGAGAAAACATCCAGGTGGTGAAAGCGGGTCATTGGGCATAAAATCAAAAGGCGGTTTGCCATCTGACTGATCCACGGCAGAGCTGACTCGGAGATGGAAGCAGTCGTGACGATGTGACACAATGATAGTGAGACCGTTTTGATTTCATACCATAAATAGTTCATGATTTGATGCAAAACCATGTTAATACACACTGACATTTAACAGATCTACATATTTTATGAAGAGAAGGTGCTAAAAGTAAACAGTTCTAGAGTAGGTCTGCACATAAGTCTAGTTCACAGCTGGAACTAGAGACACATACATGTACACACATATTTACATGAAAAAAAAAAACAACACACGCTCACTGCAACGAGGTAGCAGCTTGCTGCCGATGACATGATGAGCTACTAGCCCTGTCTTGTTTTGTTTTCACGATTTAGAAAGCAGAGAACATGTTTAGTGAGCTGGTGGCAACAATCTTTCCTCAGTTATCAAACACTGATCGGCTCGTTGTTTTTGAAAGAAGGAGAAATGAGTAAAACGAGATGGAAAATATTTCCTTTTACTTGATCCTTCAGACTCACTGACACATGAATTTATATTTCCTCCAGATTTACCCCGTCTAACTGCGGCTCCAGGATCTGATAAGATGGTATCTCTCTCATTTCTACAGCTGAAGCAGTGAGAATGAGTAAAACCTTTTACCTGCCAGAGGTGTAAATGCAAACATATTGATCCTTTATGTGCATTTATGTAAATACCAACGGCAGATTCCCCTGGTTGGTTCTGTGTGGTGATGGAGGCTGCAAGTCTCCTGATTTCCTAAGATCTTTAAGTGTGTGCGTGGTTTGCACTAAAATGCCTCGTGTGTCTCTGGGTCCCAATTTTTTATTTTTACTCACAATTGGTTTAAGTTAAGGTTTTGATGATCTTGGTATTTATAATTTACAATAAACCTGAAACAGCTTCCATTTGGCTCTTTAAAAGGCTGCATAATAACTTTGACCCATGGTCTCATGTGTGAACCACAATGTGCCACATCTAGGGGTTATTTGCAGTCACATCCACATACTGGAATGGTTTTCTTTGGTATTGATCTATCATGGCTCATTGGTAAATTAAAATAAATAACATGGCTCCCTGGCACTAAGAGAAATTTGTGATTTATAAATGGTAAAAAAAAATTGAAGCAAATTAAAGGAGTTCCTGTTTTAACTGTCAGCAAATAACCAGATGGAAATTAGTTTAAGTAAAAGAAAGGAAACCTTAAACACTGATACAACAAGCGTGCGTTAATATGGATAAAATACTTTTTTAAACAGATTTTCTTGTAAAATAAAAAGAAAGGATTTGTAAAAGAACAAAAGAGATAAGCTGCTTGAGCAAAATTTTGTGGATGATGGACACGTTATTAAAAAAAATTCAAATTGGGTTTAATGTCCATATCATCTTGGAGTTTAAGGAATTAGGAAAATTCCAGAAGATTCCATGTTTTCCTAAAACGATACCATGTTGGCCTTGAAGGATCCTCCTACATGCGGGAAAATCTACCTGCTCTGATTAGGCTTTTCTGGGCAGAACAAGTGACGTGACTGACAAAGTTCTCTGACTCTGACCTGAACGAACAGACTGACGTTTACCAGACCTTTTCCTTCCAGCAACCATTAAGCGAATCAAATCAAATCAAATCAAATCAAGTTTATTTGTATAGCCCTATATCACAACAAAGTTGTCTCAGAGGACTTTA
>JBAMHW010000020.1:25917278-25927615 GCA_037177495.1 Rhadinocentrus ornatus | reverse complement strand
ATAAATAAATAAATAAATAAATAAATAAATAAATAAATAAATAAATAAATAAATAAATAAATAAATAAATAAAAACACACCGTAAACTCTCACTCCACGCAAAAAAAACGAGTCTCTGCTGTAGACAAGTGCAAAAGTTCAAAAGCCTTTGCTAGAGGGAAAGATTATTGAAACATGTGGCTGTGTTGGATGCTATGTTGCACAGGATGGGCTGTTGCTGCTGCACTCTGGGGCTGGGTCTGGCCCCACCTGCCTTAGTTGTTAATATTATATCTTGTCACCACTTCTTAAAGGAGTCATCACCCGGAAATTGTACTTTTTCAAGTTAAATCGTGTATTGGTGTTGGACTGAAACGTTAACTTCCCTGAATGCCTTTCTTTCGAAGACAGTCAGGTTTTTCCGTCTGGGCCCTTTGTTCACAGCAGAACCGCCAACAAGGGTAAACTCTCACAAATGCATGATTTTAATTTGCTCATGTGATTTCGACCTTAACTGGAATAATCTAGCCCCTCTGCCATGCCTAAAATCACCTGCTTAGCCTATAGCAGTCGCCATAACAAGTTGTTAAGTTAGACCGTGAGTTGAGCTGCCGCAGCTAATGCTAACACTAATGCTAAGGGACAAGCCTAAAAGTTTAACCCCCTTCAATGTACATATGAGCCTCGTGTTTCATTTTGTTGTAAACGTGCTTCTGCCATCATCTCGGTATCTTTATTCTCAGGCTCGGAGTCTGGTTCAAACATAAATGGTTGAATTCCCTAAACTGCTGCTTGGTCAGGTTCACCTGCCCTTACTAAGCTGTTGATGTGGAGTTGGACGCACTGTGCATGCACTGGGCCAGCCTCCCTTCTGACTCTGGACTCCCTGCAGCCAATCAGCACGCACCTCATTAACATTTGTCAAAAGCTTGCATGAACTCTCACGAGACAAAGTTGTGGTATAAGCAAAGGGTCAGAACAAACTCTATGTTGGATTTTATTTGTTTAATAGTTTTAAAAAAAAATTCTGCATTTACTGCTCAATATTTTTATTTGCCTCTTCCAATAATATCTCTATCTCCATCAGGTGGAATTTCATTTTGCAGTTGTGACCTTCCTGCTCTGCTTCTAAACTTGTCATGGTGAAACCATAACGCAGTCTAAACCCTTATAAATCATAAACAAAAACATGCACACCCTCTGTGACCTGGAGGGGCACAGTACAGTACAATGCTCTAAATGTGGTCTAAAAGTCCAGATCGACTGACACAAAGGACACAGAGTTCAGAGAAGACTCCACGAGTATTACCATTGTATAACCAACAGTGAGTAGTTACCATCAGTTTGTGGGCCGTAAGAAAATGGCTAAAGGGTCGCCTGTTGTGAAGGCCATATGTTACTCAGATATTTTAATTCATCTATGGATGTGTTCAAGGTGTAGTTATCAACATTTGTATTTGAGAGTACCATAAGTAATATGACTTCAGTTATTTTACTATGGAGACACAGAAACAGAATTAGGTTAATAACTGTGTCAGGGAAAATGAATATTATACCTTTTGATTATGTATTACTTAGAGGCAGATCCTGCTTTGGACTGGGACTTGTCCAGGTGGACCTTGCCTCTTGCCAAAATGCTGCTGGGATAGGCTCCAGCCCTCCCTGTGATCCTGCATTGGAATAATGCAAATGGATGGAGGGAGTGTAGAGACAGTTGAATCACATATACTGTCTTTTTATTATGTTTTTTAATAAAATAGTTTTTTAATAAAAAGACTTTAGTGCAGGACAATGACTGTCTTCATCTGAGATAAGCTTCGTCTGCCTTGCTTCTTCTTCTGTGAATAGCTTGCTAGTCATGTTATAAGTCCCAAGGAGATCTGATGCCTTTGACTAGTTTCATTTGCCATGTGACCCTGAAAGCCAGTCTGTCCCCAGAGTGTGGCTCCAGCACACAATACAATACCCACAATTCTCTGCTCACATTTCAGTCTGTTGACAAAAAGGTTCAGAGCCTCTGAGGCTCCTGAGCGGATGTGTGACAACGCCAGTGACATGAAAGAGAGGACATTTCACACACAGAGGACAAGAGGAAACAAAATACTGATCGCGATGACATGGAAATCCCACTTGACATAAAGCTGAACGCTGGAAGGGAAACATATTGCCGCACAACAATCACCCTCCCCGACCTCTGAGTAAAAACTGCATGGCCTCATTCTGAAAACAGAGAGCAACACACCCCTTCAGATAACAAAATCTGTTTTATTTTTTATCATTTTTGGATGCTCTGGTAGAAGAGTGTTAAACCGTGACAAGCAGATAGCAAACACTGAGATGGCAAATCTGAGAAAAAAATTGTTGGTGCATTTTTTCATTAGAATGAAATAGGGGAGATGCTAATCCTCCCCAGTTATGCAAAAAATGATGAAAACTTGAGATAACTGGTTTCAGCCTGGGTTGGTGGTGGGGAACTGGGGACTGGGAGCCAGTCTGGGGTGTACCTGCCTCTCACCTGCTACTTGCTGGGAAAGGCTACAGGTTCCCTGCAACCCTGACTTGGAATAAGCCGAATAGAAAATAAATGGATGGAGTTAACTGGAGCAACTGAATAATTTGAATTAAATTAAATTAAATTTGAGTTTGTTGTAATTTATACAAGAAAAACGTGCAAGAATCTCGATCAAATTTGTTTTAACAGGTAATGCTTCACAAAATCAGGTTCCTAAATTAGCTAATAAACTTAAATAATGTTGCATCATTAACTTCTCAAGTGGGAATGTTGTATTTTATTCTTACTGAATAACTTATTCATTATAAAAATCAGATACAAGATTAAATTAAACTTAATTAAAGGAAGAGATACTTGTATATATAAACATTTATATACTATGTACATTTTAGTGTTATGACTGAAAAACTAAGCATATTATAGTTATTTAAAATTCTTTAGCCTTTACTGAGAACCTTATTTATAACCAAAATAAAAAGATGCAGAATAATTTCAACTATTGTTAAGTTACTGAAATAAAAGATTATTTACTTTCAATCGACCAAATCTCATAACTTTATTCAACCTTTTGATCTACAAATGAACATCTGACTAATTTAAGCTGAATTTTAATAACATCTTAATTAGAATTATGTTAATTAAACTAAAAATGTTAGAGTCAATGTTATATTTTACAGTGCACAGTGATGCAGTCTGGACAAAATATGTCAGATTTACATATGTGTTCATCCCATTGTAACATTTTGAGAGGACAACATGATCCACAGCACCTCGGCTTCTGAGATGAATTCATAACTATTAGCAGAAATATTTTCTTTTTTTTTTTACCCGTCCTGTCCATACGGTCAACAACATGTGTGTGAGCCAAATTTTGCCGTACAGATTTGCTCTACCAAGGGAGACATGTTATATAAATGGCTGCTCTTGATATTTGGAATATTTTTATTATTTCTATTATAATCTTATTTTCTTTAGTCTTGATATGTCAGTGCCAAACCTGACAGGGAGATACAGGAAGTGAGAATAAGACAGAATTGAAATATGGAAATAAAAGTTGTTTAGGCTGCCTAAATCACATCTGTATTCACAAAAACAACATTAACTACCACAGTACTACATCATAAATAAAGAAAATAGGATAATGATGAAAAAGTACAACAGTCATCAAACTTACCTGTAGAGAGACGTAACAACACACAAACATTAGCAACATCTAGTTGAAAGCGGATAAAGACGAGCTTGTTTGTGAGCATGCACGTGTGAATGTGCATGTGTGACCATGCAAGGATGAAATGTGTGCTTGTAAGATCACACGCTGCACCCCGAAGCATCAGGGGGAGACAGAGGGGAGCCCGAGGCCCTAAAGGCCCGGCAGGTCAACAGAGCAGAGCCCAGGACAGTCAAAGCAGAGAGAGCAGCGGCCCCACTCAGGCCAGAGCAGAGGGGCCCCCAGACCGGAGCCCCCCGGCACGATGGGGCAGGATTCAGCCACCCAGGGCGATGGTGTTTTTTTTTTTCGTTTTTGTCGTTGTTGTTTCTGGTGCTTTAACATAATAACTAAAAATATGTTAAAGGTCCCATTTTGTGCAAATTTCACTTTCTAAAGGTCTTCTAACAGTCATTTGAGTCCCATATATACATATATATGTATATGTGTGGATATATATGTGTGTATGTATATATGTATACATACACACATACACACATATATATATGTGTGTATGTATATATGTATATGTATATATATATATATGTGTATATATATATATATGTGTGTATGCATATATGTATATATATGTATATATATATATATGTATATGTGTGTATATATATATATATGTGTGTATATATATATATATGTATATGTGTATATATGTATATGTGTGTATGCATATATATATATATATATATATATATAAGCCGCACCTCCAGGAAGACTGAGTGGAGTGATGGGCAGAGCCAGCAGCTGCTCGTCTCCCACAACAACCCAGCCCATTTAGACGAAGTATTCTCTGGAGGAGGTGAAATAAAGGGTGAGAGAGAAGCTGCTGCAGTCAAACTAAGGGCCGGTTTGACCAAAACATGGTTCTGACAAGTCAATGAGATGTCAAAAATTTGTTTAAGATTGGGAATAAAGTGCATAATATGGGACCTTTAAGAATGTGAATAAAATATCTAAAATGTACAAATGAAATGCAACTTGTGAACTCAGTGTATGAAAACCTGCATAATTCTTCCCTCAGTCACAACTAGCCTTCATATCCAACAACTCCACAGACACACTTAAATATGTTTTAATAAATGAACATAAGGAAGTTAATTAATCTGTTGGAGATAATTAGCACAGTGAGTCCCACATGACATTCACCAAGGACTTAAGTGTAGCTGGTATTACTGGATTAGTGGGACCAGGCTGCTGTGTAGTAACAGTATGTTTTTCTCAAGGAAACCACATTGAAAGTTTTAAATGATAAACTATTTATAATATACTAGATTAGGATAATAAATTGTTTTTTTAAGAAGCATATTTAATATAAAGCTCCAGTTGTTTCTTCTTTCAAAGGGTAGTTTTCCTATAAAGTAAATCACTGCAGCTGCTCTATCAGCTGATCAATCAATAAGCACATCATGACTGAAAGAATGAGCAATCTGGTGATGAAAGAAAAGAACTGCATGGGATGCTTAGATTGAAGCAGTTACTTAGTGTGTGCTCTTGCTTCTTCTCCTCTTGTCTCCTGCAGCATTTCAATTACTGGATCACCTTCAGTGAAAGGGGGACCCCAATTAGTTTCAGGACGACCAGGGAAGCCAGAGGGAGCAGGACACAGGGAAGTCTAATTAGCTGAATGGAAAGCTTTCCTCCTTGCTAAAACATTGAAATCAAAGCAAATGAAAACATGATGTGATAATGGTAAAAGCATATTTCAGTACCATGAGCATGAAACATAGCAGGTTGTTAAAAACTGCTGCTACAGAGGAAAAGCTAAGCTAAAAAACAATATGCAATACCTTAGATTTTCAGATCAGTGTTGGCTCAACAGCATCCTGTAAGTTTCTGCAGCAGGTCTGATTAAGGTACTCAACAACAATAATCCTATTAGTAAAACTTATGCATAAACTTATGAGCCAAAAATGCATCAGTGGAAGAAAGAAATATGCAGTAATTCGAGCAGGTTGCTTTATTTATTTTATTTTAATTTGATCATTTCTTAGCTACACCTCGTGTTATAAGCGATCCAGTTCCATGTTGTGCAAAACTAATGAGAGTTTAGAAGACCACAGCAAAGCAGGTTAAATGTTTATATATCATGTCTGGCAGCCACTTGCTCTTCTACCTACCTTGAGTTAGTTTCTGAGGGCGTATTCACACCAGCACTGTTTGGGCCGCTTTAAGTGGATCAGGGTCCACTTCCACAGATAGTCTGGTCCATTTGAAGAGCAAGAAGCTGACTGCGTGCAAACTGGATTCGGTCTCGATCTGATTGCGAGTGAACTCTGCTCCAGTATCCTGATGAATGAACCATCCAGCAGACCAAAGTGAAGAACTGACAATGTTGTCGGATATCTTGCAGTCCATCCTGCTCTTTATACCTCAATACTAATTATTGTGACCGAATGACCGAATAAATGTATTCTGGCCAATCAAAGAGCAGGATTTTCTTCCATTTTTGTCTTGGTTGGCAGTCATTTTGGGGATGCCTCCCCCTCGCAAGTAGCTGTTGTAGCTTTGGCCGTTCGGTCTGCTTGTGCACAGTGCAGTGTAAAATTGAACCAAACAAAATTAAGGTGTAAACATTTGCAGAATTTGAATCGAGTCTGGACTATCCTTCTGTGACTGTGCTCTTATAAACTCAGGGTGGCTTGTATATGCGCAGATCTTCACCAAAAAATCAAAGGCGTTTAAATGTTTAAATTAAGTTTAAGTTTTTAAGTTAACTTTATTTTGTCAGTACATATCTTATGAAACACACAGAAATTTGTCCCCTGCTTTAAACTCATCACTAGGTACACTAGGAGCAGTGGGCTGCCAGATTCAGTGCCCAGGGAGCAGTCGGGGATTAAGGGCCTTGCACAGTGGCTTTTACCTTAGTTGCCAGCCCGGGGACTTAAACTCAAATAAAAAGGCTGCTAAAAATAGGGTTAACTCATTAGCCACACACTCTTCACAGAAGTCTTTAATAAAAGGTGAAAGACTTATGCGTTAAGAAGAGAAAGCAGAGCGAACTTGTTGTTCATGCATGTAAATCTGATAACTTTTAGACCACTTGCTGTGGTCTGGAGCTCACGACGGAAGACGTGGCTTAAAGCTCGCAGTAGTTTGAAGCCAGACAATAAACATTCCTCAGACAGGCAACAGCAAGCTGGCCACAGACCCGCGCCATCTTAGCTACACACGGGCTGCTTCAACTAAGAGCTTCCTATCCCAGCTCTGCACGACTTCCGACACACAGCCACCCGGAACACACATGCCTTAACGTCCTTCAGAGGAAGGGACTTATCAGTGTGTTCTTGTAACCATGTCCCAAGCAAGAGGATGAGCAGAAGGCATGGTATTGCATCAATTGTGACTACGGACCAGACTGGCACCCCGACGGCTAAACTTCTGAAACCACGGAGACAGCTAAATGCTGATTGGCTGACAGCACATCAAGTCCCGCCTACCCAGCGGTTATTGAAAGAAACCCGACGCTGATTGGTGGATGGACGTGCCACACTCCACCCCTGTAAACAAACACTTGTATTATTTTAAACTGACAAAAAAAAAAAAGAAGTTTTATGGCTGAACACTTTTTACTAGTTCACACCAATTTAATATTTCATGCATAAGCCTGACGTAGAAGTGACTGTTTGGAACTCCCAGGACAGGCTTGGTTTACATTTGATCCATCCGTCCGTTTTCTGGCGCTTATCTTATCGCGGGGTAAACTGCCTAAGCAGAGAAGCCCATACTTGCCTCTTCCCGGCCACATTCACCAGCTTGTTCTGGCGTTCCCAGGCCAGCTGTGAGATGTAGTCCGTCCAGTGTGTCCTGGGTCTTCCCCGAGGACTTTTTCTGGTGGGAAGTACCCAGAACACCTCACTAGGGAGGCGTCCAGGAGGCATCCTGACCAGATGCCCGAGCCACCTGATCTGGCTCCTCTCGATGCGGAGGAGCAGCAACTCTACTCTAAGCCCCTCCCAGATCACCAAGCTTCTCACCCTACCTCTAATGGTGAATTTATGCTTGCGCGGTGTCTGCGTAACCGCCGCAGGCTCGGCGTAACTCCGCAGAGGCTCGACACGCACCTCTTCCAGACCTGACGTGCACCCCTGTTACGCAGATGGTTACACGGAGGTTCTCCCTTGTGATTGGTCAGTTTGGGATCACGTGTTGCCGGATATCTGGATCTTGTGGCTGAATTTGTGTGGTAACCACCGTTTCTAAAAACAATAACCAGTAGATCAAGTTGATGAGAGGCTGATCGAATTATTTATTCATTTTCATCCACAAACTAATAAAGACACTTAATCAAACTGGACGCCATTGTTGTCTTAAATCAGAAAATACCTACCGAACTGAAGTTAATCATCAAAATAACTCCGACCTGGTGAGTTTACCGGCCGAGACCACCCCTGCTGCCACCTTTAGATTAGGAGGAGAAACTGCAACATGACACCAAAACGACGCACACCCCCTACGCACGAGTGCAAAAGCCGGCTGCTCGCAGACGCTGCACTAGCATAAACCCGCCTAAAGGAAGATCCTGGCAGTCTTGCCAGATGAGATCGACAATTTCCAGCCCAATTACAGCTTAAAACCCACCCAATCCAATGAAAACCAGCCCAAATCAGGAAGTTGTCAGACAACATTAAAATACAGGCCATAGAAAACATTCATAAGTATCCAGAGATTCATATCTACATCAAATGACCACAGATAAATGGTAGATAAATATATGATCACAAATCACAACCAAGAAAGAGCACTGTAAACAATCCAAATAGGCTACACATATTGCAACCACTATACCTTCAACAGAAAAAAATAATAAGGGCCGTCTGCAAAGTTGGATATTGCGAACATACAAATCTATTATGGCAACACTGGAGCCTGGTGACCCTGCGGAGAAAACTGATTTCGGCCACTTGTATTTGTGATCTCGTTCTTTCGGTTTACATTTCTGTTATTGAATTCTGCTGATCAAATCTGAAACTCAGTGGTGTATCTAAAATGACATATTTCACCTTTAAGGTGGTCTTCAAAGCAGGACAGAACAGTGAAAGTTGATATGGACAAATGAGAAATCTCTGGGAAGGGCTTGAAATGTACTGCAAATTACTTTAAAATAAAGACAAGTAAATAACCCTGTGCAATGAGCACATTGCTATACTTACATAAAGCTCTATCTAATGCTAGGCTCACACCAAACGATTTTCACAGTCGCAGACTAAAAACGGAAGTCTTTAGGAAATCTTGGGAGTCTTACTGAAGTCACAGCGCTCGATCATTAGGTTTAATATGGTAATATGGTAATCTGGTAATCTGGTAATCTGCGCTATTTCATGTCAATCTTTCCCTAATCTTGGGTTTGCGACAATATCAAACACGTTTCACACGATCAACAAGCAAAAGATAAGCTCTGAGAAAAGCAGAAACAGGAATCATGACATAACACCGGCAAAAAACATAAAAAACAACAAGCCAAAAACAAACAAAAAAAAGAAAAGAAAATAGATAAACAAGAATCGGTGATGACACGTTGTAGGTGGTCCAGAAAGAGGAGTGGATGGTTATTAAGAAGTAAAAGTCTGCTGTGGATCATTTATATGTTACAGTATAATGATCTAACAAATGAGAGAAGAATAGAAAACTCATTCATCCCTCCAGATGCTGATGAGTCGGTGTAACACCTGGCGGAGATGCAAACTCGGAGATGTTTTGGATACTTTCCCCTTGTTTGCTTTGCTGAGGGCAGATCAGCCCTGTTCCAATAATCAACTGTCCAATATATCACAAAAACTGCTGAAAGAATCTAGTTGTAGTCTTGTAAATAGTGATTCACGGTCTTTGTTAAATCTCAGTCTGAGACCAAGCTGAGACTTAAAACTTCGAACATTTGTCTTTAGATGTGAACTGGTGTGAGGTGGTAGTTTTCTAGAGTTTTTGCTAATCTTTTCAAAGTCTTCTGATGTAAGACCAGCATTACACTTCAATACTGAGTTCTTACCTCAGATTCTGAGAAAGACCTAAGAGAAATTTAATGTAAGAGCAAGGGCAATCCTTATTGAGTGCCATATACTGTGTTTTATTCTTACCACATCGTTATTGGTATATGTGCACATTTGCACACTGGATATGTCATTGCTGACCTTTTTCTTTCAATATGTATGTTTCCATTACCCCTAGAATTGCACAAAAGCTAAATTTCACAATAAAAGGAAAGGAAGGAAATGACAAATGTACACCAAACTTTACAGAGAACATGTTGAAGAAGCTATGATCTGCACATGAAATTTAACAGAATCTTGTTAGTTCTGGTAGGAACACCTGTCTTTTTAACGTTTCTTGTGTGACGTGTGCAAATGATGACAAACTGTCTGCTCTTTTCAACAACCAGGAGATCAAAACAGATGTGCCTGTAGTGTATTTTGGGGCTTCCTCATATAAATCAGTCTGAAGACAATGAAGGGAGGAGGCTCTTTTTTCCTTCTTCTTTGCTAGTATCTTTATGCTGTTCCTGCAACAGGGCCTCGTGGCTGGTACAAACCACTTCTCGCTATGCCCTTGTGTCGCTAAGGCAAAAACTCGGGCATGGGAGGAGTTTGGAGAGGCCATGGAGAATGACTTCCGGACGGCTTCGAGGAG
>JBAMHW010000020.1:25880783-25897069 GCA_037177495.1 Rhadinocentrus ornatus | reverse complement strand
TACACTGTAAACGTGCTACACCGTAAACGTGCAACAACAGAATGGACTCACCGGGAAATGACGTCAGTCAGAAGCGTCAGAAGCGTCAGAAACTCGGGCAGTTCAGGCCCAGTACAAGCTCTCCCGACCCTCTAGCATCATGCATCAGCATATTACCAAATCAGGTGGAAGAGCGCACTGTGGGAAGGTAAAGATTGCAGATTTTGCTGTGTCTGTAAAATCTGCAAATCAGAAATCATCAAATCTGGTCCTCGAAGTCCACTGTCCTGCATGTTTTTGATGTTTCCATGCTGAAACATATCTAACTTAAATTAAATGGATCTCACTAGCTTGTTTTGCACATGCAAGTTGCAAGTTGCAATGCACGTTCTGCACAAGCCTGTTAATGAGCTATTAATCTGAATCAGGTGTGTTGATGTGGAAAAAAATATTTTTGTATAGATGCAATTTATACTGCAGCAAGACGTCATTATAGCCAGTTTTAAGCTCAGGAATGTTCAGACAGAAGCCCAGGATGAACCACCTGGCTTTGGTCAATTCAATTAAAATCTTGAACTACGATTAATGGGACATTATTACATACACTTTGTAGCATTAAGTGCAATTATGTTAAACTCTAAAAATGGAGAGAAACTACTTTAGATGAAGTCCATTCACTGATTCAAATAACTCAAATTTGTAATTACATGAGCATTCAGCCATTTCACTTCATGGCTTCGTTCATTCTGTTGCTTTAATATAACAAACAATGTTTTTACTGCTGCTGGAGTGAGCAGATAATTTGATAACTGATGAGAGCTACTCAAAAGCATTGGGTACACTTGGCATGTTTGCTTGCCTCTGTGTAGCAGACTGGCTGTAAATTTTTAAGCTGCAGTGGTTCCTATTAAAACATATCTGATGGCCTTCACAGCATCAGTATTACTTTCACAGCTAATCTGCCAAACTGATAAGGCGAGGAAGTGAGTGTCTTACAGAGAGCAAGTAGAATGACACTTACAGACTCTATTTAATCAATGATCTGTGCTATCTCAACCTCCTCAATCAAAAAGCTGCCGTCGTGCCACCAACAAAAATCAGATATATTTGCATAAACACCTTATCATTTAATTACAGCGGAGAGTTCTCCAATCATGTCTTCAGATTATGCTTCTGTAGGCCCTCAGTGACGGAAATAATAAAGAGCTGGAAAAGGGCCACTACTTGGAGAATATAAATACATATGAATTCTAGTATATTAAAGTGGAAAGGTGCTGCAGTGGTTAACACCATTACCTCACAGCTGTTCTGGTTCTTTCATGACCTTAACTGGTAAGGTAAAATTCTAATGTTTTAGAAGCTTATGACAACCCGGGATGGGGGCAGTGATGCCCACTTTAATGTGGGAGTGTAAATCAAGTGGATTAGTTGGATTAGTTATTATACTGCCAGTCAAAAGTTTGGACACACTTTCTTAGTAGATTTAACAGATTTAGGCAGCAGGACACCACTGTACATTATCTGTTTCTGTTACTGAGAAAAGTCTTATTTTCTGGTCACAGCGTTGCCCTGATAAGAACAGGCAACTTTTCATTTTACAAAATCTCACAAATTAGTCATTTACTCGCAGCAATGGGACACTTGCCTCTTAACCCATTAACTAGCAAACATTACCTGTTGTGCCATGTATCTGACATATATGTAACTGTAATGAAGGAACTGTGAAAGTTTTGAGCTATGCAGTTGATTCCAAAACCTGTCAATCAAATGAACATAAGGGCATGCATGATTTATTTTTAACAGGGAAGTAGTGCTTCAAAATTCAGGACAAAACATCTATCACAAAAATAGATAATTATTATAGCAAATTAATTGTGACCCTCAAGGTGGTATTTGAGGCCCAATTGTTGCATTATATAATCGACACAAGTTAAGCTTATAGCAACTGTGGCTATAATAACCAGTTAATTAAAAATAGTTAGCTAGCTAAGGACACTTCGTTTTTACAGGAAGGAAAACCCAAGAACCAGGAAGGTTGGCCATCTCCCTGGACTGGTTGGAGGCAGAAAGGAAGGGATGAACAAGCACCATTACTTTAAACTAGGGATATCAGAAAAATGAAAAGAAAAACACAAATTAATGGCATTATTAATGTCACATATTTATAAATACGTGGAGAGTAAAGACAAAAATGCAGGTAAGTGCTCAGTGCATCATGAGACATCCACCAGTAGCTTCTACCTTTGACAGCACAACCAAAGACTGAAGGTCACCAAGACAGCCCAAAAAGGAAATATTGAAGTCTAAACCTGAAGGGAAAGTCAGTGTCTGCATCCTGGGAGCTAGTTCCACAGAGAGGGATCTGATAACGGAAAGTTCTACCTCTCATTTTACTTTTGAACATCTAGGAAGCACAAATAAACCTGCACTCTGAGAGCAAAATGCTTTATTCGAAAAATCTTGAACGCTGAAATCTTTAAGATGCAATGGAGCTTGGTCACTATGAGCTTTATGTGTGAGAAGAGTTTAAAATCCTATTCTGGATTTAACAGGGAGCCAGTCATCAGATCCCTCACTGCAGCATTTTGGATCAGATAGAAACTTTTGAGAACATTTTTGGGACAGAACAATAATTAATAATAATAGTTAATAATATTAAGTAGTCAAATATGGAAGCAGTGAATGCATTAACCAATTTATCTGCATCACTCTGAGACAGGATGGTCCTCATATTAGTAAGATATGAGAACTGTACATAACATTACAGTTAATATCTTTTAGAATAAAATCCTGCTACATAGGACAACAGTGTCATCTATTGATATGTATACATATCTGCATTAGATAGTATGGCACTGCCGCCGTTGATACTGTGTGTTGCGTCCCGTATGTTCGGTTTCACCTAGGTGGCGATGTTGCTGTCGTTGGGCACCCCCCGTGTGTTGAGCCCATTGGAATGTCTGGACAACAAAAGCATAAAGTTATTATTAAAACACTGAAAGTAAAGCTGGCTTGATTTCGTTTTATATATATAGTAAACTTTGCCATATATATTAAGTTGATTTTCCAATACACGTTTTATTGTTGTTAAAGAACTTTGTAGCCTAGCTAGCTAACTAAAATGTGCTTACGTCTTTAAAGACAGAAAATGCGCTGTTTAGAGTACATGACAATCTTCTTTGTCCCCCTTTTGTCATTAAAGCAGGTACATTAAAAAATGCAGCATATCAATGTGCTTCTGTGTCAGTCTTTGTTATTAAAATGTTCCTGTGCTCAGGTTTTGAGTCAAATCAGGAAACAGCTTGTAATCCATTCACGATCCTGATGACCGCTATGGGTCTCAGCTGACCAGACAAAACAGGCAGGCAGAGCGTGGATCCGGTAGGGCGTGACATCGCCGGGTGTAGCCGGAGCTGGAGAGGAGAGAGCAGATCCAACCCAGGAAAGAAAATCCAGGAAGATGGCGAGACAGACAGGGCAGGCCGAATCCGTAGCACCAGGAGTCTAAGCATAAAACAGATGTTGTTATATAGAAGCAGATTCTCAAGTGGAAAACTAGTGAGGCCACGATATACCAGATGGGTAATTACACAATCCGACGAGGACGGTGGAATGATCCGGTGTACTGCAGGGAAGGGAAGGTGGCTTGATTGTAGGATGAGATCTTGGTGTGGTTATCAGCCCAGGTGGGGTGATTGCAGTCCTGGAATAATCTGGCAATCCTTCTGGCCAGGTACAGACATGACACAAAAAACAGACTGAGGGAGCCAAACGCACACACTAGGGCAGTCTGGGAACCACACACACACACACACACACACGCACACACACACACAGACAGACGGGAATTCTAACAAATTAGGTAATGGTCTGTTTTGGATAAAATCATACATAAATGTTATGGGTAATCCTGATATCAAAGTAGGATTCCCTGAGATGAACAATGTGCTAAGTGCATGATGATCTTCTTTGTCATCCTTATGTCCTGAATGCAGGTGCTGACAGCTGGGAGTAAATGGACTGTTACCACAGTTCTGAGCAGCTTCAAGTGTTTTGTGAGTTGATATACACCACATATTACAGAAACGTGGACTTTGTTCTTAGACATGAATGCAAAGTTATGGAATTTCTGACCTTAAACGATGTAGCCAGACCCGCTTGAGTCAAGCCGAGCGTTTACAGTAATCTCACCTCCAACTGTATTATCATGGTGTGACAGCATTCAGTATGATTTTATGTTTGGACTAAGACAATAAGAAGTCTTTTTATTACTCATTTAATGTTTTTACTTATAGCTGAAGCACTAAGATTTCATTGCTACAAACCATTTTACCTTCAGCCGACAGGGCGCCACTGTTTAATTACAACTTAGTGTCCGTTCATCTGCATGTAGCTTGAGGCATTTTGTTTTCATCTTATCATCCTTTCTCATTAATCACTGCTTATTAGCTTAAACTTTCAAGCCTCCCCTCATCATGCATTTTCAATCATGACATGTTTTCTTTTCTGCTAACAGTTTTAGTATCTCTACTGTTACATTATATAAAATTAAATATTTCTCTAAACAAATAGATATAAATAGCCCGAATCTTCCTTGATGTCATATTTCCAAAGTTGAACCTCTACAGAGACAAAAATTTAGAGCATGGAAGAAGGACTGAGGAGAGAGGGGACAAAAAAGGAGGAAAATTAGGATGCAACAGAAGAGAAAATCACGAAGGAAGTCTGAGCGCAAACGATTCAAGACTCAAAGAGAAAGATGAAGGAGGACCGATGTGAATGCTGGTGGAACAGATGCAGGGCACAAATTCTGAGAGACAGAAAAAAAGAAAAACTGCTCTGGTTTAACTTCATTTCTAAATTCCAGTTGAGATCAAAACACATGTAATGAAATAATTGACAGATCTTTTCCTATATAGGCCAATGTTATGTAACAACTCTCTTTATTTAGCATCTTCTCATGCTGTTTGATACTTCACATCAGTCAGCATGCAGACGCTGCACTGAAACAGTCACTTTAAGCTTTGCTCACTCAAGAAACATAATATGATGATGAAATACATGCAATTCAAACAATTCAGTTCTCAATAAAACACATTTTTTACTGATAAACCAGTCACTTGTTATTTATTTACCTTCCAATTATACAGAAAATTTATAAAGATCATGGACTTATTTTTATAATCCTTCATCCCTTCTGCTAAACAAGCTCGTGGCATTAAGTGTAATATTATTACTGCAATGATATCATTAAAATGGCATATATTTATCCTGCTCCCCAGCTAGTAGACGTTTCCTGAGATTTACAGGGAAGCTAGAAGAGAAACAATGAAACATTTTCAAAAATGAAATATGTAAATTTCAGACTGATTTTCTCTGACAGTGAGCGTTTAAACTCATCATCTGCGAATGATATTATCCTCAGCTGTTTTAGCTGTTTGTATGTTCCCTCACGGTGCTAATGGCTAGTTGTAGCAGCAACTGGTGCACTGAAGGGTTATGCTGGACACGTGCAGGTCTGCCCATGTCTTATTGTTGGTCCAGCAGTCACCACTGTCAGCTTATCACCGGCCAATCAGCAGCTGGGTTTTCAGGCCTCTCAGTAGTCTTTTTATGTCGTCAGGTGGCCTATTTTTCAAGCTTTAAAATAATCTATTACCTTCAAAACATCAAAGCAAACACGAGAGTACAAAAAATTAAACTTCGAAGGACCAACTACTTCCTGCTCACTGGCTCTTATGGACTTGCTTTAAGAGGATTAAAAAAACGCTCAGTAGCTCATGTCACGAGAAGGAAAGGCTGAAAGGCTCTGACTCTTTTAAAAAAGAATATGTAATGTTTTCAACATTTAATTGTCTTGATCTCAAATCTAAGTCAACTCCAAGTCTAAATTTATCCATCTGAACTCATTAGACGCTGACGATTAGCTGATTATTATGAATAGCATTCTCAGCTCCCTCAGCTCCATATGTCTCTGATCATGACTGATCAGGCTGTGATCATAACCCATAAAATAATTATGCTCTGATCAAAATGCATTCAGTGAAAATTATGCAGCCACTTTATCGGGTCCATCTTGCTAAAACCAGGTTGGACCTCCTTTTTCCTTTAGAACTGCCTTAATTCTTGGTTCAGTCGATCCAACAAGGTGTTGGAAACATTCCCCAGAGATTTTGGCTCCATATTGACATGACAGCATCACACAGTTGATCCATGACCCATGATGAGAATCTCCCATTCCACCATATCTCAAAGCTGCTTTGTTGGATTGAGATCTGGTGACTGTGGAGGCCATTGGAGTCTAGTGAACTCATTGTCATGTTCTAGAAAGCAGTTGGAGATGATCTAAGCTTTGTGACATGGTACATTATTGTGCTGGAGGTAGCCATTAGAAGATGCTATACTGTGGTCATAAAGGGATGGACATGGTCAGCAACAATATTTAGGTAGGCTGTGGTGTTTAAACCATGCTACGTTGGTACTATGGGGGCCAAAGTGGACCAAGAAAATATCCTACACACTGTAGCGGAAAGAGGCCAAGACGACTGGTTCACAACAAATCCTCTGCATGATAGGTTTACGACCAGCAAAGTAAACAGAAGCAAAGTTGTAGTTAAACTGGATTCTTGAAAACACTTTTTGGACCAAAGAAGACTTTTCTTGCTGCCTAAGACTTTCTGAAACTTTAAAATAGTATGCTTATCGTTTAATGTCCCTAACTCAAGAGAGAATGTATCGTGTTTAATTTGTAAAACCTTTCCAGGTACCGGATTCCGGAGTATATTTTTGATGTGATGATAAATGTGTGTTTCATTTCTGAGTAACTGATTTTCCTAAAGTAAGATCTGAAGTGTGTTTACTCTTAAGACAAATTATTAACATGGGTCCTTATGCAATGTGTTGTGATAAGTCTGTATCGTTTAACTGGAATATGGGAAAATAGATTTAGAACTTACATACGTAATTTGATCAAACTTATTCCCTTTGTATGTAAATTAGTCTTGCTGGCTTCAATAATTCTATGCGGTGATTGGATTAGCAGTGTAGAACCCGCCTCATTCAGAAAGACTGCCCTCAACTTAAAAAGAGAGTGTTGAGGATTATTAAGTGTGAGTGTTTTTAATTTTGTGTTTTTGTAACGATTTGAGAAGGAAGTAACAGATCTGTAAAATTAACTCAATGGATTAACTTCAAAAAAGTTCTAACTTATTTTGTTTTGTCTTTGTTTAGTCTTTTTATGTTAAATATTATGCAAAAGTAACCCGGAAGCGTTGCTACGTAACCGAGATAAACTTACAGCAAGCCTCCCAAGATATTTTCAGTTTTTGGAAATTTTTATAACTTTGCTGTGTGAAGGAAAACATCTTCCTTCACCCACGTAAATCTGGGCCAACTAACTATTAGTTGGGTCGACCAAACCCAACCACCGGCTCTGATATAATTGATGCCATCCGGCACTGCTGCTTGGCCGCCGCCAGCTTCGCCATCTGGCTCGCCAGAGGGAAGGCCGAAAGGCTCTGAGGTTCGCACTTTGGGAACACCGGACCTGGGAGGTCCGAGACGGGCTGCTTGTCGTCTGGTCCCGAGAGAACTTCAGGAGGCCCACCTGCACACATCTCTTCAGCCACCCACAACTGCTTCCTGATCGCTCTTGGTAACCCCAAAAGTAAGACCGAACCGAACCGAATTCCCCTTTGGATCATGGCTGGTGTGTCTTTTTAGAACCTCTAACAAAGTTAATTCTATTCCCAAAGTCCCGTCCACATAAATTGAATCTAATTTCATTTTGGCTACTGCTAAATCCCTGTACAAATGATCCCTTTTCTCGCTCCTTTTCCGCTATAGTGTCGGCCTAGACTAATTAAATTCAACTCAGTATTAATGTAATTTTCCCATATTCCAAGTGCCAATATTAGCCTACTATGATTTTGCCTTTGCCCTATCCTATTCTAAATCATTTCTTTGTTTCCTGTCTTTTAAGCTGAGTTACCCTGTCGACTACCATTAAAATGTCCCCAGAGCCTTTGAAGCGATATTGATAAATTCCATAATTTCTGACATCTTCTACTGCTTGCTGTTAATTAATTATTGATGGTTAATAAATTGTATGCATTTATTTTAATTCGGAAGTTTCTGTGGTTTATTTTAACGAGTTCATAGTCCCTTCAAGCGAAGAAACGTCATGGCTTCAGAAAATGAGATGTTATAGTTAGGAATACGTTCATAAACAATTTACCAACTTACAGTTTTCTCTTCTGGACTGTATCAAATTTATTAATTTTCTACAGAAGAGTGGTGCCCCTAATCGAAGCAGTTAGACCTTAGAAGGTCTCATAAGTAATTGTAATAATTACAATAAGTTACCATATTAATATCGAGGTAGATCGCTATAACACCATTCCATGAGCAGAAGCCGGAAGCGTTGATCCAAGGCAGCATGGATCCCTTCTTCCATGAAGTTTCTACCATCTGAATGCAGAACAAAAATGGAGACTCATCTTACCAGGCAACATTTTTTCATCTTTTATTGTCCAGTTTTGGTGAATCTGTGTGAATTGTAGTCTCAGTTTCCTGTTCTTAGCTGGCAGGAGTGGCACCTGGTGTGGTCTTCTGCTGCTGTAGCCCATCTGCTTCAAGGTTGGACGTGTTGTGTGTTCAGAGATGCTGTTCTTCAGACCTTGGTTTGAGCCAGTGATTATTTGACTTCTTGTTGCCTTTCTCTCATCTCCATCCAGTCTGTCCATTCTCCTCTGACCTCTCACAACAAGACATTTTGGTCCAGACAACTGCTGCTCACTAGATATTTTCTCTTCTTCAAACCGTTCTCTATAAACCCTAGAGATGGTTGTGTGTAAAAATCCCAGTAGTCACTTAAAACCCCTTTCTTCCTCATTCTCATGCTCAGTTTGAACTTCTTTTTAATCTGTTTGACTGTATTGAGCCTTAATTTTCTTTGTGTGAGGATGTTATGCAGTTCCTTGTTGACAAGATTTCTGCCCTTACATTCCCGCTCCCCCGGTCTGCCCAGGATCTCTCAACTCCTTTATCAAGCTCAGACATCCTTGACCACTGAGCCTGTTTTACTCTCCCAACTGAATAAAATAGCTAACTGCCCAACCAAATGATTCTGGTGATTTTAATTTTCCTGGACATTCTTTATTGCACCTAGAGCACTGGGTCAACACCTTAAAGTGGTTTGAATCCTACCTTACGGGCAGATCCTTTTCTGTTCAGATGGAGCAGTTTTCCTCCTCAGTTGCCCCTCTGCCCTATGGGATCCCCCAGGGGTCAACTTTGGGTCTGCCGCTGTTCAATCTATATTTGCTGCCCTGGGGTCAATATTTAGGAAGCATGGTATTCCGTTCCAGGGCTACATTACATTACAATGACTAAAGCAACTTACACTTACAGTAGTTAGGCAGTAGCACTGTGTCTTGCCTAAGGACTCAACTGGAAGGTGTTATTATTCGTCCCCTGGGGGAATCAAACTCGATTCTCCCACATGGGAGAAAGATCCTCATTTCCTGAATCGATTCAATTCAATGGTTTGGTTCTATATTGATTAATTTACAGCTAATTGTGGAAGACCTCCTATTTTTCTTGAATATTAAAGACATTTGCAGATAAATATCTTTATAAAACAATGAGTCCATTTGCATGACAACCAAAATCAGTTATTTGGGAGTAATCAAATAATTGAAATAATCTGATTTGATGCATATAGATGCATTTCTGAAATACTATTACAAAACAGTGTTTCACCAAATTCACAGCCAAAAATGCTGACATAAAAATATCAATGTTTTAAATGTCCTTATAAAACCGTTTCATTCAGTGGAGTGGCTCTAAATGTTCCTAAAGTTCAAATCTCAGAAAACATGTTGATGTTAATAGAACCTACAGAGAACATTGGATCCATTTAAAGCCGTAATACTACTCACAAATTCTTACACTGATGTAGATTCAGCTTGTTCTGTTGTGTGCATTCTCGTGACGATTGTGACGCTATCGACATAACACCGGAGCATAAGAAATACTGCATCTGCTCCTTACTGCAGCTTAATTAGACTCTACATGGAAAAACCTTGCCCGGCCTAGACACAGAAATAATTGACAGATTGATATCTGAGCAGTTTCAGGTCCTAAAGACTGAATCTTCAAGGTTTGTCTAGGGAATGGCGAGTCCTCCTGTGCTCCTCTGTCTTATGGAGTCCCTCAAGGATCCGTTTTTGGCCCAATTCTGTTTTCCTTTTATTTGCTGCCCCTGGGATCAATTCTCAGGAGACATGGCCTCTCCTTTCACTGTTATGCAGATCTATCTTCCACTTTAAAAGAAGGATGGGCATCTCTGCAAACATGCTTGAAGGACATCTTGGATGGCACTAAACTTTTTCTTAACTTGTTTTATTTTAATGCTATATATCTGGAAAATGTGAAGTAATTTTGCAAACCAGAAACTTTAAATTGGATTCAAAACAAAAACTTGAAAGCCAAATTTGGTCTGGTGTTAGAACCAGCTTATTTCACCTGAGGCAGCTGGCCAAAATTAAGCACTTTTTAGCCCCACAGCACTTTCAGACAGTAATCCATGCCTTTGTAACCACCTGGCTGGATTATTGCAATGCACTTTATTTTGGGGTGAGTCAGTCCTTATTTCTCAACTGCAGCTTGTACAAAATGTAGCTGCACATCCTTTAACTGGCACACACAAGTATGAGTACATCACCCCGGGTTTATCTTCTCTTCACTGGCTGCCTGTGCACTTCAGGATCCATTTTAAATAGCTTTTATTTGTTTTAAAGTGAATAAATGGTGCTGCCCCTTTGTACTTTTCTGAGCTACTCCATCCCCATACACCTTCTCGGGCTCAGGTTAGCTGACCAACTCCTCCTGAGTGTGCCCAGGAAGCTCAGAGGGGACCGGGCCTTTGCAGTGGCAGCATCTAAACTGTGGAATAAGCTGCCTGTACGCATTAGACAGGCCTACTCTATATCTGTTTCGTTTCTTGTTTCTTCTTAAAACCCATCTGTTCAGTTTGGCTGTTTAAATTTTATAATTATTTTATTTTATTCAACTCTATCTCAAATTCATAATGTAGTTTGTATGCTATTTTTAAAATAAGATGTTATGCGCACATTGTGGCACTTTGTTTCAACCATCTGTTGCTTTTAAAGTGCGTTATAAATAAAGTTGCAGTTGCAGTACTGGAGCAAGATGCTTCCATCTTCACCTGAGAAAAACTCTCACTTTACGTTTCTTCCGACATGTGCACTCTGTCCTCTGACGGGAAATGGGAAAACGTGTCTACGTGTGTGTGCTCACTGCCGTGGACACAGAGAGCAGCTTTGGTATGGCATCATGTAAATCCGATAAATAACATCAGATTGCATATTTCTTGTTTAGATTTATTTTAAGGTACATACTGTAAGTGGTGACAACACTTCCTGTAACTGAAGTGGTGGCACCCGTGGTCTTAGGGTGTGTCCCAATTTGCGCACTTCTATACTTCAAACACTAAATTTAAGTGCTTATTGCGCTGACACAGTAATTTCAGTAAAAACTCGGCCGAAAATCTAGTGTGAAACGATGAATGCTACGCGCACTAAACAGACGCCATCTTGCTGTGTGCTAGTGGAAGGGGAGAAACTTTCAACAAGTTTTCCAGAGATGAATAATGGTAACTCAGCGGTACCGATGCATGCGGAGGCTGTTTAGTACAGAATTAAGTATGAAGTTATTCTATTAAAATTCTAATATAAACAACACCATGCTACCGATCTCTTCTATTCCTGATGACAGTTATGGATCTGATCATTTGTTTAAGGCTGCGGTTTTACTGACTCAGTAGAGTTAGCGCACGGAAATGTTAGCGGAGACATGAACGTGTGCTGATGGTTTCTATTGTTATTTACTGAGGTCAACTAATACAGGCTGTGCTAAATTGCATGACTGACATTAAAACACACAGACTTAAATTTATTAAAATGGAACAAAATGGAAGTTTTGTTTCTGTTTGGTCACCCTGATCTGGTTTAGTTCTCTCTACCACCAATTGAGGCTGTGATGCGGGTCACACCCACTGTGTACTGCTCAGGGCAAAGCAGAAAGAGGTGGTGATTTTAAGGAAAATCCCGTATAAAAGAGATAATTTGTTAAACTTCAGCAAAAAACAAGCACTGATTTCAATCTGAGTTGGTACAGTCAGTTAGGTGAGTTACTGCTTGAGTTTCTGTCTGTTAATGAGGCTACAGAAACACTCTGCTCCTCTCTTGTTTGCTCTCTGGAAAAACTCTGTCCCATGGTCAAAATCAGCTAGACAATCTCCTCCCAATCCATGGCTCACTGAGGTTCTAAGGAATCACAGAGCAGGACTAAGGGCTGCAGAAAGAAAGGATGCAAATCAAATAAGCACGCTGACTTGTCTGAGTACTGGCAAAAACTTGCATTTTTTACATCCAGCCTAAAGGCTGCCAAGATAGCCTTTTATCAGAACAAGATCCGCAATTCTCCCAACACACGGCAACCATTCATATTTAAACTATCTTCTTTCCTTACCACCTGCTAAGCCTCCCACTGTGTTGACTGCAGAAATGTTTGCTTCCTACTTTACTGAAAAGGTTGCTACCATCAGTAACCAATTCACTGAACCTACCCAAACCAGCTTCTGGTGCTTCATTCTGCTCTTTCCATTCTCTATATAAGGACATAATCTCTAAACCTCCAGACTCAAAACTCACAACCTGTCCTCTTGATCCTGCCCCTACCAACATCCTGCAGAGCATTCTACCTACAAGGTTGAAAACTACCGGCCAGTCTCACTGCTTCCATACATGTCTAAACTACTAGAGCATGCCATCTTTAGTCAAGTCTCACAGTTTTTCCAAGACAACAATCTGTTTGATCCATATCAGTCTGGCTATAGGCAAGGCCACTCTCCTGAAACTGCTCTGCTGTCAGTTACTGATTCTCTGTGACTTGCCAAATCCGCTGAATCCTTATATTGCAGGATCTGTCCACTGCCTTTTACACAGTCAACCATCAGATCCTTCTCTCCACACTCTCAGAGCTTGGCATCTCAGGATCTGTCCTCTCATGATTCATGTCCTACCTCACAGGAAGATCCTTAAGATTATCTTGGTGTGGAGGAGTGTCCAGATCACATGGGCTGACAACAGGGGTGCCTCAGGGCTCGGTGCTTGGCCCTCTTCTTCACTATACACCTCCTCACTTGGTACAGTCATTAGCTCTCGTGGCTTCTCCTGCCACTGCTATGCAGACAACACTCAGCTTTTCCTTTTCTTCCCACCTGACGACACAACCGTCTCAATGCGAATATCCACATCTCCACATCGATTAAGGATCGCCACCTTTAGCTAAATCTGTCCAAGACCAAAGTCATTATCTGTCCAGCCAATCCTTTCTTGCTACCACAGATAAGCGTGCAGTTCGACTCTATCACGCTTGTGCCTACATCTTTTACCAGGACATCTTGGTGTCATGGTAGACAACCAGCTCATCTTTAAGGGACATGTTGCCTCGGTTTCCTAGTCTTGCCGATTTGCTCTTTTCAACATCAGGAGGATCAGACCCTGTCTGACTGAACACAAGGCACAGCTCCTGGTCCAGGCTCTGCAATGTGATGCAAAACCAGAAGCGAGACTCTTTTCCTCTGTTTTTCCCCAGTGGTTGAATGATCTACCAAACTCCATCCAATCTTCAGAGTCCTTATCCACTTTTAAAGGCTAAATAATTAGGAATTTTTCAGTGACAACAATTTAAAATGTTGTAATTTGTTGCAAGGCATAAAAAGAAGCCTCCCTACAAACAATCTGTCCACTACATCAACAATGTCTTTGTCAAGCTTTTCTCCTTTCAAAATAAGAGTTACGTGATGGAATAACTTCAGTGCACTGTGTAGCTCTTTACTACTTCCTGGTTCCGTAACCAATCATATGCGACTCCCCAAGTTGCCAAACAACAGTGCAGTGGTATTTTATAACGGCAAAAGAGCCTGCAGTAATGATGTTTTGGCCAAGTGAATAGTGTGTTTGTCCTTATAAACTTATGAAATTATTATCAAATAAATTTATTTAGTGAGACACTCTGTTTTATGCATAAATTAGCGTGTGATTAGCGGTTCTGATTTGAAACACTAGGTGGCAATGCTACTTATTTTGCCTTTAAGAGCAAGCTAAAGACTCACCTGTTTAAGGAGCATTTCTGCACTTAGCTTAACTCTTCTACTTGTTGAAATGAGTTGGAAAGATTTGTCCAGCTCTTTGGCACAACTCATCACTGACGAAGCTGCGTGCACTTAGGCCCAAGATGATGTTGTTTGATGAAATCACACAAGAAAAAAATGAACAAAATAATAACAAACAAAAACCATTTCCTCTAGCACTACATGACAGCACCTGGGTCCAACTGGACTCACAGCAGTCTGACTACTACTTAATTAGGATGTCCCATCTTGTTTGAATACTTGCTTGTGTTGTTCTTACTCTTAGATGTAAGTCACTTTTTTAACCTAGTTTTTTTTAAGTTAGACAGGTCAGCTCGGTGGTTAAGACTTCCTCCAGCTATGGGTTATTGCCAAAGTCAAGCCTTATCTAAGCCAAAGACACCTCAAATTAAAGTCATCCTTGCTTTTATTACCTCCTGTTTAGACTATTGTGACTATTGTTGGGAATTAAACAGTCCGAGCTTCACCGCCCAAAGCTCTTTACAAATGCATCAGTCCATCTTCTCACTGGGACAAAGAAACGTAAGCACATAACTTTCTTCACTCCACTGGCTTCCAGTCAAGTACAGGATTAATTTTAAGATTCTTTTATTTGTTTTTAAGTGATTGAATGGGCTGGCCCCTGAATACATCTCTGATCTCATTGCACTGAGCGCCACGTTCCTTGATCAAAACTTATTATATAGAATTGAGAAGACTGAGTCTTTTCAGTAGTGTCTCCCTCTCTGTGGAACACTGTTTACCGGTTTGGGCAACAAACAGTCTCTCTACCTTGCACTTGTTTACCTTGACCTTTGGCTGAGAACAGGCACCCTTTTGAGGTTTTTATGTTGTACTTTTGTTTGTTGTCTCTGTATTTTCATATTTTATTGGTTTGTATAAAGCACTTTGGAGGCTTCTGCATAAATGTGCTGTAGAAATAAACCTGACACTGATATAACATTTTAAATGTACTGAGTCGCCGCTGATTATTTGTGTTGACAAGCAGTTGAGCTGATTAAAGCCAAAAGTATTCAAGGACACACAGATCTTACACTTGTTTTTTTTTTGTTTTGTTTTGTTGTTTTTTGTTGTTTTTTTTATGGGGGGTGGGGGTGTAAATTCTCTTTTTGTGCCCTGTACATCATTATTTTTCAGACAGTCAGTAAATATTATGCTGTGTCATGTAACTGATTAGATAGTGAAAGGAAAGTACAGCAGCTGCGGGAGAGGTTATCACATCCCACAGATTAACTGATCGATGAGTCACACACAAATGTGGAAACTTCATTCCATTGGTCCTCTGCATAACAGGAGCAGTCTGATTCAAATGGATTTCAGTAATGTTTTCGGAACAGGGATGAAAATGTGATGATGTTGTCGTGCCACAGCTATGATGCTGACTTGGCAGGCCTGATTATTACTGCATCCAACAGTAAGTAGGTTTCCATGTCTATCACGGGGGTTTAAGTTTATGAAGATGAGTAACTGACTTATAACATGTTAAATTGCATTAAAAAAAGCAAGAGAAAAATATTTACGAGTATGCAAGAAAACGTGTATGACTGATGTGTTGTGATGGGACAAAAAAATAGAAAGGTCCCCAAAATATTGTTCCATTTATTATGAAAGAAGAGTATATGTAATGTATAAATAATGTGTGTAAATGTGTTCAACTATTGATGACAGGATAAGAAAGAATGTTTTTTTTTTTTTAAACCAAGTAAACATCCTGCATTCAACCACTAATTAAAAAAATAAAAATAAAACAGCAAATATATCTAACTACGCAGGTTTTTTTTTCTTTTAGCCTACTTTGTACCATATATCTAATATCTAATAATAGAACAGAATATATTTAATTTACACACCAGTGCCTACCTAGTTTTGCATACAAGGGCTACTTAGGACTGTAAGAGGGGGATTCCTCAACTGCAGCCTGGCCAACAGCCTGGAACACCTTGGCAAACAACAAAAATGGAAAATTGTACCATCTGTATCTGTAGGGTGGGGGGGAGTAGAGGAGTGAGGAGAGGGGGAGGGGGGGGGGGGAGGGGGGGGGGGGAGAACAAAAGAGAGAAAAGAG
>JBAMHW010000020.1:25798866-25809909 GCA_037177495.1 Rhadinocentrus ornatus | reverse complement strand
TCGTAATCCCAAGGGCACCCGCCCGGCACCGGATCGGCCCGACCCCGATGGCACGCCCAGGGCGACCAAGCCCCCCCCCAGGCGCAGGCAGGATCTCCCCATCCCGAAGGGAGGTAGCCCCCAGACCCGGGAGCCCACGCTCCCCACCACAGTGACCCGGCCCCCCAACCCAGGCCAGCCCCCCGACAGCCCCGGGCCCCCCCGCCCCCAGGGAGCACCAGCCCCCAGGCTACCAAGGTCCCGGATCCGGTCAGACACACAGTCTCCCACACAATGAAATGGTCCGTACTTTTTTTTCATTAGTACCTCCTATAGCACCAAAGGATCCAGAGTAGCACTGAGTGAGCTGCACACTGCCACAACTCTACGCCCCACTTCAATTATCCATTATTTTCTCCTATTTCGAATATTGCAAGTGGAAAAAGTAGTATTATCTGCCTATCCTGATAGTTTAGGTACTTTACACTGTGTTCAAGTTAGTGGTAATTAAAGATATGAGAATCAAAGTCAGTAAGAGAATCAGCTTTAGAGTAAAAATAGTTGGGAGGATTAACGGGAAAAAAGGAAGGAGGGACGACTGAGAAGGAACAAATTCTGGTTCACAAAGGTGACAAATGCTGCCAAAGCCGCAAGTCCAGTTTGCCTGGACCAGTGTGACTTACACTCAAGAGGCCCAAAATGAACATCAATAGTTTTGGGAACAATAGGAAGAGGAGGTGCAGTAGGTTTGAGATCCTTTGAGCAGGATAGCACAAGGTGGCTAAGTTGCATTGGGCCCAGCCAGTCTGCAATTACCCAAGCTGAGGGAAAGAGACGAGCAAAGACTGAGTGAGGTCAACATAGTCAGCCGAAAACAAAGTAATTCCAGTCAAAGTTTTAGCTTTTTAATCAGCATTTTGAGCTTTTGCCTGTATGTAATAAAGTATGGTCAGATTAACCAGAACATGCAGCAAAAAAAATATTTTAGTTAAATGAGCAGCCAATACATGACCCACTGCAAGATTAAGGTAAGTGACATTTTGGATGATATTTGTACCTTAATGGTTGAGATCCCAAAAACAAATGTGCAATTAATGAACTTTCTTTGTGGACTCAGCAGACGCATGCAACACTGGATATCATTTCTTCTATCTTTAACTCCAGATAAAATAATGAAGAAATTACTTTAAAACAAATGGTGGATTGGAAGTAAAACCTGAAGTACAAGAACACCCCAGCAGTTTAGTGCATCACTTTCACATCTTCGCAGGACAAGTGAACATCTCAGACCAGACTCAGCTGCTGAGTCTACAACAAGTCACCTAGAATGACACTAATAAAAACACTCAAAAATTATTGATGGTTAATTATTTTTGTCATTTATTTTTCTATAAACCTTATGTCAAGGGTTGCCGGTTCGATCCTGGCCCTGAGAAGCACCTAAGCTAGACACCGAACCCCTAATTGCTCCTGATGGGTCGTGGTTGGGCACCTTGCATGGCAGCTTCCGCTATCAGTGCGTGAATGTGTGTACCATCCTCTTAGTAATTCCTGATGTTGAGTTGATGGAAAAGGTGGCTGAACAACCAGTTTATGTAAAAACAAACTTTCCCACTTTGAGGCACACTGTTTTTTTTTTGTTTTTGTTTTTTTTTCATGCTGCTACAGCAGCAGCACTTTCTGCAAAAATGATAATTTACCTCTTCATTTCTCAGCAGATCTTGTTTTCCTGTAATGATGGGTAACTGGAGGTGATGTTTGAGTCTATCACAGCTCAACAGTGTGTGAGCGCAGCTGTGCTATGTGTGTGTTGGGGCAGCGTAAATACAATATTTGCATGATGGCTTTCACCAGACGTGAGGAATCTGAGCCGATGATGTCAGTGTTTATCTGGAGGGCTCCAGTCCCTCCTTAGGCATCCAGCCTCCCGACTGAGGCTGTGGGGAGCTCTGCCATTTATTGGCCCAGTTCTGTCTCTCCATCTTCCTTTTCTGCTTTCGTCTGCCAAAATCTTCAATGCATGAATGAACATGCATCATTCCAGCCACCATCACATGCACACATAGGAAATGTACACGGAAGGAAAAGGAGAACACTGACATGAGATAAAACAGAAGAAAACTGAAGATAAAACTTCATTTCTAAATGTTGTAAACATAGAATAGTCACTTAGAGCAAGGCTGTATTGGCAAGGAAACATAATATATTTGTCTATTGGCCAAATAACTGTCATTTATTCATCATAGTTCCCCAGTCCTCATTTTTCTTAGTTTAGTTTTTGTTATTAAGACCTTAACTTCATCAAGCCTGGTTTTGGTTCCGCTCATTCACTCTGACACTAAAAAACTGAAGCTCATGAAAAAATTTGTTTTGGACTACAAGCAGTGGACAGAAGCAAACCTTGTAGTGATAAGATTTTGCTTTTTGCACCTTTACGGTCCCTAAAGCAGAGTTCCTGATGCAGCTCAAGATCAGCAGCACCACTGCAGCAGTATCAGAAAATCACTGTAAAATGAGAAAGTAAAACAAAATTAAATAACAAAGCTATTTCTGGATTAACAATGCTACCAAACAATACATGAATAAATAAAATCTACCACTACGATAATGAAACAGAATCATTCTGACATTAACTGAGTGTTACTGAACATGTGGGAATCTCTACTTTAATAAAGAAAGCAATTATGTAAGATACGATCTTATCAAAAAAACAAGTGGGATTATCCAAATAAACAGGGTCTATTTACCCTGTAAAAAAGGAATAATCAGATCTCCTGATGTGGTTCTGCCCTTATCTGGGTGGTTGCCATGCCGGCGCCCTATGTGGACTGGCTCCTTGTGTCGATGGATCTAATTCACACGAATGATATTGTTTCATTACAGCAGCATTAAGCCAGATGTTTATCACTTTTAGTATTTTATGGCTACATTCAGTTTAGAGATGGCTGCTGCCATGTGATTGGCTAATTAGACATTTGTGTTAACAAAAACAGGTGGACCTAATAAAGTGGCTGGTGGGTGTACATAACTAAAGAGTCTGTTTTACCTGATAAACAGATTACTGATGTTTCTATGGTCCAAATAATCATGACAATATGATTGATGGTATAAACAATAAACCCAACTGCAGGTGAAAATAACAGGGGTGAAAAAATTTCTCCTAAACTTGGGAATAACAGTGAAATGTCTGCTCCAATAAACATTATAAATATAACTCACATGAATCACTTAAATGTGTCTTAAGTACACACCCATTGTTTGTGTTTTATGGCCTTAACCACAGGTTACAACTTTTTTAACCAATGTTTATGCTGTTGCAGTTTGTTAAAAAGGTTGCAAAAGAAACAATTTATTGTTAGGGATTTCTTTATTCAGAACAAAAAATAACATAAATGAATCAACAGCTTTAAGAAGAAGTTACTATGAAGTCTGAAAAGGAGGAGAAGAAAGATTTATTCCTGTCCTCTTTATAATCATCATTTTATCTTCCTTCCGGGTGTTACATTAATCCCTTAACCGTCAGTTTTCAAAAGCCTTTTAGAAAAATTACAGAAGAAAATAATTAAATAGACATGTATGTATACAAACTCATGTACACCTGCATATATACATACACGTGTACACACACATACAACTGCATCCCCACATACATTTATAGAGACAAAGCAACTACATCTATACCTCTATATGTATTCATATACCTATCTATATGTTTATACTCACATACTGTCACATTCTCACCATGTTCTGCAATGCACCACAGCAACTACAGATTGCTGACTGGACACATCCTTGTCAGCCAGTCATTCACTATACTACTTGTCACGAGTGGTCAGTGGACGTGAAGACCCAAATGCAGGCAGTCAAGACTGGAGGCAAAGCAGTGCTGGTAAAGGGGGTTTATTTCCAAAACTCACGACAGGGAACCATAAACCACACATGATGGACAGCTAACCACACACGACAAGGATAAACCAAACAAGGATCTGACAGGGAAGAGCTGAAACCATCAGGTATTTGTACACTGAGGAACTAATTGAGAACAGGTGAAGTGAAAACACAAATCAAACCAGGTGAGCTAATGAGCCTTGGACAGAAAACAGCACATGAGGGAAAACTGAACTAAACATGACAAAACCCAAAACCCAAACCATGACCTAAACAGAAACTAAACATGACAAAAAACAGAAATATGACCAAAATCATGAAAGAACTAAAACACCACAAACACAATAAGACTGTGTCCGAATGTCCACCCTACTCCCTAACCCCTCGCTCACTACATAGGGCTGCACTATATAGCACACTACATGGTGCACTTCTTTTGGCGATTTGGACACGAAGCTGCCAATTTTTTCCTCGTTGCAGACCACCGTGACTACCAGCCATCACCACGGCAACCACAATGTGCGTCACGATGTCATTCCAAATCCAATCCAAAGTTGTGTGTAAAGATTTTTATTTCCATTCCTTATGTTGTATTTTATTCTTTGTTTATTAGATATTTAATAAAAAATGTATATTCATTTCCTTGCGCCATGTTGAGCTTCTGCCCGCAATGCATTGTGGTCTATATTGACCCATCTAGTGACCATTAATGCTTACTAATTTTCAAGATGCATCGTGGGTAATTTAAGTGCCATACTTTTTTCTCTCTGGACATTTGGACACCTCTACAAAATGGCGTGACCCCTATATAGGGCACTAATTAGAGAGTAGGGTGCACATTCGGACACAGCCCGTGACACATGACACTACCGATCATCTGCACCTGTTACCACTTGCCCCTTCCAGCTTTATATTCACCAGCTCCACACTCATTCCCTGTCGGACCTCGTTCTTTCCTGGATGGACTCTCCCGCTTTCCCTTTTCCAGCTCAGTGACTCCACGATGATCTGTTTCTCCCAGTCGTGAGACCAATCTTTCTGATATTTTTATGTAAATAGAGCCTGCTAATCCTTATCCTGTCTCCACGAGGTCCTTCCATAACAGAAGGTCCGACCTAAACAGAACAGAGTGAACCAGCTGACCATGAAAACCACAGACAGAGATCCGGAGCTGGACCCGGTGGCCCTCCTCTCTCCAGAAGACTTCAGGGCAGTGCAGAGGGCAGTGCAGAGGGTAGTCAGAGACTACGTGGACTTCGAGGTCCTTCTGTAACACATGCCTGCATGTACATTTATATTTTTAGTACATTTGCATGCCCCCATGCATGTACCATGAACAAATGCCTATATACGTTTGCATTTTTGCATACTCATACACATGTGCATATACTCACACATACCTTTACATTCATTTTTATTTACAAGTATAGCTTTATGTACATATTGAATTGTAGTGGTTTATAATCTGTTTAATTGGATATGTGTGCTTTCATACCCCAACCGGTATTTTGGAGATCCGGACAGTGTAATTTCTCTGTAATTACATTAAAAAATTATTTTAATACACCCTAACATTAACATTAACACCTTAACATTCATGTTGGAGCATGCTATGTTGTTCTATAAGGTAGCGGTTCCTTCTCTGAGCTCTCTCCAGCCATCTGATGTCTAAATTAGAGAATACTGACCAGCTGAATCCTCTGCATCGACCCCTTCCAAGCTGTGGAAACAGCGAACACCAAAAGTATGAAAAAGCACTCCTCTTAAAAGCCAGGTTAAAGTAATCTTGGACACTGTAGATATTAATTGATCATACCATAATCATTAGAATTATATAGCATATCTGTCTAAGGCTCTTTCTCTATGCTACACATGAAATCAGGCAGAAAACCAGCAACTACTGTATTTCTTGGTAGTGACGACCATGTAATGATGTTACATTTTCTATGGGCTAAAATGCAATATTACATTTAAGTAAAAAACACAGTGATGGTAGTGCAAGTAGGATTTTACATCAGGGCGTAGTTATTCTCTAAAACTAAATAGTTCCAGTTTATACAGCAAAGCAATGCATGGTACGCTCCAGCTTCTGCACTAAGTAATGCCAACAACTAAACAAAAACAGTAGTAGGATTTTTTTTTTATCATACCTTACTTATAAAAATCTTTTCAATTTAAAGCACTTAAAAAAAAGTGTATGGCATGCATCGTGCTGCATACTGCGGCATCATTCTCTCCATCTCCGTGATGGCTCGTTCTTTCTCACACGGGCACATATCTAATTCCACATTACAAGTAACAGCAAAGAAAATTCAATTTGTTTTTGTTTCCCTACCATTTAGTGCTATTTCCATAAAATGAGAGTGGCTGACATCCAAAATCAATGCCTGTTTCCAAACCCCCACGACTAATGGGGTAGATAGCTAAAACCGCAAGTTAATTGTTCAGCAATGTCCTTGAAAATTGTGTGTCAGCCTCTCTCTCTCTCCTTCTCTCATGCTCTGTCCTTTTGCCATCTCTCTCCTATTTACATTGCACTCTTGACTGCTTCTTGAGGAATAATTTTATACAGAATTTGTAATGACAGAGTTGAGATTTTAGCAGTCATGGTTAACTGAGCCCAAATTAGGACCTGGATATTCCAATATTCATAATTCACAGACACTGCATTGCAATTTGTGGGACTTTTCTGCCACAAAGAAGCAATGTGACTTGCAGTCTGCATATTGAATTGTTGTGTGTTCACTATGTATCTCCAGATGCATTGTATGCCTGTGCTTTCTCATCATCCCCTGTCTCCCAACTGTGATACTTTCCACACCCAAACATGGCTGTTTTCAACATGAAAATGAAGGCTTAAGCCAAACCATAATTGCTTCCTGTAGTAACCCTAAACAGTTAATGTTGTCTTCTTAACTTATCCAAAAGACAAAAAAAGTGAACAAAAAGATAACAAAACAGTGTTATAGCTACATAAGATGCATAGGATCTAGTCAAGACTTCAAAGGCAAAACTAAAAGAAAAGAACATCCTTATTCAGGTACCATTCATCTAACCCTCAGATAGACACACCGACCACTTTATTATGTACATTTGTTCAGTTGTTCGTTAACAATAACTAATCAGACAATCACATGGCAGCATGTAGTCATGTAGACATGGTGACGACAATTTTCAGGCTGAGCATTAGAATGAGTAAGAAACAGGATTTAAGTAATTTTGAACGTGGCATGGTTGTTGGTCAGAGTATTTACTGGGATTTTCACACACAACCATTTCTAGGGTTTACAGAGAATGGTCTGAAAAGAAAATATCCAGTCAGCAGCAGTTGTCTGGACCAGAATGTCTTGTTGATGTCAGAGGTTAGAGGAGAAGGGACAGACTGGTTGGAGATGATAGAAAGGCAACAGGAAGTCCAATAAGCACTGGTTCAAACCAAGGTCTGCAGAACAGCATCTCTGAACACACAACACATCCAGATAGAAGAAGATGGGCTACAGCAGCAGGAGACCACACCGGGTGTCACTCCTGTCAGGAAACAGAGGCTGCAATTCACACACTCACCAACACTGGACAAAAGAAGATGGAAAAAACGTTGCTGGTCTAATTTCAGATGGTGAGGTCTGAATTTTGAGGAAACATCTTGCCTTGTATCTGTCATGATTGCTGCTCTGCTGGGCCTCCAGTCCCTCATTAAGCTCATCTGCTCCACATGTGGCTTCCCTGATTATCACTCACCTCTTCCCTGCCCTACTTAAACCCTCTGCTGTTCTTGCATCCCTGCCAGATGGTCAGCATACTTGTCTTGTTGATATGCAGCGTTCTCTCTTGTTTCCAGACTCCGGTTATCGACCCTGTTGCATCCTTCGGATTTCCTATGCCTGATTCTCTGTCGGACTGTTTCTTGCCAAGCGCTTATTTGAATTTTGTCCCCTGTTTTTAAATGATTACAGATTTTTGCCTGCCCCTGTTAAGTAGTCTGTTTTTTGCCTCTCTGTGTATGACACTTGCCTGCCTTATCACTATGCCTTTGGATTGTGGATCTTCACTGACAATATCTGTTTCTCTCCTTCATTCCTCGGTTTCAATAAACCATATTGCGTTCAAATCTCAATCACTGTGTGTGGCTGAATTTCCGGGTCTTCTGGGAGACATCATTACAGTATCAACAGTTCAGGCTTCTTCTGGTGGCATAATGGTGTGGTGGCAGGCTGACCTTTGGGAGGTGGTGGAACGGGAAATTTACATCATTGATGTGCAGCCGACAAATCTGCAGCAACTGTGTGATGCTATCATGTCAATATGGAGCAAACTATGTCACATTAAATTGAGGCAAAAGGGAGTCCAGCCCAGTTTTAGCGAGGTGGACCTAAATAACCAGTGGGTATCTTTGCATGCTGGGATAAATTGTCCAAAGTCCAAGCTCATTTAAAACATATTTTTTCTTTAGTTCAAAACAGGAATCTATAATCAAGCTCTGGTAAGTAAATGTTTGGTACATGACGACATGTTTGTTTTATTAACTTCCTGTAGTTCACTTTGCAAGACTGATACATAAATCCACATTTAGGTCTTGGAAAGTTCAGTTCTGGATGTGTAGCTCACATAGTGAGTGCAAATGAAAAATGTGAAGTGGAAGAGCTTTCAGCATCATTTTCAAAGCCTAAAATAATGTAAAACAGATTCAGTTTTAGGAATTAAGTCAATGACAATGAGTTCAGTTATTATTCAAAGCTGCAATTCCAGAGCTTGAGAGCTTCTAATGGGTTACACATTAAGGAAGAAAACTCACTGAAGGTGTCTTTGTAAGGCTTTGGGTTCACAGTACACTTCCCGCACCTTGGAATTATTGTACAAGTAAAGGGATTGCACATCAATCATCCAAAAGATGTTACTTCACTTTTTTGATATTGGTGGCTTTCTCTATCACTTCAGCTGAGAAGGGTTGAGATATCTGAAAAGGCTGCTCTGTACCATACCGTGAAATGTGTGTATGTGTGTGTGTGAGACATTCTTGTTTCTGCAGTAGCATTCTCAATAACCTCAGGAAATGTCAGTCTTCCATTTTTCCTCACACATTCTGATGCAGGAGCATCACAGATATCAAATGTACTTTCTCAGTTTCATGCCACTTCAGTCAGTATAACTGAACACCCCTCAGTTAAGCTGGTTATTGTGACTGGATCTCCTGTTTTAGCATCTCCAACTGTAAATCCAATTTCAGAGATACTTTCGTTTTGATCGTATGATACACAACCACAATAACTTTCATAACTGATGTTTTTTCTTAAGTTTGCCATGCAATGCAACGGTATAAAAGCATTGACATTTGTGCATTTATTTCCCACCATTTTTGTTTGTTTTGTTTTTCAGCCAGTCAACAGTTTCTTGGAGCCTCGATACATTTGCAAAATTAAAAACTGGACTATAACCACTAATAAAAGCTGAATGAGATCATGTGAGAGCAGGGTTAGCAGCTGTTGGACCAGCTGGAACCAGACTGAACTAGGCCAGAGGAGCAACAACCGGTCCTATAGACAGAGAATCTAATGAGATCCCAGGTGCATAAAGCAAGAATCCAGTCTGATGAAGTAACATTAGGTTATTAAGTTAGATGGTTGAGGCGTAAATGAAGTGGTCCAGTTATGGCTTTGGGGCTGAGGCAGAAGCAGTTATATTTTAAATCCTAGGATGTACTACTCTCACTAATTCATGTTTCCCAAATAAAAACAAAACAAACAAACAAAAAAAAATTCCTATAATCAATGGCTGTTTTTTTGATATCATGAAATCCTTGATTTATGATGCACTAATATCCATGTTGTAGTTAGTTGATGGTCTTTTTCTGAGTCTAATTAGCTGCAACATCACCCACTAAATCCGACAAATCAGCTCCTGTGATTTAGCCGGAATTGCTCCATCTTTACCGTCATTACCTGGGAAAAATACTTTCCCTGAAAGAAGCACCTAGTGGGGTGTAGGACTTCAAATTCCTTGGTATTTTTAATAGGGGTGCTATTTGCCTAAGAAGTGTGATTGGTGGAACATACTTGCAGCATTCCCACATACAATCCAGTGTGCAGCTGCAAGCAGGATTATTTTACTTGTACAAGCTTAACAAGTTTTGATCATTTGAAAAATGAAGTGGATGTACGACAAGGCTCAGGCTCTTTTGAGGTATTTACCGAGGATGACATTCAACGTGACTTTGAGGCGACAGAAGATGCGTTTCCATTACAGGTTTTTGCAAAACAAAAGTGATATTTCTAAAATTTCGACAAAATGGAATTGTGATTTGCAGGCTTTTCGATTGAATGGTGTTTAGCACATTAGCCGTTATTCTCGTAAAAACTCTGCATTTCGCTGTTGTTTGCTGCCAAGAATGACTGTAATTTTTTTATGGTTACATTTTTTTTTCGAAAACCATTACCATTTTTTTATTACAATATTTAGGTTTTGTGCAATTCTAGGGGTAACGGAAATGCATGTGGAGTGTAACAGCTGATGAGCTAGCAGAACCGAATGTAGGACACACAGAAACATTGGTTAATTTATTTATTTTCTACCTCTTAGTCCATTACAGGTCGTGGGTTAGCTGGAGCTTGTTCCATCATTTTAACAGGTGAGAGGCAGGGTACACCCTGGACAGGTCACCAGTCATGCAGGTCTAACACAAATATGGACAAACAACCATTTACTACACTCACACCTAGGGAGAATTTAGAGTCACCAATTAACCTAACATGCATGTCTTTGGACGGTGGGAGGAAGCCGGAGAACCCGGAGAGAACCCATGCATACATGAGGAGAACATGCAAACTCCACATGGAAACGCCACCAGCCCCCAGGTTTGAACCTCCCCCAGCAGAGGCACGAACCAGTGACCTTCTTGCTGTTAGGCTGCAGTGCTAACCACCACAGAGAGTGTGTCTCAAACCGCCCACTTACGTGAGTGCACTGGAAGGTAGTGCGCACTAAGCACTACCCTCTGTAGTGCAAACTATCGTGGGTAAGTGCTGACCCAAACGGAGCACTAACGTTGTGCACTTACCGGTAGTGACGTCCCAGCATTTTGTGATTCTTCTGCCGCTTTAATTTCCAGAATGAATTTCCAACTCTAGATTTTACTTTGTTTACTCCTTACTGAACCCCACCTGTAAACTACGTTGCATCCAA
>JBAMHW010000020.1:25741876-25758921 GCA_037177495.1 Rhadinocentrus ornatus | reverse complement strand
AGTACCAGCTATTCATAATATATCATTTAGTGAATTTTACAAGGGAAGAAAGTTGAGCAGAATTAAGTTCAAGTTGTAGGTTTGGCCCTCTGACACAATTCAGGTTTCTCATGTGGCCCCTTGTAGAAAAAACTGCCCACCCCTGGTCTAGGCCAAAACCTCATCAGAAATGGTCTCCATAGAAGGGTAGCTGGGAAACAGAGAAACAGAGAGAATAGGCTGAGGTACGCCACATTTCACAGAAAAGAACGGTATTGAAAATCAGTGGCAACATGTCGGATGGAGGTGTGACCAGTGTACGCTTGCAAGAGATATGGGGCCACAATTGAGAGCCCCTATGGGCCACCTGTTGGCAGCCACACCTGATGAGATCTTGGCCATAGATTTCACACTATTGGAGCCAGAGATGGTAGGGAAAACGTACTGGTGATGACCGATGTAATTTTCAAAATTCACTTTGGCTTTTCCCACCATAGACCACTGTGGCTGACATCCTTACCAGGGAGTGGTTTTATAAGTATGGAGTACCATCTAGGTTACACACTGACCAGGGTCGGAATTTCGAGGGTGAGATAGTTCGTCAATTGTGTGCCATGTTTGGTATTCAAAAGTCCAGAACCACCCCCAGGGCAACGGTCAGTGTGAGCATTTTAACCGGACAAAAAACTCTGTTGGCCGGAATACCTTCCACAGCTATTGTTTAGCTACAATACTACACTGCATCAGACCACGGGACATTTTCCCTATCTATTGATGTTTGGCTGAGAACCTCAGCTGGAGTGTCCACCAGTGGAATCCGACGTAGAACATGGGGTGTGGGCGGTGGTGGAGCAGGGGCCGCTCACTGATAGGGAATCAGCGCCTGTCCGGGACAACACTGCCCCAGGTGGGTCTGTTACCACCGGATCGCTGGCTGAAGCATGCCAGCCTCAGCCTACCCTAAGGAGATCTGCCAGGTCGACTGTGGGTAAACACCACAACCCACACTGCTTGTCGATTTTGGCAGGGGGCAATGCTATGGGGGCTGCAGCTCCACCGGTTACAGGTACGACCAGTTTAACTGTAGCCGCACACACACACCGGCTTATTGATTGACGGCAGGTATAAAAAGAGCCAGAACGACACAGCAATAGTTTGGCGTGCGTGTTGTCCCCACTGCTTCACGGTCCTGGTTTGGTAGGTGATCAGTTTAAGGTTGCTGCATGAGTGTGATGGATGGTTTAGCATGCTAAACTGCCTTTTTCCTCATTGATTTAGGTAACGTTTTAGGACCCAGGCGGACAGTTCTCATACGAGCTGAGACCTCCGAATGACAAAAGGTATGATGTCTGTTATTCATGCTTTTTTTATTTGATTATTGTGGAGTAATGGTTTCTTCTTTGTCTATAAAGACGGAGGCATGAGGAGGGTTGGGTGTTGTCCTCTGCCTCCTGTCTGTTGGTGAGAAGGTAACCGCGGGCTGTGGCAAGTGGGTTTTACAGTTGGAGTGGTAACTAATGATATGGTTTGTCTTTTATTTATAGATACCAACCTGCCGATTTGTTCCATGTGGTTTTTATTCTTTTTTTAAAATTTATTTTATTGCTACTTTTTGTAGTTCTTTTGTTTTTTTTATTCTTTTTATTATTTTAAATTAATACCTTCTGTATTTGCTCTCCCCCTCAGGGCATTGGGTTTAGCGGCCAGACTAGTAGTCTGTGAGAGAGGCCTCACAGTGGTGAGGGTAGGTGGGTAGGATTGAGTGTGGGGTAGTGTAGGCATAACCCATTCTGCCCGTCCCTGTTATATTGTTACATTGTGTGTCCTGGACTGTGGGTCTTTTTTATTTTTTTTAGCTAATTTAAGTGGGGGTTTACTGCATTATCCTTTTGTGGAGTTTGGGTTGGGCCCGACCCCAGCTATATCTTTATCCCCCTACCGTCCCATTTTGCTTTCCTTGTTTACAGCTGTCATCACTGGAATGGTCCCCATACTGGTTTAGACCGTTGCTGTATATTTTTTTGTTGCCAATAAATATTGTTATCCTGAGGGGAAAAGTTGCCTCCGCCCATCTCTTACCACCTGGCTTCTTTGTACATTTAGACCAACGGGCTTGGCTAAAATCACTGTCTAAGTGGATAGAGTTTTGTTTATATATAGGACGCCTAACAATCACCTGGTTTCCAGGACCTACGGCCCAGTCACAGAGGGATGGATCCTCCCCAGAGCTTGGACCTCAACATTGTTATAAACAGTGTGGGATCATCTGACAAAAGAAAGGTAGAAATATCCAAAGAAGAGTTTTGGAAAGTCCCTCAAGAAGTATTCTAGAAGACTACTTAAAGAAAATACAGAATGTTTGTCTCAGAGGGTTCAGACGATAAGTTTTCTAGCCCATTTGTTGGGGTGCTGAAGCATCCCTAAAATGAATCCCAGGACCCCTAAAATTTGAGAGATTTTTTAATTAATTTTTTTTAGTGTGTCATCAGCACTACCCCACCACCACTACCACCTCAAAAATGATTTGACCTTACCATGACTCAGGCTCTGAGCGCTCTCTGCAAAGAGCGGTGCGCTGCATTCCAGAGTGGCTGATATGCAGTGGTGGTGTAAGTACCTGGCTAGAACCAGGATATGTGGCACAATTCTTAACTTCTACCACTCAATACCAACACATTATTATCTTTTTATCATCCAGTCCTCATTTTTACTGCATTTAAGCATAGGTTACTCTTTATGTTGTTGGTAGGAGTAAGCCAATGTTATTCCTAGCTAAGAAACGTTAGCACATCATTTTAAACAGGACATCTTTATTACATTCTCCTTATCATCTGTATGCTTTACTTTTTGCTTAATTCCACTATACAAGAAGGAGAAGAAGAGCAAAAGAGATGAATAGATGCTGAGAGAGAAGACTAGGGAAAGAGATGAAGAGATGTTGAGAGAGCAGCATACCTGCCACCAAGCCAAAGGATCTCAAAATATGTCTTTTGATTTAGGGGATAAGACTACTGGTCCTAAACAGTTTAAACTGTCCCAGAAAAAGAGCCTTTCAAGAAAATTGTTTCAAAAGCTTTAAATTGTCTAAATCCAAATCGTTAGAATACACTTCTTGAAAAAATTGCTGCTTTCTGCTTTACTTGTCAGATATTTGGCAAAAGTCTCAGATATGATGCATTAGTGAATGATGGAGTACAAAACTCGCAATGGGCAAGTTGAAAAAACATGAAACCATTCAGTCACACCAGGACTGTGTAGTTTGTTAGAACAGCTACAAAGCAGTAGCAGAAATTAGTGAAATAAGGGCGTACATGGAACATATTGTGGCAGTGATCTGCTTCCAGAACAGCTAAACCCAACACAATAAAAACCAATTAAAAAAGAAAAAAAAAGTCTTGCTAGGATTGAAAACCAAAAAATGAAAATGGGTTTTAAGACGAGTTTTAAAAATGGACAGTGAAGGGGCCTCTCTGTTGTGTAAAGGCAGATTATTCCACATCTGTGAAGCAGCCACAGAAAAGACCCTGTCCCCTCTGAGCTTCCTTCTGGACCCCAGTACCTGCAACTGGTCAGCTAGTCAGCTGACCTCAGGGACCGAGAAGGTGAGTAGGGATGAAGAAACTCAGACAGGTGAGACGGGGAGAGGCCAGTTAGTCACTTAAAATCAAACAAAAAGAAGCTTAAAATCAACTCTAAAACGCACAGACAGCCAGAGGAGTGTAACCAGGAAAGGGGTGATGTGTTCACTTTTATTGGTGCTTGTTAAAACAGAAGAGAGCAACAATTAAGGGAATTTTGCAAGTGCAAAGCACTTTTGAAAAAGTTTAATCCATTCCTGCAAAGATATACACCCCCATCAAACACCACATACCTCTTTTGTAGCAGTCAGAAAGAGATGAATGTTGAAATAAGGTAACTGCAGCTACTGCTAGTAAGATGAGGGACTCACAGATCTATTTATGTATTATATAATACATTCATTGAAAAAGTCCATTTCTGTTAATGTGTTTTACATATTGTGCATTGTATTTTAAATAAAGGTCCATTTTTAGTATTTTTGTTACTCACTATAGGGCTGGGGTATTCAACTAAAATTTAAAGAGGTCCAGTTGGAAAAAAACATTTGGAGCCAAGGTCCGGGAGATCATAGTGACTACATATATATATATATATAGGTGCTCAAACATATTTGTGACCATTCATTTTGATTAAAGTTACTGGATAAGTCAGCCTCCCATTTTGAAGATGGAAGAGAGATTTAGTCTTCTAGTTTAGATAATAGTCTGTATGTTTTTGATCATAGCTTTGGGGCCTGGAGGTTCAAGAATTCTGCCACCCTGATAGGTAAATGCAAGTTTAATAGATTTATGGTATGTTCTTTACGTATAATAGATTTAAGCTGGTGATAATCTAAAAATTTTATGCTGCTGATTCCATATTGTGAAGTGAGAATCTTAAATGACAAGAAATTTCCATTTGCTATTGTATGTTCTAGCTGTTTTATTCCTTTATTTTTCCATTGAGTGAAATTAATCTTTTTATTTTGCAAGATATCAGGGTTGTTCCAGATGGGTGTAAGCTTACATGGAAAAAGTGAAGACTTGGTTATTTTTAGAAACTCCCACCAAGCCATTAACGAGGAGCTGATATTAATACTTTAAAACACTTATGTGGTTTGATGGCTGAGCTGATAAATGGCAGGTCAGAGATAACTAGATTCTTACACAATACTTGCTCTACATCTAACCATGGTTCATCCAGACCGCTCGGTTTAAGCTATGTGGAGATATATTGCAGCTTGTTAGCTAAGAAATAGTAATTAAAGTTGGGTAAGTCCAATCCACCTCTATCTTTAGTCTGTTGTAAAGTTTTTAGACTGATACGTGATGTCTTGTTTTTCCATAGACATTTGGATATATGTGAGTCCAGTGACAAACCAGCTGGAAGAGGGTTTAGTGGGTATCATTGAAAACAGGTAGCTAACTTTAGGTAGCACCATCATTTTAATTGTGGCAACCCTCCCTATAACGTATGGGTGTCATATTGTAGAAAGTGGGTACCAGCATTGTCCAGAATTCTTTGTAGAATTCTGCTGGATAACCATCTGGACCTGGGGCATTATTGTTGGGCATATGCTGAAGGGCTTCATGGAGTTCATCGACTGAAAGAGGTGAATCCGAGGCCACTTTAGTGCATGTTTTAATTTTGGAAGATTGATGTGACTAAGAAATTGGTCAAAATTCTCATCTGTTGTGTTTAATTGTAATTTATATAAATTTGTACAGAATTCTCTAAAAGTGTTATTTATCTTTTCAGGCTAATGGCTGATCATTTGTTTTCTCCTTTTCTCCTTGTTTGTTTTTAACTAATTAGCCAGGAACCTTTCAGATTTGTTTCCATGTTCAAAGTTCTCCAAACGAAATCTTTGCACCAAGAATTGTGTCTATCTATTATTTCGTTAAGTTCAAGTTTAGCTTCCCTTTTAACGTTCAGTGTGTGTTGTTCTGGGGAGACATGGTAAGCGTCCTGCTTTGCCTGCTTCCCAAAGAACGCACGCTGAAGTTTCTAATAAGTTGTTCTTTTCTAGATATAAGAACCATTCTCTTTTAAAGTAGCTGATAAACTCAGGATCTTTAAGTATTAATATATTATCTGAGTGACTATAGAGTGAGGTGAAGAGAGAGTGAAAAAAGGAGGGGTCATCAACATTTCGACCATATACATTTGCAATGCATAAAATTTTGAATAGATATTGTAACTATTATGAATTTGCCTTCTGGATCTGTGATTGTATTGTCAGTTTAACCTTCTATTAATAAGAGTTGCTACTCCTCTTTGCCTACAGTTATAACAAGCTGAGTACTGGAACTAGGTAATGTGGAAACTGGGCTGTTGAAGATCTATTGTTGAGTTTGATAAATGAGTCTCTTGAATAGAGACAATATCTGTTTTTATCTCTTGCAGCCGATTGAAAATCTTTAACCTCTTCTCCCTTGTACCAGCTCTGCGCACATTCCAAGTAACACACCTCAAAGTGTCGACATCTGACAAATAAAAAGAGAGCTACCAAACGAGTCGCATTAATATAATGACAGGTGGGATTACCATTAACCCTGAAAGGGTCAGAGAGAAGAAGTGAAAAGATCGACAGTGCCAAAAGAAAAAAATATTTAAAAAATACATCCGTGTTAAGGGCATTGTTGTGGAGACGGGCAGTGAATTTACTGTTAACAAAATGATCTATTATGGCAGTTTTATGCATTGACACGATTTAGTAAGAATATGGAGAAATGAAAACACATACCAACACATCAGTAGAGCCACGGAGTGATGTCTGCGTTGCGGTACAGCTGTTGATTAATAAATAATTTATCCACTGCGATGACAGCGCGAGCGCCTTCAGCGATGAGAGTCTGGTCAAGCCCTCATTGAGGGATTTTACTGAGTCTCTGGGGCCAGCGTTCTCTGCAGCAAGGGTTTCTACCTGCTTCTGGCTAAACTCCAGCGACTCACGTAGCGCCTGGAGCTCTTTGTGGAGAATCTCCACCAGGCTCAAACGTGCATCCAAACTACTAAGTTTCTTATCTATAGAGATCAGAGCGCCCGTTGAGTCGTTCCCCAGTGATGAAAGAGCTCCAGGTGAATCCTCATTTCGCTGCCTCTTGGCCTTAGATGAGGTGGAGGGGGTTGACATGTTGCTCGGTTTTCCCATGACAATTTTGTCGTAGCAACAGTCCAAATAAAACTGTCAGGCTGGCCAAATCCTCCCCGCTGTGCTCCAGAATGTACCTTAAAAGACACTATTTTCCTACTTTCAAGAATATTTTGATTGGGCTGACAAAAACTACAATTGACAAAATGCATAAATGTTTGAGTACGCCTAGTTTGAATCTGCTGTTTCACTGTAACTACGTCACCTACCTGTCAGCAGTACCCTCCGACTACAGCAGTATATCTATAATTTAACACGGGGTCCAAGTGGGACAGGTTCTGGGTCCAGATCCGTACCGTGGTCCGCTTGTTAGTGACCTTTGCTATAAGGGGAATGGTTTATTCCAGAAACATACAAACTGTTTATGTGTATGTTGAAAAGCTGTATCAAAATGAGTTGTCATCCCCCAGAAATTCTTTTATGACTCCTTTTCTCTTTAGCTGTGCCTCAGCATTTAAATAACCTTCATCGGATTTGATGGTTTAGTCAAAGACTTTCCCCAAAATTGTTTTGCTTTTCTTTGACAAATGTAGGAATAAAATTGTGTTAAAATGTACAAAACAGGGAAATTTATCTTGCCTGGCTGGGCAGCTCTGTGAGTGCTCGGCCCCTAAACCTCTGATCTGATATGGTGTTATTTATCTTTTCAGGCTCATGGCTGATCATTTGTTTTCTCCTTTTCTCCTTGTTTGTTTTTAACTGATTAGCCAGGAACCTTTCAGATTTATTGCCATGTTCAAAGTTCTCAAAACAAAGTCTTTGCACCAAGAATTGTGTCTATCTATTATTTTGTTAAGTTCAAGTTTAGCTTCCCTTTTAACATTCAGAGTGTGTTTTTCTGGGCACTGCACGGATATCGGGCAGTGATTACCTAGAGCAGACAGGCATTGCTGGACATTGGTAGCACTCGCAGCACGGAGTTTAGTGGATTTATATCAACAGATCTACAACTCATTGTGTGCAATCATGGCCACCACCGCCACCACCACCAGGATGGCCGCCAGAATTACACAGGAGCAGCTACCTCAGGTGAGCCAGCTGACTTGAGGAGAGCGCTGCGAAGAGAGGAAGGAGGGGTGGGCCTGACACTTGGCTTAAAGGCCGGGCTAGCTGACCACCAATACCCAGCCTTTTGCCTGCTAATGTGAGGTCTCTGGAAAACAAACTAGACAAGCTGCGTGCCAGGATTACAACACAGTCGGAAACAAGAGAATGCTGCGCTCTAATTATCGCCGAAACCTAGCTCTGGGAGAACATCTCAGATTCCACCATTCAACTGCAGACACATTCCATTCATAGAGGTGATTGAACAGCAGCCTCCGGTAAGGCGAAGGGGGAAGTGTGTGCGTGTTTATCAACAACGCATGGTGTGAAGATGTACAGACAGATATCCGGCAATACGTGATCCCAAACTGACCAATAACAAGGGGGTACTTTCAAGGGGATCAACCATCTGTGTAGAAGGGGTGCACGTCAGGTCTGGAAGAGGTGCGCGTCGAGCCTCTGTGGAGCTATGCAGAGCCTACGTCGGTGACGCAGACGACGCGCAAGCATAAATCCGCCTTAAGTGTACAGGACTGTGCTGACTATTTGACTGGGTACATCAGCACTTGTGTGGATAACATTGTGCCCACCAAACAAGTCAGGAAGTTCACCATCCAAAAGCCCTGGATAAACAGTCAGGTACGTCACATGCTGCATGCTCGCTCCGCTGCATTTATATCTGGCAATGAGACTGAGTACAAAGCTGCAAAGTACGGACTGAGGAAGGCAATCAGAGCACAGAGTAGAGGGAGTACAGAGAGAATCTGGACTCTTCTACTCCACCCAGGCGCATGTGGCAGGGTCTGCAGGACATCACTGACTACAGGAGCAGCTCCAGCACAATCAGCACCACAGACAGTCTGCCTGATGACCTCAAAATATTCTACACCCACTTTGAGACCTCCACCCCCCACACAGAGAGGAGGCTCTCAGACACCTGGACAGCAACACCCCCTTGCCAGTTGTCTCTACAGCTCAGGTAAACAAAGCTCTAAGGAGATAGTGGACATAAGGAAGGAGAGGAACCCTCAACATCACACAGCTGGTGAAGAGAGCTCAGCAGCAGCTGTACTTCAGAGAGTGGTGAAGACCAAGATCATGAGGACACCACCACTGCCCTCTCTGCAGAGCATCTACCAGCACAGAGTCCACAGGAGAACTGCCTCCATCATCAAAGACCCCACCCACACCCAACATGGACTGTTTACAGGAGATACAGGAGTCTGAAATGCAGGACATCCAGACTCAGAATCCCTTTTTTTCCCTTGGCCATCAGACTCCTTAACAGCTGATAGGGGTCTGTAAAAACAGCCTGTACCCTGCACACTTTATATTGTCAACCACAGTAACTGCAATATTGCTTAGTGTTTATGTGTCTTATTATTTATAATAGATTTTGCACATGCATCTTACCGTCTACCTCATGACAGTTTTTTTTGCACAGCTAATCATTCATTGTCCATTGTGGCACAACAGGTTATGTAGCACACTGCACATATATGTATATAGAGTATTTATTCAGTTTTTCTTTTTTTTTATCTTATTTTTATCTTTATCTTTTATCCAGCTTTCTTAAGTTGTTTTTCTTCTATTTTATAATCTTTATGGCATTCAGAACGGATGGCAAACGAAGAATTTCATTGTTCAGGGAACCTTGTTTTCTTACTGGGCAAATGGCAATAAACACATTGAATCTTGAATCAAGCGCATCATATTCGGTATTCCAGTCATCTGCTCCTAACATTAAAGCTAGTGACAAAAAGCTAGGCTTCCTATAAAATTATAAGCAAATTTGCTCCAACAATCGACTCTGAAACAGATTGTGGCAGACAATCCGAAGTATTAAACATGCTCAAAATTAACGACCAAATATCTTCATGTGTGTGAGGAAAGCCGGCAACTTTTGAGTTGTGACTCGGATTGTGACGAGAAACTGGATGTAGCCAATCAGAGAGCGAGTGGACTGCAGCGCAAGGAAGGATATAAAGTCCGTGTTCATGCTGTCCGCAGTCTGTTATGTTTTGGGTTTTCTATTAACAATAGTCCCAAGACCGCCATCATTGCCTCATCTTATAGATCCTCTTCCATGCTGGGAGTTGTGTTTTCCGGTTGCTGCCATGGTTCTTCTTAATTTTTCCGGTTGTTGCCGTAGTTCTTCATATTTTTCTGGTTGTTGTCATGGTGCTTCTTCTTCGTTTTTCCACTTGTTGCCATATTTCTTCTTTGTTCAAGTTGTTGCCATGGTTCTTTTTCATTTTTCCGGTTGTAGTCATGGTGCTTCTTTTTCGTTTTTCCGGTTGTTGCCATATTTCTTCTTTTTTCAAGTTGTTGCCATGGTTCTTCTTCATTTTTCCGGTTCTAGTCATGGTGCTTCTTCTTTGTTTTTCCGGTTGTTGCCTTATTTCTTCTTTTTTCAAGTTGTTGCCATGGTTTTTCTTCATTTTTCTGGTTGTTGTCATGGTTCTTCTTCTTAGTTTTTCCAGTTGTTGCCATGGTTTTTTCTCGTTTTTCTAGTTGTTCTTTGTTTTTGTTAGATCATGTTTGGTAACGGGAGATTTCAGGCTCGGAGGACTAGATTCTAAATCAGTTGCAGGACAGCATCGTTATGTGTGTGTTGTTCTGTGCTGAGATTAATTGAGCACACCACACACAGTACGATCAAAACTGTTAAATGCCTGATATTTTATCTTCATGTGTGTTTGTGTTATCTTCAACTGTCTCTAACAGATAAAAAAAAATCTCTTTAGATATAAGAAATCTTTATGTGTGTACCAGGCTTTAGTGAGCTGCACCGGTTGCTAAATACTGGTCAGAGCCATCTCCTGTGTCCCCCCACCTATCTTCGTTGCTGAGGTTTTTTTTATAAGCAGTTTGTTTTGGAGCTTCATCTCATATCTTGTCACATCCTCTTAACTTCATCTCGTGTTGTCTCGTGTTCATCTTGTGGTTTTGCCATCTGCATTTACTTCAGCAAATACTTTTCCATATTGAAGTCATTCTGGTGATGTTTATATTTCTTTGCTGGAGCTGAGAAATATTTTTATTAGTCTCTTCCAATAATATCTGTATCTCCATCAGGGTGAATTTTATTTTGTGTTTGCAACCTTCCTGCTCTGCTTCTAAACTCTCCATGTAAAACCACAAAGCACTCTAAATGCTCATTTGGATACTGCTGTTTGCACCTGTCATCATTTGTGCAAACATACTTAGTTGATCACCCGCAAAAAATAAACAACAAATGCAATCTATTTGTGTGTGCAGGCAATTTTGCGCTCTTTATCGGGAATCTTACTAAACCTTAGTGAAGGCTTTATCTCCTATCTGGCCTGTTGGCGGCTAAGGAAGTTTTTGGATACTGTACATATATGCATGGATGTCCATAATTTTGCTGTTGCCAAGGCAACCCTGAAATGGACTAAGCTAAGCTTTGAGGAATAGTTGTTTGGATGGTTGGTTGGAGAATCAGTGCTATCCCAACTACAAATAAATTTAAAGTTTTGAGAAACATGACTTTGTATAAGTTATGTTAAATCATAATCCAAGTGAGATCTACAAACCCACTGCAGATAGTTTATGTACACACAGACGGGGTTTCAAACTTCAGCATTTTCTAAAGTAACTAATCGCCCCTCACACTCCTAGTTGAGTCCATTCATGACTCCATCCATGCAGTTTCCACATTACTAGTTCGGCAAAAAACAAATAAAGTGCATCCCCTGTGCCTCAAACAAAGTGATAATTACACTGTGGCTTTGACATTTGTGGCATCCCCTTGCCAAGTCAGCCCAAAAACTCATTGCTCACTCTGTTCATTACCTCTCATAATGATCCTTTTCAGAGACAGCGGGGCCCAGCCTTGGCTCATGGACCCAACAATAATCCCCTACATTAATTAGATGACCCCCAGAGACAGCTGCTGCTGCATTGGTGGGCACAATGACAAACCCTCTGCTTATTGTTTATGGCTGGTTGTAAAGTGTCCAGCAGTGGAAGTGATGAAAAAGATCAGGAGAGGAGAGGGAGAAGAAGTGGGTGGGGTGGTCGGCTGGAGGCCAATCAGGCCAGGGTGAGCAGCAGTGATGCTGCGTTTCTGTCTAACAAACACAGAGTTGTTTTTTTATTTATTTTTGAAGTCAGTTTTGCTTTCATCCAACACTTCTGGATATCTTGTTGGAAAAAAAATCAGTACAATCCTGCCATTGAAGACACTACAGTCAACAATTATAAGTTTTTACTACTATACAGTCTTGTATTATTGACCCAGTGTTTGCTGAGTTAACACATCGTGAATTTGGACCCCATTGCAACTTTTAATCTTGTGGCTCAAAGTGCATTAACACCAGAGTCTGCAGAACCTACCAGAGAAATGCTGGGAGGCACAATAATGTGGCCATGGCTCAGGAAGTTCAACGTCTTCTATCCAAAATTTTAATTCGTCTGTCAAAATGTCCTCTGGCAGTATACTGAACATCTAATTTCCTCTGATGTAGCACTGGTGTTGAACAGAAAAATTGCTATTTGTATATGTCTGGTGTGAGTGGGTTAATGTGGCTTGTAGTGTAAAGTGCTGGTTGATAAGACTAGAAGAGTGCTACATAAATGCACTCCATCAATTACTACAGCTCTGCAGAGCAATTTGGTCTTTGTTCAGGCTCACAAACCCACTACTCTAAAATCCCAGATGCATTTGGCTCAAAAGCAGGAAAGTTGAAAAACAGAAATCAGCATGATGGCTAATGTTTCCTCACATGTGGATAATTCTGCTGACAGCTTTGCTATTTCTGTTTTATAGAGCAATGCTATCCATGTTGTTTTTACAGCTTGTTGCACAGCTCTCAATATATAAATAACATTAACAGATGTAAAAAGCTGAGTGCACAGTGCTGGTGATTGATTCAGATAGCAATTAACCCCAGATAGAGGGGGTTCCAGATAACCTATTCTGGCCTGCACTGTTAGACTCAGACTGGATAAAAAAATAAATTAATTAATTAATTTTAAAAAAGGCTTGTAAAAATATGGGCAGGACAAATTGTCTTGACTAAAGGACTAAAGTGCCTTTAGTGTGACTTCTGGTTAACCTGAGATGTGAAAAGGACCTTATCACATGAAAGAAATAGCTATGTCTTTCATTGTAAGATTAAAGAAAAAACAAAACAAACAACAACAAAAAAAAATTGTATAAATGAACTGGATTCATAACTTATTATTTTACTACAGCCAGAGATGCAGACCTACTTCTCATTGCACCAATTTATATAATGTTTTAGAAGTTTTATGGGATACGTCTAAACAACTTGCTATTTTCATTGAACTATCCATGTAGTTATCCATTCCATTGGACAAATAGATAAGCAATAGATTTAGATATGCTATATATATATATATATGTATTTGTATTCCACCTTAAGTTTTTGTGTACTTCAAGTCATTTTTAAAATTGCATTTTGAAATTTGTCAGCTTAGCTTGATCAGTAGATTAAATAAATTGTATTGATAGTAAATATCCAAATATAACATTAATATTGAGTCAGTGAAGAACATTACTACACCAGGCAAGAAAACAGAACTGTGAGATGAAGATGAAGAGAATCAACAATGTAAAAACTGTTCCGATTGCATGAATCTTTCAAGCTTTACTAATCATCGAGTCATCGAAAATTCATTACAACTTTAACTTGTCTCGCTTTATCACAGCATTTAAAGCAAAGAAAATCATGATTTTTCTTGATTATGGTGCTGAGATGATTACAAACTCTTTTAAAGCAAAATATATATAATACACATATAAATTGTAATCTTATTCGCAATCTTCTTCACATATTGGCATCAGTTAATATTTATCTGAGTTAACAATAAAAAAATACTTTGTCCGAATAAGAAAAAGATCGTGCTCTGGGCTAAAACCTGGGGTGTCACTGGGTCTTAAGGACGGGGGGACAGAAAATGCACAGGATGTGAGTGAACATAGCACACAAGCACAAAACTTCACAAATAACTAACAAAAACTGACAAATCAACGCGTTGATTACAATTAAATAATTACAGAAACGTGTTAAAAATTATCTTGTTTAATCGCGGAACGTATGTCTGTGTACAAATTTCCTTATACACCGATTACACCGATGCACATGGTTCAAAACTAACTTAGCAACATTGGCACTATATTTAGCAATTTTTCAGACTCCTTCAGGGATTTAAAGACAAAGCGACCATCAACAAGTCTAGTGACTTTTTCTGGTGGTATCAAAGACTCATGGTGAGTAACATTAAAAGAACGTGCAGTTTACTCTTCTCTGTTAGCAGCAGCTGCTGCGTAAGCCCCTGCGTCCAGAAGAACAAGAAGCTTGGATCTCAAGCAGCATCCAGCTTCAAGCTGCAGTCAGCAGGAGATGCTGAGAGTCCCCTAAAATCAATTTAAATAAAAAAAATGTAAAAAGTACTTTTTTGGGCAAATTTTGTTAATTGAGATTAATTACAAAGTCTGTAATTAATTAGTTAAATTTTTTTTAATCAAGTCCCTCATGCCTAAAGTGAGAAACACAGCTGATGCTCCAGAAGGAAGTCTGTCCAAAGATAGTAAGGTACCCCCCCCCCCCTAAAACAGACCTAATGACGGCACTGGCTAAAATACATTCTTTTTGCAACCAGCATGGAAACAATCTTCACGCGCTACTATCAAGATTACTATCAAGACCTCAGCAGGTCAAAAACACTTCAAACATACAGTCTATACTGTATATATTACTGTATATATTTGCATGTCCATAAACCACATGGGCATGTTTTAGGAAGAGCGACAGTATCTCATAAATGGTTGTAAAAAGAATCTCACCATTCCTAATTTCTAAGTAAAAAGTTAGGACAAAAAGGAACTCTTTTATATGTTGATGGCATGATACAAACTCAAGGCTCTTTTAACGGCATGTTAATGGGACATGAACAGGGGCGTTGCCTGGCCTGGGCATTCCCGGCTCTAGCCCCGAACATTTCACATCAAGCCCCGAATGTTTTTGTCACCCCAGAAGGAATACGTTTAAATAAATAAACTGAGCTGCCTTATGACATTAAAGAAGATGGTAGTTTTGTAATTTCCTGGCTTCTGTGAATGCAACACAGGTACAACAATATGACCAATCACAGAGGACTTTTATGGAAGCGGGGAATCTTCCGTGTTTTATTGGCTGACAGCCCGGCGTTATAACCCTAATCTGAACTCTGGTGTTATTTTGAGCAGTCATTATTAGCGGTCAAAAATCAGATGTTTTTTTTTATTTAAAGAAGAGAGACAACTCTTCAGTTGTGGTGGCTGCCAATGTGCAGCAAGAGTCTGGGCCAACACGAAACAAGTAAACAGACAATTTAGATCCTGTATCTCTTAAAAATTGAATGAATTAGGCAGATCAGTCGTGACAGTACTTGATACTTCGAAGGTTAATCTAGCTACACTAAACCGTTAGCCTTGTCCTTTTCTGTTATACACATTTGCATTAAATCTAGCGGTGAAGTCTACGTGATTCTCTGGTATAACCGCTGGAAAAGGTCACAAATTTCCCAAAACCACTAAGGAGAAGGAGGTGCTGCTGTGAGTGTGTGCGCGCGCATGCGTTTGTGTTATAGTAGATGAAAACTTTCCATTAGTGTTGGATGTTTGTTTTCTAGATGCTGCTTTAGTTCAGAACAGCTTTATTGTTATTTACTGATGTTTTTATTTACCTCCAGGTCACTGGCTAGTCAATAGTTAAAATCCAGCTGTTAAAGACCGTTTTACATCTTATGTTGCAACGTTTATATTTGGAATACAAACCAAGTCTTTTATGATCTCACCTTTGTGTGGGTGTATTAATGAGGCTGGTGGTTGTATGTGTGTATTGCTCCAGGACAGGGGCGTTCGAGACTGGGAAGGAAAAATCAGAGTATACCACTAGACTAAACTAGGCTGTACTATTGATTAAATCTACAGTTTTATTTTTGTTCTGACTGGGTGCAAAGACCGCTGGGCTTCATGTTTGCAGTTATTCATGTAGATTATTACTACTACTACTGTTATTTAGCAGACGCTTTTTTCCAAAGCGACTTACATCTGAGAGAATAACAGGAGGGTACATCTGCTGTGAGTCCAGTTGGACACAGGTGCTGCCTCGCAGTGCTAGAGAATTTATTTTTTGTTTATTGACTTTGATGAGGCTACCAGATGTAAATTTAGCCACATTTAATTTAATAATTTGATTTACTTTGAATTAGAGCTGGGCAATGAGGCCTAAAAATAAATTTTTTTCTAACCAAATCCAATTTCCGATTTATACCCTCCTGTTGTCCTCATTTTCAATATACACCCTGTGTCCTCCGGGTTAAAATTACCCGTCTTCACTAAACCCCCAATATAAGCAGCTAAATTGAATTTTAAACGCCAAATTTCATCTTTCTTGAAGAAACAACTTGTCATTCACCACAAAATGTGTGAATACCTGAGTTTTCCCTCTTCACATGTATTTCTTTAGCTTAAGAAAAGAAAAAAATGTGCAAAAACGAGTTTTTAATGCATTTTTATTAATCCCAATGACTCAGTTTCTTTCTTTTTTTCCCCAGTGAACAATTTCAGACAATGTACAATACAAAAATATGAAAAAAACAACCCATTCAGCTAATTAGCACATGTCGGGCAGTATGCAAGTGCACAGCCTTTGCAGAAATATTTCTTACACCTGCAGCACACAGTATGTGTTTTACAGTCCTTCTTTTGAGGGCAGAACTGACATCTCTTTCTCTTATTTGCCCTAGATGGGGCAGTGGCTGTGGTAGCTGGATCCTCAGGTTGATCAGGAGCTCCTGCACTCTGAATAGCTTTCACAACTTCTGCTGAGGCTTCTGTGTGGGGGACATGCTTCCTTCTTTCAATGAGTGGAGTTACAAGTGCCTTTCCTATTCTATTCTATTCTACACTCATTTGGCAGACGCTTTTTTCCAAAGCGACTTACATCTGAGAATAAGAACAAAACAAGCAAGAATTCAAATAGGGTGCGACATTGTAATTAAGAAGTAGTCAGACTGCTGTGAGTCCAGTTGGACCCAGGTGCTGTCATGTAGTGCTAGACGCAGGTTTTTTTTTATAATACAAGATTGTGATTTCATAACACAACATAATCTTGGGCATAAGTTCATGCAGCATATTCAGTACTGAGTTGAGTGAAAGAGCAATCTTTCTAACTTATTCCGACGAGTAGAAGAGCTAGGCTAAGTGCGGAAATGCTCCTTAAACAAGTGAGTCTTTAGTTTGCTCTTAAAAGTGGATAAAGACTCTGCGGATTGG
>JBAMHW010000020.1:25712894-25731710 GCA_037177495.1 Rhadinocentrus ornatus | reverse complement strand
ACTGCATCTAAATGTGTTTATGTGTTTAGTTCAGGGGTCTGCAGCCTTTACAATCCAAAGAGCCATTTTTCCCTCAGTCAGCTAAATAAAACTCCTTGGGAGCTGCCAAAGTTACGATAATCTTTCAAAAAGGAAACTTAATATATATATATATATATATATATATTGATTAAGTGGCACCTTAGGAATTTTGTCTTTTTTATCCACATTTTTTTTTTACCATTTTTTGGTTTTAAAATAAAGAATATATTATAATATTTTAGCCACGAATTTAGAGGCATTGTGGAAGGTCCAGAGAGACAGAGACTACAGAGTCGCAGGTTGGAGACCCTGATTTAGTTTGTGTAAACCGGAATTTATTGGATTTTCTTGATATAGCAAAAGGCCTTCTTTTAAAGGAAAGAGACATTTGCATGTAACTTGCGATTAATCGCAATATGTCATGGGATTAATGGCGATAAATTATTTTGATAGTTTCCCAGCACTAATACATATATAATGCTTTTTACTATTGTTGCTAAGACAGGACATTTTTTCACAAACTTCCGCTGAAACGGAGAACTGTACTGTTGCTGGTTGGCAGCACTGAAGAGAAAAGATCCTCCTGCCTCCAGGGTCTATAGTGGGTTTTTATCGTGAGGAAGAATATAGAGCAGAAGACGAGTGAGTCTGGCAAGCTAGTGGTCCACCGGACCAGCAGACTAAAGTCTCAAGAAGCTCTGAGTGCTTTTAATTCACTGCCTATAACCTCAAATAATTCCTCATCATTTGTTATTTCATCCCTCAGCCAGAGGTTATCATAGCTGGTACAAACCTCCAAGTGTGGGTTCTCCTCAGGTCCCCCAGCTTCCTCCCTCAAAAAAAAGCTGTATGTTAGTAAACTGTTGATTCTAAGGAGCTAGTGGGTTGTGTTCTTCAGCACCTTTTCAACATCAGCCTGAGTCAGAAAAGAGTTCCTGTGCTGTAGAAAACATCCTTCCTTGTTCTAGTACCTGAAAAATCCCAACCATCTGAATCAAATGACTACAGACCAGTTTTCCGAACATCTCACATCATGAAAGTCCTCGAGAGACTGTTATTGCTTCACATTGAAAGGTACGTGTACACCATTCAGGACACATTACAGTTTGCTTATCGTAGTGGGCTTGAGCAGTCTACATGCTTCAGAGAGCTAACTCATCTGGACCAATCAGAGAGCACTGCAGATCATTTTCTTTGATTTATCAAGTGTTTTAACACAAGTCAGTCTGAAAACTCACAAGTTGGTGGATAAAAGTTTTATTAAACATTATATTTTGGCGGTTGTGCAGAAACAATCACCTCATCTAGAACACAAACTCAACAAAAGAGATAATTGTGTTTTTCCGGATACCATTCCAGGGAGAAGAGGTGGGAAGAGGGGGAGGAGAAAAAGAAGTACCTGAAATTTTAGCTGGACAACAGAATAGACTGGAAATGCAACACAAGCATCTAGAAGAAAGGACAGAGCAGACTAAGAAAGTAAGGACTGTTTTCTCGCTTTATCTCATATTCTATTGGCTCGAGGAGGTTTGACCAACAGCTCTTTCAGCCAACCATGAGAGGAAAAAATATCCAAGAGGAGAAGTTCTGGGAGCAGAGAATGTGTCTGAGTGTGAGGGAAAGAGACCAAGTCTGAGTGCTGAGTTTTGAAAGGAAGAACAATAAATTTGAAAGCAAGAGGGGACTTTCTGAGTTTTGAGAGAGAGCAAGATGATATTTGAGCGTGAAAACCAGAAACCTTGCTCTCAAAGCAAACAGTTACGCTCTTGATTAAAGATGGGAAAATACCCCCCCACAGAATTTCCACCAGGCGCATGTGCGTTGCGTTACGGCTGCTTCGGCTTCGTTCCGACCTCCGCGGAGGGTCATTTCACACCGGGAGCGTGTCAGATGCGGAGCACCTGCGAGTACAGTCTGCCTAGCTGGATCCACGAGATCACGAAATCACAAAGCTGGAATCTGGTGATTCTCCACTTCCAAGGTAAATGTTCTAGTTGTCCATGATGGAAAAAACAAACAAACAAATACTGAGAGCACCTGACCGGTTAATGGCGTAATGTTTACATGGTTCAGCAGCACAAATCTTCACGGGGACTTTTATTTTGAAGCTTTTACACTGCTCCTGTGTCTGACTTCCTGCCTGTTGTGAAACAAAACATTTAAATAGCCACAAACAGCCCCGGAGGCCACGGTGCAGCCGTAACGCGGTGAACATGCACCCCGTGGAAATTGGCCTTAAATGCTTGAAATTAGCAATAAAAGGTCATGGTACTTGTGAGCTGTGTGCAGACAGATGTAGACAGATGCAGACAGAAGATAAAAGAATGCTAAATGAATGAATGAAAACAAACAGACAAAATGTAAATAAATAAATAAAGATGTTCTGCGAAACCTGATTGTTCTCTTTTGTAAAGTGACAACTTTAAATTTTCACAAATTATGTCCACAGTGGTAGTTAATTCCTCCTGAAATTGGACAGGAGCGTGCAGCTTGGCTCCATGACCATGTCAGGGTGCACATCATGGTGATGTAGTGGCAGAAGGGGGAAGAAATACAAAGTAGAACATATTTGTATTACACAGCCTACTGAACCTTCCACAGTTTGTGAAGAAAATGACCTCCTGCTGTGGTATCTTTTTAAGATGTGAGACTGATAGTTGGTCAGAGGCATATCCTCCATCTCCTCATTACTATATTATAACAAAAAGACCACATTCAGCAGGTGGATCTGGGAGTCCCAGCTGACTTGGACATTTATGAATATTTTTATTTATTGATATTTATTGACATCTGTTAACATGTGCTTTTGTTAAAATCACCTTATTGGTGCTCTGAATTACTGTTTTCCAGAATGTGTTTAGTTATAGACCATGAGAAAAACTGCTGATTGTGGACGCCATAACAGAATCAGACATGGGATCAGTGTTTTTTCAGAATGAACATAATCACATTATGCATCTGCAACAGTGTGCGGGAACAGACCCCGCAGATCCTTCTTATCTGACAACAACTTCCACAGATGCAGCCTTTTAGTGCCATTGGCACATGGCCATCAGGATAACAATGATCAATTCTGCAGTCTAACCCAATGCTGCTGGAGATGGCTTATTGATGTCCTCACACTGAGTGCAGCAGAGAATCTGTTGCTGGTGATTTAATGACAGATTGACTTGCACATTGCAGCTGGATCTTTCCAGAATGTTAAGTGGTGAGGTTAGCCTGCTCATGCCTATTTTAAAATGACTTTTATTATCATTGACTTTTTGGATTTCTTCATTTTACAAGCTCCAGGTATTTAGAGATGCATCTTAATACTGAGAGAGGAAAGATTCAGTTGTAATAAAAAAAACAACTAAATATTTTCGAGGCAAAATGCAGAAAAGTCAGAAAGGCTCCTGAGGTTCAGAAGAAATAAGCAGCCTGAAATGTTTGATGATTCGTTTACAGCCTGGTAGGAAGTTATTTTCTTAAATGTGCCTTTTTGTTGTTGTCCATTCTAACGTGAGTCATCATGAGTCATCCCTGCATGCCCACACACACCGCAAGCACATACAGTTAGTGCTCCAGCTGAACTTCCAGGGCCAGTTGTTTTAAAGTGCTTATTATTGCTCCACTTCATCAGGCTGTCCTTCATTTTGTTTTACCCGCATTCAATCTGAAAACAAGCTTCCGTCACAGGCCAAAATGATCATGGCCACTGTAACAATCAGATGCAGTGATGGAGGAAGATGTTGGGCTGCATAGCCATGGTTATGGAGTTATTATATATGATCACATTATCATGTTTCCAGAAGAGTGCTGAAGCAGCATGAGTCGATGAAAACAATGCACTGTACTGCTTTTGTAAAAAAAAAGAAAAAAAAGGAAACTAGTTTTGGGAGCAACAGATAAGAACTGTACATAGCTTAATATAAGTTCAATTTAAATTATGACAGCTTCTTAATTAAACTGATGGATTAGGTTAATAATCCACATTCATTTTCAGGCACAGTGTTGCTCACTACAAGTCATGCAAATCAAAAAGAAGAAATTAGTCTTTAATCTTTAAATGAGTGTGTTTATGTTTCCTGTCACAGGCCACATCCATTCTATCACAGGGCAGCTAAGCACACATCAAACTTCAGCAAATTCCAGATTAAATGCAACAGATTATGATATATATTTGTCAGATTACGGAGTAAACATCCAGGAACTCAACAGTACTGTCCGCGCTACCTGATGGTGTTAGATACTGTTATCATTCCTGAAACTTCAACTCCAGACTGCATTTGTGCTTCACTGAAGCTTTGCTGGCTCGTAGCCGAGTTGCAAACTTGTCTTCACCGTTTGAATCAACTGCAGAGACAGATGCAGAGACTACAAGGTAATTTGTACAAATTGGGTCTTTGTTTCCACTTCTAAGACACCAAACTAGGTGAAAAATAAGTTATTCTGGAAGCTAGGCTCATCTGAATATAATAATGATGTATGAAGCAGTTTTGCATTGAATAATAATAATAAAAGCTATAGTAAAATTTCAGTTGAGTACATTAAACATTGAGTGCACAATTTCCTTTTTTTTCTTGTTTATTTTTAGCCCTCCTTGGTGGAGCTGTAGATGGAGCAACATACTGTGTTCCCAGACAGTGTTCACAGTTTGTTCCTGAGCCGCTTCAGAAGTGTGTCTGTCGAGCCGCCTGAGGACCAGGAGATCATAACTACCCTCATTCCTACTAGACAGCGCTTTCCTTATATTATCTGAATCTTTTATTATGATTATCAATAATTCACTGCAGATTTGTGACAAAAAACAGAGAAAAAAATGATAAAGACTTCCCTTTAACAAAACAAAACAGAAGCAATTCAGAAAACAGTCAAGTTGTGCATGAATAAAAGATTGCATCATGTCATCCAGGCTCTCCAAACGTTTCCTCAGAAAACAGCCGTCCTAAAGATCCTTCCTGATTTTGCTGAGTGAAACTATATTTATCTTGTCTCTTTTAGATGTTTGTTATTCAACAGGATGACCTATGGATTGAAATTGCTTTAGATTTGTTAGGCAAAAAAACAGTTTGACCCTGAAATTGGGGCTAATGTTAGTGGAAATCACGGGCTGGTTGACAGTTGATTATAAACCCTTTAACCCTTTCACTGGCTGTTCATCTGTTTGGTCCATAGTTGCCCAGCATACTTCACAACTTTTTTTTTCTTATCTGGTTTTCGAAACCAGCACGGCGACGGCTGCTATTAAGGTTGTGAAACACTGGACAGCAGGGAATATTGTGCCAACTGTTTTTATTGATTTATCTAAAGCATTTGACTTAGCAGACCATATAATCTTGACAGAAAGACTCCATGATACTGGCTTGTCGGAAAATGCTGTGTTTTGGTTTTCTAACTACTTGTAAATGTGTCCAGTGTGTCCCATTTGCTGGGTCTTCTACCATCCTTCCTGTGTATAAGGATGTCCCCCAAGGCTCTATTTTGGGACCACTGTTGTGGTAAACTATGGAATACCTACAGTCAGCCTTTAATTTTAATTTATTTAACCCAACTTAAGCTGGTACTAAATGCAACAAAATCCATATAAATATTGTTTTTAAATGGCAAAGGACAGATATTCATAAAATTTACCAGCTCAAGGTACTGAACTGGAAGTAGTTTCATCCTATAAGTTTTTAGGTTTTACCATTAATCAGAATCTGTCATTTAAAACGCCTGTTGAAAACCTCATATCCAAGCTAAATGTAATGTTGGAGAGAGAATATTTGACGTCAGCTTCTTTTTTTTTTTTACCTGTGCTGGATTTTGGTTATTTGTTATCTTTTAATGCCCCTAGTCTTTAGAAACTACATCCTATGTACCTTTGTGCTCTGCGTTTCATTACTGGCTGTGGAAATCACATCACTGCACTTTATATGCTACAGCTAAATGGCCATTCCTCTATGTATGCAGGTTTTCACATTGGCAAATTTTTATATATAAAACTATTCTTGGCCTAGTATCTATTATATCTTTTTACCTACAAGTCCAAGAATCAGATTCAATATAGCCTTCGCTCTCTTTCTGGTCCACAGATGGTGGTCCCTAGAGTGAGAACTGAACTTGGGGAAAAAACTTTTAAATATGCTGCTTCTTCCACTTTGACTAACTTTTCTTCTGTTTTGAAAGTTGATCTCTATTTGTTATTTGGTAAATTTTGCACCGATACTTGTGGTTGGTTTAAGTTTAGGCGCATTGCAATTGGTTTCAGTCTCAGACATTGGCGTTTACCTTGTGTTTGGTTAGTTACTGGTCATTAAATGTCCATGCAGCCATTTTACAAATGAATGGATTAAAACCTGCAAGTCTACAAACTATCAGCTGCAACTATACCATCATACTGATCATTTATATGTTAATTTAACATTTATTGTTCTGGTATTTTGGTTCCGAAATCAAATATATTATCTGTTCATCTGTACAGATTTATTCATGACAGATCTATGTATTCTGGGCGTTATAAAAGGAAAAGGCATGTCTGAATATACAGGATTAATTAATAATACATCTTGCTTAAGCAAAAGAAGCATTTAAACTATGAAAGCAATAAAAAATATACGGAATATATTTATTTATTACAAGAACAATGAAACATACAAAAGACTTCACTGGATCTGACGGCAGTCCTACTCTGAAATATCTGAAAGAGGAAACAGTCCTGAATGTTGTAACTAAATGTCTGACAAAAACACATGGACTCATGTTAATCAGAGAACACCAAACATCACAATCTGGTGGAGGAAATTGTTCTCATCTGCACATGTGAGTATCATCCAGACCGGTACCACTGCACTTAAAATCACATACTTAATGCATCTGTAGCCAGTAAGCATTTCAACATGAATTCTGAGGTGTACCACCTTACCTGTTCGCTCATCATCCAGTTCATTGAGCTGGCACGTTGTAAATGCAGCCATCTTTGCTCCTGGCCACAAATATCATCACAGTAATGTGCTTCTGGTCGAGTTCATGGTGAGGTGTCCTTGGGCACCCCTAATTGCTCCTGATGGGTTGTGGTTGAGCGCCTTGCATGGCAGCTTCTGCCATCAGTTAAGTCTGACTGTAAGATTGCATTTTACTTGTGAATCTCAGTTTATCCCATTTGATCTGAAATTGGTCAGGACATGTATTTACAAGACCATTGAGAATAAATAAATGAAAAAAAATACTGTAATATAATATATGAGTTTAAAATCTGTATATTCAATCACTAACTACGGGATATGTAACTTTGTGTTTAAAGAAACCTCATTGGATGTGCTTGGCTGTGGACAAACAGTACAACAGAGAAGGACAGCATTCAATATTGTGAAGGTAATGGCTTGGACACAATTTCTAGTGATGTGTTTGTTACATGTGCTCCTTCTCTTCAGGGTTGTGCACACAGTTTCTCTGGCTCTGAGAGGACTGCCAGCTTAACTTGCAGATAAGTGCAGATAGACTGTTCTGGACTGTTGTGTACACAAAGTCTCAAACCTTCAGTTTCACAAAAGTTTTTAAGCCTCTTCTAAAGAGGGTTTTTGTCAGCTCAAGCCCTAATGTCCTTGATTTCTGGTGACCCTACCAAGTAACAAACTGTAGTTCTTTTTTCTTTTAAAGCCCAAACATAATTTGTTCAGTTGTTCATTGTGACTCATAATATACTAATACTTAATTTATTAATAACTTCTAAGGATATATACTATTTGAACATTAAAGCCATATTTGCATTACATATTTAGCATTAGTTGGAAAAACAAATCATACAAAACTAGTATTTGAAGCATTTACACAGTAGGCCAAAGCTCAGCTGCAACTTCACGCAGCGCCCCAGATGAAAAAGTTGCATAGTGCAGACTTTCAGCTGCAGGATGCTGCAGGGTGCTGCTGGGCAGCGACGGCTTCACTGTACCAAATGAGTCTGAAATGCAGTTTTAAGGTTGAAAAGTTACAGAGTTCAGACATGAATGCCTGTATTGCCTTTGCACATATACATTAGAGAACAACCTTAGTCTTATGTCATACTACCAAAACTGACATATGATTAAAGTGAAGGTGGGACTTTTTTTATTTATTTGTCCCATCCAGCATGGCAGCAGCAGAATGATGGTCGGGCTGTTGTTGAGCCAAACAAGTTTGTCTAGGGGAGCTCTATAGGGATAAGGCTCCTCTTGATAATCTTTTTTTGTTGTTGTTTGTTTTGTTTTTTATTTATTTTAAATTACAGAATTTACATAATATTGCTGAGCCTGACTGGAGGGGACAGACAAGAAGGAGAAGAAGGAACAGAAATGACAAGCAGAGTAGAGAAAAGAAAGAGAAGACAAAGATACACCAGATAGAAGAAAATATGTCAAGATCGGGAATAACCGACCCCCCAATCCAGACAGAGCGCAGGGCCTAAAGAGCCCGAAAGCTCCCCCAACCCCTTTCTTTAAATTTAGTATGTATATAGTTTTTAACTTTTTTTTATTTATGTATTTATTTTAAACATGGAAACAAAGTATACTCTAATTATAGCATAATCATATGCGAATGTAGCGAATTACCTCTGGCGAAGCGTTGATGAAACCTTTGTTTAATCATCTGACTGATTTAGACATTAAGAAATTGTTCTCCTCACAGACATTTGAATCTCTCTCCAGAGGGGAGTGGGGGTTCTGACTGGAAAAACCCCATTCTCAAATTTATGACTTAGCCACAGGTCAACAAAGGTCGACTTGCCAACCAAGACTGGGGAGTAATCTTCAAGGCCTTGGGAATTTTGGGAACTTTAACCTTTGGACAAGATACAATTCTAACTAAACAAACTAACATGTTTTATGAATGGCAGGTGGAATTTGTCACCCAAGAACAATTCTACTTAAAACTCCTTTCCTTCAGTTGATAAGACAACTCCCTCTTTAGGTCTTTGAACCAACATCTGGAGATTGACCAGGACTGGTGATCTTACATTCCACAGAGTCATAAACGGATCCTCCCAGACTCGGTGTCTCAAACCACAAGAAAAGAATTTCCTTGGCTTACCATAGTGAAATATTCTATCATCTTAAAGCTATGTTCATTTAAATATATATATAGATATATACATGTGGGTTTTATTTTGATAGTAATTGTAATTTTGGAGTTTAGTTTGAGAACTGGTTAACCCCGGCCGACCCCGCCTCAGAACTTTTTACAGAGTTTTCTTTTTTAAACTTAAAGCTGAACATTTGATTTTGCCACTCCATCGCAAACCATTCATTGCCATCTGTGACGCCACCAACCCAGCCACGGTACGAGACCGTATCAAGCAGAACTACTTGATCCAAAATCTTCAGATGCACCAGCAGACCCGAACCTACAAACCATCTGTGGGACAAATCTTCGACCTAGAAGCTGCGAGTCAGATCGAACCACCCTCCAGTCCCTGGTGAACTGAATGTCACCACAACGGTCGTAAGTCGCCTCTGGTCCGAACGGAACCGGACCAGTCCAGGTTGGTGTGTCGTCCAGTCTGGTTCTTAGTGAAGTAAATTTAGCTTTTCAGTTAAACTCCCATCTTTAGACCGGAGAGATCATTTTTCTTTTTAGGATTTAGAAATCCTTTTCAACTCCACAAACATTAGTCTGATTAACACCCCAGGTTAATTAACTTTTGTTTACTTCTTGAAAGATTTCATTCATGAAATAAGATTCTGGTTTGAACATCATATTTGCGTTTCACAATGTTGATTTTATTTCCCCATTCGAACCTATGTACATATTTTTCCCTGACCTTTATGCATGATTAGACTAGTAATACATATTTCATATTTATCCTAAACTGGTCTGGTTTTTGTGAATGCTCTCCTTTAAATCATGTTATGTGTCCCTTTGAATTTAGAATTCACGATCTTAGCGTCCTGAGACTGATTGATTTAAAACTGATTTGATTTGACTAGCTTGAATTATTTAATTTATTGAATTGATTAATTTAGTATTTTTATGGTGTCCACACAGCCATTAGATTGATTTGTAATGTTTATGACGCAAATAACTTCACATATATAAAAAGGAAAACAACAAAAATAAAACAAAATCTAAGATTAGTTTAAATGAACTACAGTATATCAACAATTAGGAAGTAAGAAAAGGAGCAGAATAAAGTAATGACTTGTTCAGTAACTCCTAAATCTGGGCAGAACTGGAAAAAAAATTGGTGGACAAAGACTAAACCTCTTTCTGGGCTGAACAGATCTGGTATACATTAGATATAGATATCTATATCTAGACACACAGATCAGACATGGGTGTAAATTTAGTTTGTGAAGTTTTTCTATCGCTCTGTTTGTCTCTTTTAGAAACAAATTAGTGATTTTACTGATGTCTTTTCTCAGCATTATTTTTGACTAAATACAGATGCTTTCTCTTTTTGAATTTTATTGGTAAAATTCAACCTAATTTTAAACCTGATTCTAAAGTACATTTTTTTAAATAATTAAATCGCCAATTACTTAAAACAATCATATACCTATAAAAACTATACTACAAACTACAAACAAGTTTGAAAATCTCTAAAGTAGCATTTTGAAATCCCCTTTACCAGATATTTCTTTAAATAAAACTATTAAACCCTGCCGCCTGATTTAAAGTAATCTTTAATGGATCTTTCCTTGAGTGCGTCTTTAATCTTTGCGTGATCCACTCAATCCTTTGTTTTAACGGAGACCAGAGGAGCCAGTGTGATTCGCCTTTACAGCCGACAGTCATCCATTTGTTTATCTGAGACTATGATAGATGGGGTGTGGAAATACTCCCCACCCATGCAGCCGCAATCAGACTCCCCATCACTACTGATAATGCAACTTGCCAAAAACACTAGCTCACAGTGGCAGCAGGTCCTGACAACAAAGTGGGTTAATGATGCAGGAAGACCGCCTGTCAACCTTTGGACTCCCAAGGCCCGGTCTTGTGTTTGTCTGCCCATCACAACAATTTGATTCTCTATCCCATTAGCCTCTACCCTCCATTAGAACTAATATATTGCAGTGCCAGAAAGTCCTACCCAGTTTTTCAGCCGGTCTAGTAAACTGTTAGGGTCGACCTTGTCAAATGCAGCACTGAGATCCAGTAGTACCAGGACTAAAATGTTTCTGCTGCCTGTGCTCAAGCACATGTCAATAAAAACCTTAACCAGAGCAGTCTCAGTGCTGTTGTGTGACCGAAAACCTGACTAGTACATTTAAAAATAGTTATTTAGTGTCAGGGAGTTTTGTAGCTGTTGAAATACAGTTTTTTCTATAATATTATCAAGAATTGGTAGGTTTGAGCTGGTCATGAGTGTCTCTTTTTCAGTAATGTCTTGATGATGGCGGTTTTTAGGGTCGAAGGAAAGACGCTTGAAAGCAGAGACATGTTTACAATCCGTAAGGCCATGCATCTTGAAACATTCTTCAAAAACCCTGTTGGCAGGGCTATAAGACAGCAAGTGATGGTTTTCAGATGGCCAATGATCTCAGGCTTTTGGGACTGAATGGAGAAAAGTGTGTCATGGTGTTCATGTCTCTGAGTGGACACAGTGATAACATATGTCCTGCCCCTTGTCCCACTGAAACATGCAGACTCATTTACTGGACTATTTCCTCCTGTTTTGTTGCACAGACATATTTGTGAGAAATATATTGCTAAGCTTTACATTACATGGCTACATGCTTCATTCAGTATCAGATGGAAACATGAAACCTTCAACTTCCAATTGACAAAGGTCAGAGAAATCTATTAGAAGTGTGATGTCCTGGTCAGGAACTTCTGTAAGGTTTGTTAGTCTTGACTTGCAGATTTAAATCATTCATCAGAAAGATAGCCCTCCAAGTATCTGTCAAACCTTTCATTTATTACTCTTGGTCTAAAAAACTATTTAACAACAAAAGAATAGTTTTTTTATTATTTTTATTATTTTTATTTTTAGGCAATCTATCACTGGCAAGAATAATTAAAGTAAAACAAGAAGCGATGTTTGGAAAATAAACTTCTTGTTAAAAATGATGAGTTTCTGTACTGACTGCATACTTCAAAGTTATGTGCATTTTTGCACAAGTTTACATTGACATACAAGATATCTACAACAAATTCTCAGTACATATTTTACAAGTGATGGATGAAATAATAAGGACATAATAATGACTGAATAAAACATGCATTATAATGTGATCTGGAAATTTACTCTAGTCATGAATCATGAATCGGACTATAACTTTTAACATCATGAGAAGAATATGAAAATAATATTTTTATCTGAAACATTTGTAAACAATATAATCAAAAAGTCTTAATTACTATCAGGTCATAAGTTGAACGTAGCTGTGCATCTAAATGTCTCCCTTAGCAGAAGAGCCAATCAAACTTAAGTTCTACTGATTTCAATCTTCCTGTTTTTTTGCAACATGTTGCTTCAAATTATTTCATTGAACACACACAGAGTCAATGGTTGTGGGTTTATAGCACCAAGCAAAAGACATGTGGACCCGCTGAAAATCACCTCTGTGAAGCAGACAATTAGTATTAAATCATGCTGCTATTAATTACCTTATCACTTGCATTGGCTAGGATGATCATAAAACCTGACGGCATCCCTCTAACTTAGCTGTAGAGATTATTTATCATCATGTGTTGTAATTATAACTGGGGCCCTGCACATTCAGTTGGATTTGCTGCAAAGCTGATAGTGTAAATGTTTGATGAGATGTTTTCACTGATGTGTGACTAGCTTTGCGTCGTTGCCAGAGAAGGTTACAGGTTCCCATCATCACTAATGGTGTGTTTGCTTCAATCACTGCTGATAAAAGCGTGGATCGGGCAAAACAGTTTCACAATGCACTGATTCACGCATAAATCTCACTTGTCAAAGGTCAACTGTGTGAAGAAAAGTGAATGAAGGTTGTCTATAACCCTGCATTCATCAAAGCAGGCCTCCTGAGTCATTAATGAACAGCCCTACAAAGACAAAGATGTCCTTTGGTATCTTGAAATGTGTGTCTAACAAAGTAATAGATCAGAATCTGACAGAAAAATGGGAGATTTTACATCTGCTTTCAAAATTTTCCAAATAAGTAAACTAAAATTACATGAATAAATAAATACCACCTTCAACCTCTGTAATGTTTCTGTCAAGGCATGAAAACATGGCTGGAAAGACATTTGCATGTTTAGACTTTGTCCCATGGTTTCTTTATACACATTAGACTATTGTAGGTTAATCAGTTTGCTGTGGGTTTTAAATTGCATGTTTTTAATTGTTTAAATGAATTGGGACTAATCTAAAGGGGTAATTGACAGCCAATGACACTCGACCTGCCCCTGCCCTGGATTGGCTGGTGGATCATCAGGTAATTATTAAGCCTTTAAAACTGGATGCTATCGCTTCCTACCGAATATGACAGAAAATGTTATATATTTTTGAAATGAGAATATTAGTTCACAATAACATCTGGCAGGCTAAAGCTGCACTGATGGGGAGCTGAAGTTTAGGAAAAATGCTATAACAGGTTGTTCTGGTGATATTTCAACATAATTTAGGCACAACTTGTCCACCACAACTAAAGCAAGTTGCTTCTTTTAAAGAAATAAAAAAACAAAACAGAAATTAACTAAGTTGCTGCACAGCCCAGTCCAAGCATCATATGCTTTACATTAAAATGTTAAGGACAAAAGTTAGCTTGTGTTTGTTCCACTCTGAGGACAGGATGTACAAACTGCTTTCTATTGAGTTCCCACAGCATTGACATGCTATTGTGGTGGGATGATTTGGTTTTATAATGAACACACTTTCTCTGATTTTACTCCCAGCTGGTTGATTTGATGGCTCCATCAAGCCATCAAATCAACCTGCTAGAAATGTAACTTAGCGTGAAAAATCATTGTGAGACGGTAATAACTGTCGGTGTGAAACACAGTGGCTACAGAGAAAAAACATCTGTGCATATTTAACTAAAAACCAAAGCAAAAATGCACATTTTCTGTTACAGAGTTACTCAAGTAATTGCTAGCAATGATTATAGTGTTGTCCTTGCTGTCCAGAAGGTTCGGTTTTAGTCTCATATGGACCACCTTACCTGATATTTGGGGAGTCTCCAACATGCGTTTTGGTAAACATTTCTGTAATTGATGTTTTTTTCTGGCCACTCTACCATACACTGCGATGGACTGGTGACCTGTCCAGGGTGTCCCTGCCTTTCACCTGAAACACTGCTGGGATAGGCTCCAGCTCACCATGCGACCCATAATAGGAATAAGCGGTACAGATAATGACTGACTGACTCTACCATACAGTCTAGCTCTTTCAAAGTTTCAGATAATTTTTATTATGATTATGATTTATTCCTCGCTACAATTTTTCCCCTGAACTCTTTGCTCTTCATGGTGTCTCTTGCTTGGTGGTAACACTTGATAATTGGTGAATCAGACTCTGGGGCCTTTTGCCATTTCGGGGGGCAGCTTAATTCCAAAGGGGATTGAACATGTATCACGTTTTTGGTTTTCTTTTCTTTTTCACTTCAGCTAACTTTTTCACTTCAACCAACTTAGATTTTTTTTACAAGCAAATCTTATAACAAAGTATTAAGGAAAAAATATTAAAAATATTTTTTTCACAGGGTTCAAGTAAAAGATCATAATTTTACAAGAATAAAGTCATATTTTAACCAGAAGAGGAATCTTGTTAAAATGAGGGTGGTAGAGCATTTCATGAAGTTCTACTTCAGCACAGGTTTTACAAACCAGGTGATTCCTTTGGCAGCATCACATCATCATTAGTATCAGGACTTTGAAAAGAATCTGCAAGAAAATAATCTATTCTGCAAAATAAACGCGTGAACTTGGCGGAAATGGTTGCTTTTGTTGAGGGGGAAATGGCTGTAACTGGTACAATTACGACTGTATTCTCGTAAAATTATTACTTTAGTCTCATATCAAGTGAAAATACATTTTTTCTTAATGTGGCACTAAAACTCTGTTGTAAAATCTACATAGAGGGCAGTTTGTGACACTAAAAAATATGACAAACGCTTGGCATAGAATTGTATGGAGACAATCGGGACATCTAAACTGTCCAGCAACTCTGGACTGCACAATTTCCTGTCTCACTGATAAGAGGTTAGTCCTCTCTGTACGTTATCTACAACATGGTATTGCTGTTATAAATCTAGCTTTATAATCCATTTAAACTTATATGATTGGCTCTGATAGGGCTGTACGGTGGTGTGGTGGTTAGCACCGCAGCCTCACAGCAAGAAGGTCGCTGGTTTGAGCCTTGGCTGGGGGAGGTTTGAATGTAGGAGGCTGGTTGCCTTTCTGTGTGGAGTTTGCATGTTCTCCCCGTGTATGGCATGTGGCATCAATATGTTATTTTACAGGAAATAAAACAGGTGAGGCCTTAATGTGATAAGTTAAGTTATCGTTAATTCATGTGCATTTTTAAAAAGATCAGTAAGTCACATGGAACCATTTCTGTTAAAAAGCATTTTTAAGAAAAGCTAAAACTTATTTTCCTAAAAGGGTTAAATATAATGATGTTGAATAATTTGTTCATGACATTTCAGAATTTTAAATGTAAATTGAAGTTCATTTACATGAACAAATATTTCATCTATCTGATTGAAATCAATCAGATCAGAGCTTCCAGCTGACATGTTTACCTGGATGCTGGATCCATTGATCAGATCAATGGTTTTACATGATGGACAGATTTATTACAATCATACTGCTTTTGACAGGCGCAGTGCCAACTAGTTCGGAAGTTTTCTTTTTGTTTTGAACCTTCTGACTGTCAAAACGCTCAGTAATCCTTAACTAAACTAAACTTTCAGTTCCTAATAAAAACATCCTGTTGTGTTTTGCTGACGCCATTTTTCAAGTCTTCCCATTACATCATGTAATCCCCACATGGTTCAAGCATGTGAAGAAACAACACCCGTCACAAAACAATCGGAATGACTGTACACATGGTTATTTGTTCCAGCTGATCCAATCGTGAAAAAGTTTAAACCACTGCAATCAATTGGATTAAAAATACTTTCAGAGTGCTCCATGTAGATGTAGCTGCTCTGCTGGAAACCTTTAAGGCTCAAAGCAGAAGACGGACATTTTCGTCATGTAGCGCCGCCCTCATACTTCCATGTCTTTTACGTGTCCATGGGTAATACATTAGTTCATCCACAAGTAGGCGATTGGTGGCAGTAATGCACCATTATAAAGTTGTTTACAATCGTAAAAAAACACCAAAAGAAGAAACAAAAGAAACGCACGAAGAAGAAGCAGTTTTTCTCAACTTCTTCTTCATCTGCGTTTTCTTCTTCGTTGGGTGCTTTTCATTTGGTGGTTCTGCATCATCTTCTTCCTGTTCCTCTTCTTCTCTGGTTCGTTCCTTTCGTTGGTTGCGTGTTAGCTCAACACTGCCCCCGAGATTTCTAGTGGTATTGCTTCATCTTCTGCTTCAAGTAACGGATAACTAAGCTCCCCAAAAAAGGACCAAAGTATGCTTGTAACGAAGACGGACAAAACTGCCCGTCAGTCTGCGTATCCGTCTTCTGCGTCAAGCAAAAATGAGCTTTAGTCTGGGATCTAGGATCTGGAATCTGGTATTAATTCCTCGTGTTTGTGGCTGCTCTCGCTAGAGAAATCTGCTGTTTTACTTTATAGAGTAAATTCCCTCACTAGAAAACATCTGATCACTCCTGTGATTACTTCTTCCTTATTTCTCAGATATGCACTATGTATTTGTTACGTCCCCGTTTAGTCTAGGGGTGTAGGGATATAGGAACATATGAGAGTCGGACTCCGGATGAAGAAATAAAACAAGATTTAATTGACAAAAATAAGATTTATACAATCAAAACAAGGATTCTAAGCAGTTAAATCATCCAACTAAAATAGTCCAACTGAAATCTCCTTAGCAATAAATAAAACAAAAGGTGTCCCACAAAGAAAAAAATATAACAGAAAGTGTACCACCATTAGCTCACTCAAATCTTAAAAACACAACTTAAAGAACTCAAGCAGGGATGGTAATCTTAACTCCACAACCAATAGATTTTAACAATACAAATTTTCCACTTTCTACAAAAGTCCTTTACCACATCAGAATTGATATCACTCCCAGAATAGCAAAGTGGACAGACTGTGTCCCACTGTCCACAGCCGCCTTGAGTGTTGCTCCTGGGGTCGGAATAAAGGGAGAGATCCTTTGGGATTGGCCGTTGTTCCAGGAACCGATCTGTCTGTGAGCCAATCCGAGTGGTAATGAGGCGGGACTCTGATGTCAATCTCAATCTGGAGCTGGCAGCAGCACATCAGACAATCAGCTCCACATCAGACCGTTATGCTGAGCAGCTGATGGACGTAACAGTATTCAACACTGAAAGTAACCATAACAAAGTATTAAAGAGTTTGTGTGCCAAGAAAATGTTGTGCTGCCTTCTGAGTAAAACAGAATGGAAGTTCGTTGGGCCCTTGGGATAGCTAAGTCATGAATGTTCACGCTATTTATGTGAAGTTTATCTTGAACTTTGTATCTTTTACACTTGTTTGTATATTCTTTTAAGTAAAATTTAATTGGTTTTGTGAAGGTTTTGTCATCAGCGATCAATTGGTCAAACAAATGTTTTTGTCAGTTGAGAAAATAAGAACTCTTTTCAGATTTTTGCAGAGAGCTCATGTATTGTACTACAGCTAAGCTGTTAAGTAGTAATATTCTGCTCAATTTGTTGCACTCTACAAACAGAATGCAACCAAAAAACCTCAGGGAAGAAAGATAAGAAGAGATGAGAGTTTGTTAGAAAGCATGATTGTTGTGGCAGCCACATTAATGAACATCACTGACTGCAAAGACAATTAATTACTGCTTGCATCATCACCCTGGAAAAAGTGTTTAATTATTTTTTGATGCACTCTGTTGCACTCAGCAAACCTCATGGAGTGTGCTCAGGCAGACAAAATGGATTCTGGCAGGAAACCAGCTAAAATGTGGTTTCACTGGCTAATGGCCATTGTACTGGCAAAGCAGATGGTGTTTCATAACAGTTAAAATAATCAGGCTCTGCTGCTGCAGAGGTGACATTTCTTTGTTTTTAAAGATTCCTTTAATCTTTTTTATTATTATTCATTACAGACGATTCAAATCTTTATCAAGTTAACACCAAACCAGCAAATATGAGTACTTCTCAACAACCATTCACACACACACTTACTCACTCCTAGGGAGAATTTAGAGTGACCAATTAACCTGCATGTCTTTGGACAGTGGGAGGAAGCCACAAAACCCAGAGAGAACTCAAACAGGTTTGAACCTCCCACCTAGCCAAGGCATGAACCAGCGAGCTTCTTGCTATGAGGCTGCGGTTTGTCACCAAACTGAATTAATATTACACTTTAAACTGGTCTTCCAACTCTTAAGTCAACCTCCTTTACCTGTTGGTTTACTATATAAGAGTATAAACATATTCACCATAAAATAATGGCACATTAACAGTGATAAGCTTGAATTTAGATTTTTTTTTAAAATTATATTTAACATTTTATTGAAACTAATGAATTAGATTTTTTTAAAAGAAATTTCATGTAGTTTAATATTCACCAGTACAGGAATCTCCTGTTGGATCACATCAGACTGCATCGGCATCCATTAAACACCAATTAGTTAATTCTCAGTCTCCCTGGACCCCACTGATTCGTCACATGACATAGTGGGAAGGGGCGCTGGGGTCTTGTCATTCCCTGGGGGCGGGGGGTGGGGCTGGTTGGGGGGCTTGGGGGTCTGTCAGCCCGGGCGTTCCTCCGGGT
>JBAMHW010000020.1:25686739-25703681 GCA_037177495.1 Rhadinocentrus ornatus | reverse complement strand
TTTTAAGCAATGAAAAGCTGCTCACTTCTTCCATTATGGCTAAATAGAGTCATCTCAAGAAAAGAAATAACTAAACAGCAACTTAGCCCCCCCCCCCCACACACACACACACACACACACACACACACACACCCTGCCCCTCCCCAGTGTGCTTCAAATATCAAGATATCTTGGTTCAAATGCTATTATTAATAGTAATGAAAGAAAAACAAACACTAATATATTATGGGACATTTTAGATTAATATGATAATAGACAAAAATGTGATCTTATATGATTTCAACAACGGAGGCGAGCCATCCATAAATATTTTATGCTTGACATGCAGTAATACCTTTTATTTGCTTAATTACATCCAGATGGCGCCATTTGTATTTATTAATTTTATTTATTTATTTATTTATTTTATTTTTGGGCTGTGTATAATACATCTGGTTTTGCAATGTCTGCAATGAAATAAAGGTTTAAAAAGAAGGGTTACCATTTCCTGTTTCTTCTTCTCGGGATTTTATCAGCTATTTCTGATTTTGTAGGTAATGAAATCAGAAGAAACTTTAATCTATAAAGTATATGAACAAGGTTCAGTGATTGCTCAGCTGATTTAAATCATGAGATAAGCCCCTCCTTAAAAAAAAGAAAAAAAAAAAGAAGTTGATCCCTGATTGGTGTCAGATTCAATTGAAAGCACATTTTAAAGAGTGGCCCAGTTTGTACTCGTTGCAACAAAGGGCAAAGTGTTCCCAGTCCGCCCGGGAGACTCATCGTGTTCTCCACAGGTTTAATGAGTCAGGACATGCCGTGCGCTTGTCGGGTCGCTAGTCAACCTCCACCAACCTCCACTCCTTCCTCATACTTTCTCCTTATGTCGCTCCAACATAGTTTGGCAGCATCTTTGACCGATTAAGCACTGTTTTTTTCTTTTTCTTTTAGGTAGTCGTTTAGTTATGTTTGCCTAGTTTACTTAAAGTAAACTAGGCAAACAGTACTACTACATAAAAAAATAAATAAATAAATAAATACATTTCACTGGCAGCAATCCAAATTAAAAATTCTAATAAATTACCATCTCCAAAATGTGCATTTATTTTATTTATTTATTTGCCCGTTAATTCGTACATGAAGCCTAACGACCAAGGTGACAGTACTGGGCCGGATCAGGAGTGTGTTCGCAGAGGTGGGGAGTGTGTGGATGCTACACTGATCCGTTAGACTGACGTCTCTCCGGTAGCGCAGAAGAAGACCGCAGCCGGGTTATTCCACAGACTTCAGTAAAGCAGAGCAGTCGACAGTCTGCGCAGAGACGGAAAGACGCGGAGGAAGAAAAAAGAATAAAACCTAAGTTCAGCAACCACAAGCTACAGCTTTTCCAGCATGTTTAACCTTCGGAAATCACCGTTCAGGCACGCGCGCCCAGCGACTGCGTGATTTTGCTGGTGTGCTGGTTTTTCTCTCTTTTTTTTCTTTTTTTCTTTTGGTGGGGGCAAGATACGTCTTTTTTTCCTCCATCGTTTAATGTACAAAAAATAAAAAAAAAAGAAAAGAAGAACAAAACAAGTCTTTCTATACTGGAACGATGTGGACCTCTCAGGATACTGTTGGACTTGTTTTCTTAGCCGGATTTTGTGTTCAATTCGGATTTTCATTTGAAGGTAAGATTGGTACCAAACAGTCGGTGTGAGTGTCAGGGTTTTTGTCGTGTCGGTGTTTGCTGCCCTACCGGGAGCTGTTCGCGCAGAGAAAGTGCCGAAAGTGCGCAGTCCTTCTGGGGAGAAATGGAGCTGTTTGGTAGACACAAGTGGACTGTGCTGACTGATAAAGGAAAAGGAATCACACGATGAAAGGTTGTGTTTGAACACGCTGGTGAGGGAAAAAGCAACTGGTGATTGTTCGAAATCAAGTCATTTCGTGTGTTGAGGAGAGCACGCGGCTGTTTGTCTCACTCTCGTCGCATTTCTTCACCGCAGTAAAACAGGTTTCTTGGTGAAGGAAAGAATCTTCTTTTTCAGGCTGCCCGGCAGGGGAAAAGGGCCGATGATTTGTAGGTCTCAGCACCACGGAGAGCAGCTGCAAGCCGCTGTCCATGGTCCTAAAACCGACGCTCCACTCCACCTGCTCGGCTTCATCCTGCTCGCTTTCTCCTCATTTAACATCACCGTTTTCAAATGTTCAGACCCCTCAAAGAACCTTAATTGGGCGGGAAGTCTTTCTATCGCTTTATTTTTTTATTTATTTGCTTATTTAAATAAAAATCTAAACCATGGTTTGGTTTGAAAGTTTTATGTTTTGCTTTAAAGACTCAATTCCCCTTTTTGTGTCAGCTCTGTTTCACTTTCACGAGCTACCTCTAAGTCTGATTTAGTCCAGTTTATCATATTTTTTCCTTCCTCAGCTGCTTCACAAAAAATACCAAAAAGAGAAAACGAGGAAAATTCCATTAAAATTATCTGCTTGAGTCTGTGCCCAAGGAAGTGTCTGAATTATTTAACCGTGCTGCGTTTGTGCGTTATTTTATTGCTGATGAGGTCGCGTCGGTATCGCTATTAGAGGGGGGGTCAACATCACATCTTTATCAGGCGCTTCTTTCCAAACATCCACCTCATGCACCCGGAGTCAGCTGAAGTGATTAATGTACGGTGATTTCTTTGCCTGTAGAAATCCCACAAACTACCCCCTCATCAATAATAATAACCCGCCCCCTCCTCCTCTTCCTCCAACCCCTCCCTTCTCTCATCCGCAGGTCGCTTCACGGATCTGCCCTCCAACATGACGGTTAAAGAGGGGCAAAACATAGAAATGGCGTGTGCTTTCCAGAGCGGAACTGCGTCGGTGTATTTGGAGATCCAGTGGTGGTTCGTGAAAGCGCCAGAGCCCACTGACAGCGAGGAGGACGTCGATGCTGAAGAGGTACAAGGGACCCTCTCTTGTTAATGAACTCTGTCTTAAGAACATCTATTTAAAGAAGGGGAGGAGAGGGCCTCCAACATTTATCCGCGCTATTACGCACAAGCGCACGTTGGCCACTCGCACCACAACTTTTCACGAAGCTCTTTAACACTTTGTTTCCTCAAATAGCCTCAGCTGTTGAATTGATCCAGTACACATTTATTTATTTATTTTGAACCTGCATTTTTAAAGCTCCAATTCCACTTAACAATCTTTAAATAACCCCTTCTCTCAGTGAGCAGGAAAAAATGAAATGCAAAGAGAAGTGCTGGGAAAAAGTATAAAAATGAGCCCATTCTGGATATTAATTACACAATAAATGAAGTAAATGAGCCCGACTGTTTGTGAATGGAAGAAAAAAGTGGCTGAATCAATACAACTAAAGCATATTCTTGCATACTGGCTCATTAAGCAGCATGCTGGAAGTGCTTTACATTTTCTCTGACTGTATATTGCTGCTGTATTTTTGCCCCCACCCCCCCATTTGCTCTGAATAATGATGGTCTGTTTAGTGGGTGAGAGTGACTGGATGTTAACTGTATTCAGATGAAAATGACTTGGTGTAGGTTATTGTGCGGCCAGTTGCTGCTTGTTGAGGGGGGCTGGTATTTTGTCATGACAGACATCAAACAGAGCTTTTTCACATTCTGTGACAAAGAAGAGAGATGTGCGTATGCATGTGTGTTTTGAGGAGGAGGGGGGCATAGCTTGATATTCATGTTGCTTTAATTATTGCTCCATTGTTGCTTAGCTCTCATTGCAGAATCGGCTGTGCTTTGATGTGGGTTTGAGCCTACATGACTCTTGGATGTTGGGCTGAAGTGGCCTATTGATGCAGACATCACATTGTTAGCCATATTTCTTATCAGGAGAAGCTGTTTGAAATGAAAGCTGCTGTGTGTATTCCTCCTGCACTGTTGTGGATTAAAAGGAAACACAGTCAGGACTGTGTGTGGAAGAAGCTGTTCGGGCCTTTTGGAAATTTAGAAGAAATGAGCACCATTTCTTAGAATGCAAATATGGGCTGTTTACATGGAAAATGTAGATTTTAAGATCTTTGAAAGAGAGACTTGAAACGAGTCAGACTGTCTCTTTACTGGAAAGAAAGTGAGAGCTGGGCGGATCAGTGGGTGGATGTGTTTATGCCTGACTGTAAATGGCCAAAGTTCCAGACAATATTCCATATCCTAGTAACACCCCCTCCCCCCCCCCCCCACACACACACACACACACTCACACACACCTGCAGTAGTGCATAGCCTCCTGTACATTAATAGCTCAGCACAAATCATTGAGACTGAAATATGTAACATACATCCACATATATCTGCATTATTAAACAGTAACACTCAGTCAGAGCAAATCTAAACATGGCTTTGCCCAAAAATCATGTTTGACTGAGAGAAACTCAGACCAAGATCATCAGTGACACAGTTTCCACCATCATCAGGTTTCTCTCAACAACAGTCTGAATCTTTAAGAAATCGGGTGCAACAAATCAAGTTATGGAGTTCAGTTTGACAGAAATCCAGAGGGTGAAACTTCTGTGCAGGGATGGATTCACTTCCGAGTTTAGGTTACATTTGTAGCTAAACTGGGATATTTTTTGGTTCTGGTTTCCATTTTGACTGACTTGAGTAAATTGTGAAAAAAAAAGTATTTTATATCAGTCTGCAGTGTTGGTCTGTGCAGCTCCTGCTGAGTTTATTTTATTTTTTTCCAAGAGTTTAAGGCTGATCACAACTCCGTGAAAGAGGTTAAAAAAGAAGCTGATTGTCTGAACAAAAAATGTCTAAAACAAAATCTAGTTTTATAAATTAGTGTATAAGTTTTACTAAATTCATTTGAAATGAACCCACTGAGCAGATGTTCTGGGCTGTCCTGCTAGTTGGATGTGTGGTTGTGCTAAATCTGTGACGTCTTTTTGTTTTTAATGCATGCAGAGGTTTGATGGGAGAACCACATTCAGGACCTCCTGAATTGTAGAGAAGCTGAAGATAAATATTTAAAGGGCAGTTTCAAAGAAAATATTGACTGTAAAAGAATTTTCAGGATGTTCTTTAGGAAGAAAAATACTACAACAAACTCATCTGAAAACCTGGATTTAAGACTAAGAAGGCTGAATATCCGGATATGTTACTTCAACCATATTGTACTTGCTGATTATCTGATCACCTTCCAACCTGATGATCAATGGTTCAATCCTCTCCCACACAGAGAAAAAGCAAGAGAGTGTGGATATATTACAATAGCAGAGAAGTTTGTGAGTAAATATTTATTAAAGTATAGACATGTTGTTAAGCACTTAGAACCTAAAAAGTGAATATATAGATTATTTACAGTTGTAAGCAGGTAGGGTTTAATCATACCAACTCAGGTCTTAATGAAGTGAATGAAGATAATGTATTGCTTAAGAGACTAAGGAGGGAAATTAGCTTTGCTATAATCTTGCATATTGACATCACATATGTATATATGTCCTCAAATAATGTAATAAATGAGCAATACTTACAATCTGATATGCTTTACATCATGAGAAAGCTCTGAACTCCATCACATTTTACTCTTCAAGCCATAAAAGATCGCCAGCGCCCCCGAGCACTCTTACTTATATCCTCACCAGTGTCTCAGGAACGGGAGTGTGTGGGGTAAATTGCGATGGATAGCTTAGCCTTTAGGTGATATAGGGAAGTGTTCCAGGCCTTTAAATACTGTCCAGGAGGTTTACAATCCAGCTGCAAAATGTAGTTTTATTCAGAGACTATATGTAAAATCCATAGGGAAACATTATTTATCACATTTTCATCCTAAGAAAATATCACTATTACTATTACTGTATGTTGCTAAGAGACCTCTATTTTGACCAAAGTTATGATGAAGCCATTTCCTGTCAAAGTTTCCACCAATCAGAGAGCTCAAATTGACGGTAATGTCCAATCAGGAGCAGCCAAACACCAACCAGTGAGCAGAAAGTTCAATGTGTGTCTGAAAAGAAGAAAGATAATGCTCCTCTATGGCTGGAATAAAGCCAAGAAGACGTTTCTGAATCACAGTGGCGCCAAAAAGCAGCTGAGTTGGTTTAATAGAGATAGCAGGTAAATAGTAGCAGAAATAACTGGAAATGGGGAAAAGTGGAAACATGGAAATATTTTCTGTTGTGTGTTTGTTTCAATGCCAATATTTTTTCTTCTGAAAGCCAAGACTTGAGAGAATGATGTGCAGATGAGAAAAGGCTTGGTCACTGTGTGTTATTTCTGCAAAGTTCTGTTAGTAATAAATTCTGCTTTCTTTTTCTGGTCGGCCTTTATGCTGCTATATCTGTTTATACATTCATTTTACATTATGTAGCCTCAGAATCTGACAGCTGAGGCTATCCTGGAAACATCATGTCTGCATGCTGAGGTTAAAAGCTTCAGCTCCTACATGCTTGTTCACAATAAACATACAGGCTTAGAGTTTTAAGATGTGCATCACTGCATATTTAATTTTTTTCAGCTCATTCAGAGAACTATAGTTAAGATATGGTGAAAAGTTGCCTGTTTCTTTATATTAAACCATATTTAGTTTCAAATGTAAACAGGAGGAAATGTTAAAAATTTAAGTCTCTATGGATACTTTCCTTTAATACTATTTTTTTTTCTAAATACACCATATTTCCTCCAGACATGGATTAGAGAAGAGATGGAAGCAAACGTGAATAGAGAACACGGCTGTTTGGCTGCTAACAACAAGTGGTAAATGATTCTCCTCCCAGATTATAAATGACACGCTGCCACTTCATAATTATGCACAAACACAGACAGACAGAAACAATCACACCTCCATGACAAAGGGGGGAGGAAGGGAGGTCTGTCCTTTGCAGTGATGTTGTTGATTTAGTCCAAGAGATACACAGACATGAGGGGAGGGAGGGCAGAATGCGAGCGTGAGCTAAATATTTTCTGTTACACAACCTGAACAGACTGCTGGGAAATGCACCATCATCCCTCAACATGATACTTTAGCTTCACGTTTCTGACTCCAAACTACTAATGCAGTCTAGTGGAATGACATCTACAAAAGAGAAAGTGTGTGCCACTCGAAGCAGCATAAGAACATCATTTAAAGCACATTTGTTTGAAAATGACATGAGGATGTGTGCATAGATGTGTGTGCGTGTGTGTTTGATGTAGAGTTTGGGATATTTAAGAAAATACTTTGAGCATTTTTAGAAACACATAAAAAATTTTCAAACCACCACGAAATATAAACCATTTACTGCTCTCTCTGAGCGTTGGTTGGGTTATTTTCCTTCAGTCCTACAGATTTTTACACAGAATTTGCTCCATAAACGCCTGGAGGGTTGGTGGAATCAGGTGTTGTAAGCTGCAATGTTTCTGAGAAATGAGTTCAAATGAAGATTTGGAAGATATAAGTAGTTGTGGCATCTGTGTATTTAGCAGATTCCTCTTTGAGAAGAATCATTGTTGAGGGAAACTGGCTGATTTGCAGTCCTGTTTCTGCGATGACTGAGATGATCAGTGTCTGTTAGCATTCGGTGGTAAACAATCATAAAATCTCACCCCAGATCCACACAACTATGTAGCTTGGGTAGTCCAGATTTTTATATTACACATGACTAAAACTAAGTATAAGCACAAAGATAGAAATACATACACAATCTTTTCACCAGAATCATCAAAGTTCAGCATCAACCTCAGTCATCATGAAACCGTGTTTAGTGGTAAATGGGCTGTATTTGCTTTAACAATACATTCCACATTCACCCCTTCACACACAAACACCTTCATGCGCCAACATACACATCGGTACACAGCCATAAATCTCCCATGATAAAGTGTTTTCATATGAAGACACTGTCACTGAAATGCCTTTAGAAGCATAAAGCAGCACAAGCAGGAAAATCAGAATCATGTCAAAAACATTTGCTCTCGTCTTGAAGCAACACAAGTTTCTGTCATGACGATTCCATGCTTTTGACTCATTTTGATGGCACGCCAACCTTCATTATGCATATTCTTGGAGCCATCGTTGTTCTGCAGCATTCCAGGTATCATGTGACAGCAGCATTTTGCTTTATGGCGTCACGCCAACACACTGGCTGGCCATTTTGAATGCAAACTGTGGCCGATTGGAAGCGAGGAAAAGAAAGAGAGAGAGAGAAAGTCATGGAGAGAAAGTGACTGATAAGACAGATGTCAACATTGGAGTAACTTTAACTGGATGGAGAGAGCTCAGAGAAGAGACAGGATGCTAGACGGGTACCAAATTAACCTTCAATAGGGGTCACAAAAGTGCCAAAATATATTAAAGTGCTGCTTTAAAGTCTTATTAGCAGTGTCTTCCAACAATCACAGAGCAGCTTTTACAAGACTGCAGTCATGTGCAACACCCACATTTTTATAAAAAAAAAAAGTAAAGGTAATAGTTTACACAATGTTTTATTTTAAGTTAAATTCCAATTCCACCATGACAGGCTTGACCAGCTATAAAACTGTATGAAACTGTGAGAAGCACACGTTCATTTGTCCTTCCTGAATAACAATTTGCATGTGGTAAATGACACAAGCTTTCTGTGTACACATAATTCACGCATCTGGCCCCAGACGTCTCTGTTTACCTGATCTGATACAATTCCTGGATGAAAATTAAATGTTCTCTGGGTTGCAGTGTGGTATTTGTGCTTGCCAGGTTGTGTTTTTTAATGTTTTATTGGACAGTAAAAATTCTCCCTTCTATTTATCTTTATGTATAGCTCACAATGCCTAAATAGTTTTTTTTTTAGCTTTATTTTCATGTATTTCCATCCAAAACCACAATATTCAATTTCTGTTTTGGGTTTAAGCCCTAAATCCTTCTTATTCTGAAGAGGTGGACTCGATTCTTCTTTATCCAGCTAATCCGGAAGCTGTTGTTTGCTATAAGATCAATTTATTGAGTAAATCTTTACCACCCTGTCCACTGGTAATTCCATTTGGCCTGGAATTATACTTGGATTATAGAGGGGACAAGGGAGAAAAGCTGAGATTTATCTGTAGAGGTAACTGATTTTAGCTGTTTTAATTCATCCAGCCAGCAGCAGTCTTTCCAGGCTAGAATGAATTATTCCTGCGGCCTTTCACAACAAATTCATGAAACAAAAAAAAGAGAAAACTGCTTAGATTCAATTCAGCCTCTTCTATGAGAGAAAATAAGTCATTGAATACCAATGATATCAGAGAGGCTTCATATCAGTACAAAATTCAAAGTTAATCAAGCAAAGGACCTAAAAATAATCAAAGATGATGCTCTGACGCAGATTTTTTGGGCTAAAAGATCCATACTGCATTTCATTCAAGTACCAATGGATGGAAATCTGGATTTAGATGATCTGGGGAATGTTAAGAAGGAAAGGAGATGCAAATGAAGCAAGAAACAAGTCACCCCTTAGCGTGATGCTGCCAAAGAAAATAGGGACCAGTTGGACCTGTGGCACGAATACAAATGAACCTTACATAAAACATCCACTGGCACAATTTGACCAAATGCACTCAGCAAGCCTTATCTCTCTTAACAAGTCAGTTTATAAATCCACTGGGTGTAACAGCAAGGAAGCATAAAATCCATTGGCTGCCATGCTCTCTGGGTGACCTTACTGTGTGCTCCTCTGCCCCTCTATCAAAGCCTGCCTGCAACTTGAGCAGCCTTTCCTCAGGCTCAGATAGCAGCAGCCAGAATCAAAAGGGTGTGCCAGGCCTCGTTCTGGCAACTGCTCTCATCAGCCTCCGTCGCCTTGCCACGCACTCATACGCCTGTAATGATCTGTAATGGTCTCCTAACACTTTGCAGTGAACACGAGCTCTCTACAGGAGGCTGCTGTTTGTGTGTGTGCGTGCACCCACACATGAAAGAGCCTGCTGCTTCCATTTTTGACCAGTGAGCTGTGAAGCACTCACTGTCAGACTCCGGCACAGGCGCCAGTCAAAGAAGGAAGGCTTCTCTCCAAATCAAAAGAAGTCACTCTATTGCACCACAGTCAATTTCTCTGTCTTTAAATAGCAAAATAAATGAAAGAGCTAAGTTTGTTACAGACAAGTCAATCTGTTAAAGCATTTCTCAGTAGATATAAACTATAACATAAACTCATTTGTCTTGAAATCACACTCATTATCAGTTAACTTGATGCCTTTAAATCAATGAAAAGCCCTTTAGGACGTGTCTGGTTCAGTTGACGACATCAAGCTGAGAGGATCAGAAGTCCCGCCTTATTGCTGTCAAAACAGTGTCAAAGCTGTCCACTGGTATTTGCTTTCCTTATCAAAAGAAAGAGAAAGAAAGATGTGAAATGAGACTTTGATCAGAAATGCTCCTGTTGGCTCTGAATCGCTCGTACATGCTTGAATGACAACTGACGAGGGCGTGGAGGACGATGTGATGAAAGCTGTGCAGAGAGCTGTGGCATCTAAAGCAGAGACAGCTGGAGCTTGGAGCAGGAAGACTTCACCTATCAGTGCAGCCTCGCAGCAGAATAAGTGACAGCCATGTTGTCTCACAACAGAAAATGTAGCAGTTTCGTAATAAAGACTCAAAAACTGTAAAATAGCGACTTATAGGGTTCAGTATGTCTTCTGTCAGGTAAAAAATACCAAGTTCAAGTCCCATTCAAGCTAAATAGAAGAAATATACATAATCAGGCTTTGGTATGAACAAATATGTATTTCAACATCCACGCTGACAGATGCATGTCACCTTGTACTAAACATCACACTACAAAGGACTGCAGTTCATCCTAGCTCAACTTTACTGGTAAAGCTCTTTTCAGCTCCAACAGAACTAAAGTCTGAAAACTGGCAAAAAAGTTCACAAAAATATTTAAAATAACATTAAAACGTTAATATGAATATCAATAAAAGAAAATAGTAGAAATGAATTCAAATAGAGGAAACAAAAGACAAATAATGTTAAGACAAATAGTCCAATACATCCATTTACCTATCATCTATACTAGAGATGAGATTTATGGCTCTTTGAAGGGAGCTGGAGCTTGAGGAGCTGTTCCCTTCAAAGAGCCATTCAAAAGACTGGCTTGTTCTTACAATATCTTACAAAATTTCACAATATATAAGAATGACAAACAATCAAAATATGTACTTATATAAAATCTACTATACAAGATTTAAAAAACTATAGGAAAAATATAGATAAAAAAGGATATACCTGAGCAGTCAGTGCAAATTCTAGTAAATGTTTTGGATAGAACTCACAGTATTTGTTTCCACAAGCAACAATACTCTGCCCATAGATGCTTCACATTAATGGAGCATGTTGGACATCAGACTTCAATGAGTCACAAATGTGATGATGGCAGTGTGGAAAACTTGTATATAAAAAGAATGGCTCACAAATAAACGGCTCACAGCTTTGAAAGAGCCGTTAAAAAGAATTGATTCATTCATGAACGTCACATGTCTAATCTGGGGTCCATCACACCACAAAGGGGTCTCCAAAGAGCACAGGGAGGTGTTTGACTCTACAGAGCCTGTGTGTTTAACAGGGTCATCTAGACAAGCTGAGGTGTATCTGCTAATGACTTTTACCAATTTGATGTTTCATTCACATGCAACCAGCATTTTTAAACCAGATCCCAAAGTGAATAAAAAGGGGTCATCAAAATCTGCTAGTCTACTTAGAAGACAACATCTTGTGCATCAGGTCAATTTTGGTCCATGTACTGTGTGGTTTAGAACTAGTTCATGTCTATCCTGGTAACGCTATTTTTTTTTCTTGCACCATTTTGAAAAATGTCTGAGAAACACCACAGAGCTGCTGATTCGTCCCTCCTAAGGAAGAAAAATAAGGCTCTACTAACTTTAGCTTTAGTAAGGAACAGGACCGAGCCAGAATGCCTCATTTCTAGCTAATGAAAGCATTAAAAACAAGCACGGTTTAAACAATGGGTCAGCGAGGGGTGTCCATGGTTTATTGGTAGTTAGCTATAGCCCACCCCAGTTGCTACTTGGTAACGGGCAGGTTACAACCATGACAGGTTACTATTCCATCACAGAGACAAACAGCCACTCATGCCTTGAAAAATTTGGAAACATGCATGTCAGAATGTGGGAGGAAACCAGAGGAAAACCACACATGCATGGGAAGAACATGCAAACCCCACACAGAAAGGCCAAGTTTTAAACCAGCAACTTACTTGCAACAAGAAAAATAATTAACCACAACATCACCATGCACCTCCAGTCCAAAACAGATTAAATAAATCCCATAAAAACGTTACACTTACACTTGAAAATAAAGGAGATGCGTGTATTTCGAATCAAGACTGAAAGCTGACTTCACAAAATTGAAGAACTGAAAGCTCTGCTCCATATTTCAGACCTGGAAACCAGAAGAAGCACAAGTCCTGCTGCCTAACAGTCAGCAAAAATAAGCTCTTTCAGATGGGACATGGCTGTTTAAGGGTCTAAATGTAAAAATGTCTGATAGATTCTCTACCGTCTCACTGTTTCTGCATTTTCGCTATGCAGCTTTTTGGCCATGTGGACAAATATTTCTGTCACAAGTTTTCATGTAAGACTGAGCTGTTACACAGAAATCATTTCATCTGAATGCCCAGTTAATATCTATGTTTTCTAGAGGTGCTCTTGGGACGAAGACTGATGTCCCGATCACTGCAAAACCTCACTGATTCACAACATGCAAAGGTCGTAGTGAACCAACTCTTTGCTATGTATCTGGTATGTCCTCAGTTTACACATGATATGCTTTAGCTACAACACACTGCTTTCCCTCATTTGCGGACATATGGGCACTAAACTCATCTTTCAAAGAAAACTATAGACTTTTTTAAATACAGCCAAGTGCTCTCAATTAAATCTATGAGGGGTCTGGCATAGTTGTGGGCATTTTCATATGTTTCTGCAGATCCAGATTGCCTGCACATTTGTGCATGTGTAAATACATTTAAGACTATTGTCACATTTCTAAACTCTCATTTATTGCTTGGTTATGTTGTCAGTTTGTGCAGCTTGTGCATTAAATTAGTCTGAAGAAGGAAAATGGGTTTGATTGCTGTTTCATGAAAATACAGTCTAAACTGAAAATAGTTTTCTTCTTTTTAAGGCTTTGTGAAGGAAGTAAAAACTACAGAAGTTCGGGCAATTAAATACATGAAATTATTTTGTTTTTAAAGGTCCATTAACCAAAGCAGCAGTTCTCTGTGATTTGAATTGAACAAAGAGAAAGAATTTATTTATTTGGAGTATTTCCACATCAATCCATGTTCTTGAAACTGGATGGTGTGCTGTATGTTGGACTGTGTCATACACTATGTTGTTTGACATATGAGGCTCTCATACACATGTAAATGAACAATGTTAGTTTCTTACTTTAGGATGCAAAAGAAGCAGTTGAAGCCCCACCATTAACCACAGTAAAATGACCACCTTAGAAAGGTTCTGCAAAGGTTAGTGGGCATTTATTCTCTCTTGATGGTTCTGCAGGGAGTAATTTAGAACGTTATCAAAGGTTCTGCTGTCAGATAGAATGATGGTAGGAATACAGTCTGTTAAACTTTAAAAAAAGCTTCATATTGATAAATCATATCCAGGAGCCCATCTGGTTTCCTGTTCCTCTACAGTCAAAGAGCTGGAATGAATCATTGTGTTTTCATGCAGTACAAACAGAATTGATTCAGAAATCTGAAGGTCACTGTGGAGATGTGTACTCTGCCAAAGCTTTTAGCTGCTTTTTATTTATCCGTCTTCTGTGCTTTTATGTCACTTTTCTGCAATTTCTGCTAACTATTCTCACAGAATAATGAAAAATTAAATCAGCATCAATGAAAAAGAAAATGCAATGCCTGGTGGTTGATGTGATTTTTTTTAATTCATCTGCAATAATCTAGAGAGAAAGCGAATAAATATGATGGTGGACACAAAGATATTGCTACACAACAGAGCAAGTATAAAGACCCACAAAATTGTGGTTACAGAAGAGAACAGCAGTGGAACACATGCAAGGTTTTTCCATGATAAAAATCCCTGGTTTGAGTCTTCAGAGGTAAAATTGCTGCATATTTCCATTTAAAATCAGAGATTGATACATTTTTAAAGGTACAGTAATATTCATTTTATATATTTTATAATATTCAATTTTTGTTCAAAAGCCACATTGTAAAGACAAAAATTGCCAACCTGGAAGATAAACTTAACAGACATTCGATTTACTGGTTTTAAAAATGGCCCTCCAGGCTTCTTGTTCTTAAACTTAGACCTTGTTACACTCGCCGTCTACCTGTTCTTGCTTGCACTTGCTGCAGTTTTTATTTTCTTCAGTTGTGTCTCCCCATCACTTTTTTTCTTTGTTTTAGTTACTGTTTAAATATATATATATATTTTTGAGTATATCATAAGCAGCCAAGCTAGCATCTGATGCTACAACATAAACACTGCAGCTACGTATCACAGCAGTGTTTCCAAGATAATGACAGTTACCACACAATAAAAATGTTTCATGTATAAGCTCAGGAAAATGTTGCATGCCTCAAATGCACTGTGCTGTAATACATTTTTAAATTACATAGATTTTATCTTTAATTATCCTCGCATTTTACCCCAACCAGATTATTTATTTACCAGTCCTGAACCACAGTTGGTCTGATGTTCCTAACATCTGGCAACTTTAAACAGGCTGTAACAGTTCTGTGCTTGTAACCTATTGAATTTTAAAAAATCCATATTTTTTCCAGAGGCTCATTAGCTAAGACCAGCCACAAATCAAAATTTGGCCACCCACTGAGTAACATTGAATTAGTAATAGCAAGTTCGCAAGGTGAATTGTTATGTTTTTATAACCACAAAGGACAGAAAAACAGTCCTTTCCAGAGGGTAACAACAAAGAATTGTGAGGTTTATGAGAAATTGGAGGGTACACACTTGATAAAAGAAGAATCACATCTGCTACTTAATTAAAGAACAGTTTTTGAACCAACTTAAGCAAAGAAGCAAAAGCTTAATGAGGGGAAGCAATCTGAGAATAGAAGAGGAAGAAACATTAGTGTGACTTTCTTACATGTGCTAAAAACAAAGTGATGCCATGGTCACACATTTGTACCTTAATCAGCAATTTAGTCCACTGATCTTCTGCAGATTCATTTTGTTACTTGGTTGTAAATGAGATTAATAATGGTTGTTATCCTTTACTTGACCACTAGGTGTCAGTGACAATTACAAACATTTTCTTTAAGAGTTTTTTAACTGTTGTTGATTTTCACTGACTGTTAAGTTTTACAGCAGCAGTACTTTGTTTGGAAAGTATGCATATGCATCATTAGAGATCCTTGTAAACAATTTTCTCCTTTAAATCAAATGTATATACCATCCACGGTTGGCCTTGTTGTGATAACCAGGTAGGCTTCTATGACAGACACATTAACTGACCAGGACTTCTCTATTTGCCTCAGTCACCGGACAAGAAGCCTGTCTGTTTGCCGAATGGGTTTGCAATATTAAATCATGTAACACAGTGCCAAGACTGTGTGAACATTTCAAACAATTCAGTTAAAACCAAGCTGGTATTTCTGCAAGCTGTTTTCTCTATCCTCTCTTCCAAAATGTCAGGAAATGCCTGACCTTGAACTTTAAATGGCTGTGTTGTTGGAGCCAGGGCTGCTTCAGTCATGTGAAGTCCATTCACGTACCGTGGTGGAATGAGAAGATGGAGGGAGGAACAAAAGAGACGGGCAGATGGAGAAACATATGGAAGGTGTTATGCAATAAGGAAACAGAAAGGCTCTGGGGAAATATCTGGATGAGTTTGCATGCAAAAGAAAATCCTCATATCTGGCCAGTTCCGACGATGACCAGACTGTATGACACACATCACACTAGTCTGGGTGCTCGGTTGGATGCTTCAAAATGCCTCTTCAGTTTGATGAGGGAAGAAGAGTTCCCTCAGCATGGTAGCTATAGCTTAGTGACTCATGTCAAGCTGCTGTTTTAGGCAAACATCACACACATGCACACACTTTACTGACTGTTTGAAATTACCAGTTAACCTGCATTTCATCTTTATATCTTTCCACTTTTCCTGGAATATTTTTTGTCAGCATACGTGTTAACTAACTGGCTGCTCTATCATGTCCACTTGTTCAATTGCTTGTTAACACAACTATCTAATCAGTCAACCACATTGTAGCGACATAATGCAAGAAAATAAAGAGATTTAAGTGACTTTGAATGTGGCATGGTTGTTAGTCTGACTATTTGCTGGGATTTTCACACAAAACCATCTCTAGGGTTTACTGAGAATGGTCTGAAGAGGAGAAAATATCCAGTGAGCAGCAGTTGTTTGGACCATAATGTCTTGTTGATGTCAGAGGTCAGAGGAGAATGGGCAGACTGGTTGGGTGCAATTATTTAGTAAACCTATTTTCTCACCTTGTTGCTGTTTAATAACTAAATTTGCATTAAGGTAAAATATGTTGAGTTACTAGTTCCTTGGAGGCTACTGTGCGGTAGTTGCCTAGATTACATTTGAAAGGAGTCATGATGGATTTGGTTCTCCTTAAATATGGCTGAGGCCCAACTGGACTGGCCTGGAAGGATTTAGGTTGTTCTAATGTTTGATTTGTTTTCTTTTTATTGGCAGAGTTTTCATTGTTTATTTTTTTCCTAATAGGTTCCCACTTACAACTATATTGTTTTGTTTAGTCTTTGTTGAAGTTTGTTAGTAGTTAAGTAGATATTTGAAGGGGTGTGAAACTTGATCTAGTTTCTCTGCATTTTATTTATTTATTTATTTAGACTCTCAAAGCAATTAACAGAAATAAAACCTACCTGCTCCCCCCTGAGCCGCCACCTTACCGTGGTGGAGGAGTTTGTGTGTCCCGATGATCCTAGTGGCTATGTTGTCGGGGGCTTCATGCCCCCGGTAGGGTCACCCATGGCAAACAGGTGTCTAGGGGAGGGACCAGACGAAGTGCGGCTCAAATCACCCCTATGATGAT
>JBAMHW010000020.1:25640437-25664447 GCA_037177495.1 Rhadinocentrus ornatus | reverse complement strand
ACATGCACATTTGTGGCCTGCTGGAGGTCATTTTGCAGGGCTCTGGCAGTGCTCCTCTTGTTCCTCCTTGCACAAAGTAATAAATTAATCATCTATGGCTTGTAATCAGAGCGACCAGGGTGTTGATATCCAGTTGTTGTGTCACGCAGTTCAAAAACCGAAAATCATCTGTAATGTGACGCGTCTCGGAAGTAAAAGTTCTGAAGTGTGGTTTCTTAGCCTCAGGACATTGATTGGTAACCACAGCTCCAGGAATGCACATAATAAATGTTACCGAAGTGAGTCAGAAACATAGAGTTTTATGATCACAATGTGACATAGCGCCCCTTTAACACACAGATGGTGAGACAGCAAGACGAGGACTTAAAGCACACAGGCTGAGTTATCAAAAAATTTGTAAATTTTGGTGAAAAGACAAAAAAATTTTCTCTACATGTTACAATCTTTATGTCAAAAAATTAGCTATTTAAAAGATCCATTTTCATTTTTTTTAAAGTTTTATTCTTTTTTTTAAACAGTGTCCCTCAAACCTTTATTTACAGATTTATTTATAGATTTTAATATAATACAATATTGTTATGGTAAACACATCACATCCGGCACACAGGATGAGCCATCATTAAGGTAAATAATAACAACTTACTTGCACTTACCTATAATTATTTGCATACTTGCAATTCAAGCACATCTCTTCATGTTTAATGTTCCATTATCTGGTATCTAACTATATTCCTTAGTTGTCTTTAACAATCATGCAAATAAAATACGAAAAAGGGGGAAAAATGCATAAAGAAGACGATTTCGGCCAGAGCTGCCATGAAATGACTGATGGAGGCTAAAAAATACTCACACAGTGTTATGAGGTTCTGTCTATGTTCTCCCTTGTCCTAATCCTGACGTGCTGTCAAATTGCTACTGCTGAGGATGGCTGAAAATTTAAAAACCCAGGTCCTATTGCTTTTTTTTTGTTGCGGGGCAAACTGAAGGAATAATTCAGCACATTAAATTAAGATATGATACAATTTTGTTCATGAAACACTGCCCAACTTATATTGACAATATTGAAAACATTTTACTTACATTACAAGTAGTGTGTGTTCATGTGTCTTAATGGGAATTCAACACAAATTATGGTGGAAGCAGAGGCAATGCATTTTGGGATACTAGATGAAGTCATTTCAAAGAGAACAATATTGTCTCAGAAATGGTCAGTTAGCTTTGATCTTAATAACAGAGATGGTTTCTGTTTTTTGTTACTAAAACATTTTCATTAAAACACATTATACAGAAAACGTAAAAAATATCGACGACATTATATATAACTAATTTATTTAGCTATAAAACAAAAAAAAAGAAGGATTGCAAGGCCCGTAAGGTTGCACAGTTCGCACAATCTCTGGCTGTATTGATTAATAATAAAAAAAAAAAAAAAAAAAAATTAGTTGAATTTACTTCTTTTTCCTGTATTGTTCTGTCTGAAACTTGTTAGATGGCAGAATTAAAGGAAGGCTCAGATATGCTCTACAATCGGAGAGGAGAAAGTTTTTCCCCGGGATTAGCGGCTGCAGTGTATCAGGGAAGGTTCTTCAGATCTTAGTTGCGACCTTCAACGGAAGTTCACGGAACATTTAAAAAAGTTTTCATCTCAATGATCCAGGCAATGTTCTCTAAGCATCACAGCAAACTTTACCAGAACCTTCAGCTTGTTGGTTGTGCACATCCACAGCTGGAACAGCCTCTCAGTTACTGCATCCACACCAAACAGTACACAGTCATCAGTGATTGTGTGGTTTTTCAGCTAAAAGAACATGCCAAGGATCCTGTACAGTCTGAAAGTCAGCCGTTTCTGCCAGAGTTCTGCGGCTTTAAACCTTCATTTTCCTCCAGAAGCCACACTCAGCAGAGCCATGCAGGAAGAATTGGCTGCACGGCTCGCCTTAGACTGAGAGCCTGTAACTTGTTCGGTGTTGATTGACCAATAAGCAAGCATCTATCCCAAGGACACGCCTTAAAAGGCCACCCCCCTCATTTAAATAATAAGGAAAGAATGCATACCGAAATTTAAAAAAGATATATATATCTATATCTATATAGATATAGATATATATAGAAATAATCCAGAAATAAATACAGGAATTAGAATAAAAATAAAAATGAATTAATTGAACTGAAAATGACATGGAAAAGTCAATAAATAGGAATATTAACACAAAGTTTGACTAAAACAGTTTAAAATGACAAACCAAATATACATTTGTCATTTTTTGTGTAATTTATTTGCACATCAATATGTTAATTGAGTCATTTCTATATTTCTGTATTTATTTTTAATTTTGGAAGTTTTAGTCTTCCATGCTGAAGTATGTGTATCCTGCTGATTAAATTATAAACAAACTAAATATATCAGTGCATCTGACAGTATTTTATATGTTCATCATTTAAGAAAGTACATTTGTATTCTAGGGCTCCAGAAGCACATAATTTATCTAATTATCTCACACACTTTCCATATTTGTTCTGCGCCACATTAGTAGTCCCAACAGCAACAGACACTAACTGCTAATTATGTCTGTATGTGCTTGAACAGTAAGGAAAATGGTAAATACTAATGGGGGAGTTGGATTTTTGTTTTTTTAAAGATACCGCTCTGGAAAAATAGCAGTTTGCTTTACTTTCGTGAAATGTGCCACTGATTAATTAAAAGCTAATTATTGTGTGTACTTTGTTTAAGATGTGATAAAGGCAGCACTATAAATAAGTGCCAAAAGCTTATAATTTTATTTTGATTTGGCACCTTCCTGACCTTGAGAGAAAAGCGTGGTTGGATCAAACAGTGTTTTGTGACTGACAGATAATGGGGTGAGGGGATTTAACTTTGCTTGATCTATGCTTCTACAACAGTGTATGCATACAATACTGCAATGCTTGCATGAGCTGTACAGTTAATGAACCCACTACCCTCTGCTTAACACTGTTTTTTATAGCCATGCCATTAAAATAGAGCCCACATCTCCTGATCATGCATAGTGGTTAGCAATTAACTCCTGACATACCCATCAGAGTCAGATTGTTGCCTCCGCACATCATGTAGCTAAGCTTTTTCAGCACTTTGCAGAAGTAGATCTGCTTTTAAAGGTTAAGGTGTGAACTGTTTCTTGCCTTCACATTTATAAAAAGTTATGAGGCTTTATGAAACAAAATCATTAAAAAAGAAGAAGTTGTTTTTTTTTTCTTCCCCAGATTCCATGTTATGGGTTGTTTCAAACAGACCAGTGTCTTTATTCTGGTTTTTAGCAATGATGGAAGTTAATAGACATTCAAAGAGGTAGACACATTTGTGCATTCTGTATTCCAGATCATCCATCCATCCATCCATCCATCCATCCATCCATCCATCCATTTTCTTTACCCGCTTACTCCAATGCACATTCACTATAGGTAGAATTTCCAGTGACCACTTAACCTAAAGCAATTGTCTTTGGCAGGGGTGATGCTAGATGTTCAGCAGCTTTGACAGTTCATGGAGCTAGCGATATAATGGTCCAGACTGTTAGCTAGTACTGGTAGAAAAGACATTGATCCCCCTACTACCACTTATACCACATATAGACCTTTTTGAACTTGTTGCAAATATTTCCACTTTGTGATCCAGATTATTAATGTAAAGATATTTAATTTCCCATGTCTCTCTAATGTGACCACAGTTATCACAGCATGTGTTAGGACGGGGAACAAAATAATAATTTCCTCTCTAATAAAGTCTTGCCCACCATCTAACTTGCAGATGTAAGTCTTTGTAAGGTCCATCTCAGCCATTGGTCTTTGGACTTCGAGAAGATGTTGGAATACCTGAGAAGTACCAAACCATGGACAGAGAGAACATGCAAACTGCACACAAAAAGGCTTCAATGCCCCTGCTAAATTGTAGCACAACAGCAATGACCCTAACAAAGACATTATAACATATTTCATCTCAACCACTCCAACTTCAAGTGAACATCTCACAGCTTAAAAAATTGTATTTCAGTAGGAATTTCTGCCTTTGAAAGTCCTGAAGATGTAAGACTGTTTGTCAGCTTCCACGTCCTGTCTGTTATCCATAGGCAGCAATTATATTTTACATAAAAAAGGCTGTATGTCAGGTTGCAAGTGTGCACTATTTAGAAGGCTATATGTTTAAACTGAATGAAAGCTTTGATATAGTGCAAGAGGATTTACTCTAATTTAACAGAATTCTATAATTGTTTTTACTGTTGATTTAATCTTGATCAACCTGATCCAGGGAGTTGATTCATGCATGTCAGTACATCTCAGTCTTTGGTGTTTCACATCATTTTCAAAAGAACGTTTAGTTTCTCCATGCTTTCATTTCTCCCTTTTAACTTTTGGGAATTTTTTTCTTAACTGTATCCTCACTTTCTGAGCTCAGGCATCTGAACTTCAAAGCTGATTTGAATTCAAGGCAAAATGTTTTGAAGAGATTCTTGCTAACTTCTTATCTTCTAAAAGAGGTCTGTTGCCTCTAGAATCAAAGACCTAGCAGAAGCACAGCTTCTAAGTAATGCAGCACACATAGCCCCACTATGGCTACTTTCTTGTGTAGAAGTAAAATAGTTTGATTGCAAACCACCAAACAATTGTAAAATAACTTAAAAAAGTTTTTCACTCATTTCTCTGGTGACTGTGCTTTCTGCACACCTTGGACGTTGTTTAGTTTCCAAGGTTGTTAAAATATGAATTTGTGTCTCCTTCACATCACATCTTATTTACCAATAAAATTAATTTGTTTTTCAATCAAAATTAATCCTTTGATTAGGAATCATTCATTAAGTTGCCTTTAAAATGGCACGTCTGGATGTGTAATTGATGTGCCAGTTAATTTCTATGAAACAGGATAATTTCTTATCCTGTAATTATACTCTGCTTATGTAATATACATTGCTCAATTACAGCAATTATTCAAAATAAATAGGACAAAATTGTTCAATGATCACGTGGACCTAAAATAATTATATTTGTCTTATTTTTTCCTAGCAGAAATTAGACGAGTCAAGACAGCATTAGTGACGTCTTCTTTTTAAAATTTTGGTCATTATCACAGCTTGTACCTAAAACAAAACATTGTCTTAATAAATTCTGAAAACAATTACCGTTTGTGGGTATTCATGAAGTCATAAAGCCATTTTAGCCAAATAAGCTGTATGTTTTACATTGACAGGTAAAATGGGTTTTTTGTCTTATCAGATCTGGAGTGTAATTTCCTTCATTCAAATTCAAGCAATGGGGAAATAAAGGTTTTTACTGCCCCCCTTGCTTCCATTAGCAGCATAGCCTGTGTTGCTGCCACTAACTGCTGACTGCTGGGAAATGACCAAACCAGTGGGCCAACATACAATCTCTTTAAAACTGCTAGGGTCTAATTCCTGATCAGGAAACAAATGTCTTATATGCGGCTTTAAAGCTTTCCTGCACACTGGGCAACCAGAGGAGATGGCTTTTCAAGGAAATACCAAGAAATGGTTGGAGGCCACTCAAAAATTTTATTGAAGATTCAAAGTGACTTCTGTGGTGGGACACAAACACACTGTCTGGCCACCAAAAAAGGCTGCACTATAATATTTTGTTATACCTGCCTTTAGCTTTTATTACAGCAACATTTGCAGCTTCTGCAATGTCACATAATTTATTACTATCCAGTGTTGCACCAAAAATCAGGCTTATGATCATACTCAGAGCATATATAAGTTATAAATCAGCCTTCTGAATGGCAAATCAGAAGTGATCAAGTAACTTATAGACAGAAAGATAAAAAACAAACAAAAAAAAAATAAAATAAAGTACTGTTACTTTTAGTATAATTATGTCATAGACAATTATTGCAATTACTAAAAACTTGCATTTATATTTGAAAATATTTTTCGCCATGTATTAAGAGCCGAAGGTCCAGAGAGCTAATGTAAACATTAGTGATGTCCCGGTGATATATTTAGGAGTTAACGTTTTATTAACACTAAAAACTGCAGTCACCGTGGTGACCCGCAGTCAAGGTTGAAGATGTTTAAAATACAACCAGTTTCACCATGGTCGCATTTACACTGTCAGAAACTTGTCACTGTCACTACTTCACATAAAACACGACTTACATATAAACTTATTAATTGACTGTCCTCCGGGTTACACATGAACAACATTTTTCTATTTCTTGTGAATAAGCAAGAATATTTGTTCAATAATTAAAGGAATGAAATAGACCATTTTTTTTTAAACTTTAATGTAATTTGTACTGTACTTTTTGCTTTCAGTCATCTTTCAAACTTTTTCAGATCATTCTTTTGTCTTCTTTCCTCAGGAGTGCAGACAAACACCAAGATAGATATTTTTCTACACTGACAACTATCATTAAAGTGTGAGCTAGCCGTTAGCCGGCTAACTGAACTTTTGACTCACCAAGACGCCGCCAAAAGCTGCCTGCTCCTGGTGCTCCAATCTCAATCATCTCTCCAACTTAATCATCTCTCCAACTTCACAAATGTCTTCTTCAATGATTTAATGCAGTTTCTTTTTCAATGATCCACTTTCACTTGTTTTGGCTTAATTAGCTTCTGACCTCAGTAGCATGTTGGCTTGTCTCCGTTTCTCTTTCAGTGAGGGGGATGGTGTTGGCAGTGGGACTTAAACGTTCCTTTCCAGTCAAAAGTCTGCATCTCTCAACACAGCCAATTAAAACACTATAGAAGTGTAGTTGCCTTTACTGACACATCTAAAGGCCATTACACACCGGGACCTTTGCGAATAAACGACACGATATTGTGAATAATTCGGGGGAGAAATTTTAAAGTTTTTGTCTATGCACACCAAGTGTGATACGAATTTGCGAATAAATTATGAAGATATTCCGAAAGTGGGAAAAACAAACGTGGACTCCACATCAGGCAACGACGATATTGTGCTTATGCTGCCAAAAATAAATTAATTAATTTAAGAGCGCACCGGGTACATCCTATCCTTGAGAAGAGAGGGGGGCTTGGGGAGTTTAATTGTTTAGTCCAGGAGCTGAAGCTGAACCACAATCCCTTCAGGACCGACTTTCGGCTCTTCATAATTCAGCTTGTTGGCAATTGTTTGCCACACGTTGTCTTTGTGATAATTTTCGCGGTAATTCTTGTCTCGCTTGTCAAACAAACACGAGTGTTGTGAGACAAATGTAATAAGACGCTCAGCCATGGTGATACAAAGTAGCAGCAAGAAGTGACACTTGCATAGCAACACCGGCTCTGGTAAAGCAATTAATACGCCCTTAACTGATTGGTCGATTGTGTATCTGTCGGATACGAATATTAAGAAAAATCGACCTCAGTCCGAAAAAATAAATTTTGCAAAATTGCTTAATGGAAATTCGTCACTGATGTGATTGTTTCCATTGACTTCTCGTTGATTCGATAAAAAATATTGCCGTGCGAATTAGTCGTACGAAATATTCGGAGTAGGTGTGTAAAGGCCTTAAGCCACGGGATACTTTTATAACAAGAAAAAAAATAAAGAAAATAATAAAAGCACACATATAATAAAACAATGAATTTCTCCTTCTGGGTTACATTTCCCTTTAGTAAATTATGTTAAAAAGATGTCTAAAAACACGCTAAAGAGAAACATTCTTTCTACAATAAGCTTTCAAAAGCGACCACTAACCAAAATCTTACACGCTGCCAAACAATGAATGTTCGGGTTTAGATGTGTTAACACCTGTTTGGATCTCAGACTCTGGTGCTTACGTTGTGTTTGGTGTAAGTACATACACGTTAAGATTTTAAAAACTACTAATTATTAAAGGTGCATTCAGCCATTTTAAACACCAATGGGCTTAAACCTGCAAGTCTACAAAGTGCTGGCTACAACTATACCATCATACTGAAAATGTATGTGTTAAATACATATTGTTTTAATATGTCAGTTTAATTTGTGAAACCAAATATATTGTCTGTTTGCCTGTGTGGATTCATTTTCAGGCAAATGGATGTATTCTGGGCATTATGAAAGGGAAAGAAAAAAGTCTACATTTAATTGATTAGATCATTCATTTAATACATCTTGTTTAAGCTAAAGGAGCATGAAAATGTAAAAGCAGACAAAAATTGTGAATTATTTGGAAAGTTTGGCGTCATCTTTGATTGCAGATTGAAACTTGATTAACACATTGAGTCAAATGTCATGTTTAGCTCTTTTCACCTGAGAAATATTGCAATAATATGCCAGATTATTCTACCAGTCAAAACTAGTAATCGGTAATAGATACTGTGATGGTAATAGCAACTGATACTGACAATCCAGAGCTGAATCTAAAACTAACTTTAAAAACTGTTCTGGTGTTCTGTTGTAGGTTTCAGTTTTTATCGGCCGAGTGTGGATACAAGGCATGCTCAATTTATATCTGTTAAAACCAGTCTCTCAGCAGACTTCACTGCCAGGGCAGCAACATCTGGTGTCCTGGAGTGAACTATTACCCTCTTTCTTCTTTTTCCTTACCTAGGAATACCACAATTCTTCAAAAGTACATTTGTCATGCCCGAATGCAAATATTCCTCTCATAGTCAAGAACATGACATGATAACTTCTCTAGGTCATAAACATAGTTGTCACTTTTATGATTTATTTTACTGTAGAATGACTACATATAACATATTGTGACTGCCTACTCTGAAGATGTCTGTTTTTACTTCAAACCCTCTTCCCCTATTTGGACAGAGATAAGGGAAAACTGTAAAAAAAACTTTTTGATTATGACATTACTTCAAATAAAGTAGTACACAACTGAGCTAGAGTCCAAAATAAGATGGTAATCAGCACAATGAATGCTTATTACCTTAGAATCTATAAAATCGCAGTTTGTTGTCTTTTCAGTTCCTCACTGTATATATATATTTCTGTCTCTTAACTAACAGCAGAGACAGAAAACATCTAGAAAGGTAGTGATGCCTGCAGACTCCTAGTTACCTGGAAGTGAGTTGCTGATGGCTTTTCTTTGTACACAGAAGCAACAAATGGAGACTTTCAGTTGTCCAGTGAACAAATGTGTCAACAGAAAGGGCTGTTAGCTCCCTTTTCTGCCTTTACAGTCAGTGAATTCATGATATTTGGTCTAAAATGTGTTCATACAAGTTCATGACTGTGAACTTATGATTCAGTCATGTGATTTGGTATTGGAACAGCTTTAACTTTGAGCCAGTGTCCCTGCAAACGCCAGCGTCGTTCTGGGCTAAAACAGTCAAAAATTTTCATAATTATATTGACCAGTTGATCACAGATCACTGAGTCTTTAGGGAAGCTGAAAATGTATAACTTGTCATCGCAACTAAGTGCATTTTCTTGGCGATATTTCTGAAACAACACATTGTGCCATGCAATGAGCACATGCACAAACTTATACTTTGTTTTTATTGATTAAAGCGCGAGCTGTAGGTGGGGCACACTGTCAGGACGAATTCTTACTAGCCGTGATAGCAGCTAGGTTGCTGGAAAAAAATAAAAATAAAAAAAATTTAATCTTGGAACAGACAGTTTAAGAACCAAGGAATAACTTAGTTAATTCTTTACAGAAATAATGAAACATGATTTTCTTTTTTCTTTTAACGTAACAATACGTTACTTGAACACTGCAGATAAAACAGAAATGGAAAAAGATGACACGGGTCCTTTGTTCCTCAGTTAGGTCACCTTTCTTTCATTCTTCTGACATTTAGGCATTTATTTCTCTCAGTTTCTCTCAGACAAACCTCACCTTTGCTTATGTAACGTTTTGAAATTGAACAAGTGCTGCAAACCTGAATGAACTGAAGCAACACTATAAAAACAAGTGGGTCAAAAGTCTTCCTGAGAGACCAATAATGTCAGTCCAAGACCAGATTTGTTTTTGTTTTTTCGTTTGTCCTGCCATTTGAAGCATGTGTGTGTTTTTCCAATGTCCTTTTAAGGCTAATAACATAATTCATCTGCCAATTCAACCGGATTCATTTGTGTGGCTGCACATATAATTGTCATCTAGTTGTTTCAAAGACCTTTTTAAATGTTCATGCTTTTGTTGTTGCACCATTGAGGTGTTTATTTTAACAATGTCTTGCCATTTCTCTACACAGACTTCTCTCATCTGCACTGCTTTGAACATAGACAACTCACCTCCTGAAGGCTTGTGGGGTTAACATCAACCCGGTTTAACATTTTGTGGTCCCGTTATGAACCTACATAATGTGTTTCCGCCTCTAATGTGTTTCTGGCATTTTATGCTATCATCATCGGAAACAATATTTTGAGTTATTTATTATAAATTTGTTTTTCAGCCTGATTGCAGACATATTATAATGTATTTAGCACAAAGAGAAAATTTTCTACATTCTGCAACATTCTCCAAGAAAAGGGTTCATTTGTAAGTTGGAAAGCTCGGCATCAGGTTGTAATAGGGCTGGAAAAGAGAGGTGCTTCCCATTAATTTAGCCTCTGCAATTTCTTCCTTTCCAATTTCTTCCTTTCCTCCCATCCAAATTAAATGTGATTTTCTGCTTTGTCACTAATGGAAACATCTGTTCACAAAAAGAGAGAAATTCTCTAAAGCTGTGTCTTAAACTGCCGTGAGTCCAGATTAAGCAGGACAACACATTGGATAACGCCACCTTTTAAATAGTTGGTCATCAGAGCTGCCAATGAACAAAGTAACCCAAATAAGCTTTAAAAACTTGCCTCAATTCGTCACAAGTTAGGGTTGTCTTCAAATGTCACCTCTCAGCTCTCATTAGGCATTCCCTTTGTGGGTAGTAAGTACTTTGTCATTCTGCTAGCCGTTGACTTAAATTGGCATTTCACCCAACGTCTCTCATTTCATTCGGTATTCTTCAGAGGCTGCCTTTGCCTCATTCTCAGCTGAGACATTTCACCTTTTTGTCTCCCTGGTAATAGATGGACCGGCCAGGACAAAAATTAAACTGCCAAATCAATTAGGAATCCCCAAAGATGTCTATTCATTTTAATGCTTGGTCATCATGTCCTTTTCTACACTGTTCTGTTTCCACTGTTTGATTATCAGTTGCCATGTTCCAACCAATAAGAGGTAGACTTTCAGACAAAGACACACTGAATAAGAAGAGACAATCTACTTACAAGGTTAAGAAAGACCACCAAAGTATCATCACTAGGGAGGACTGCATTTCTCTTGTGCCTTGTAAGAAATATCTACAGAGCACTTTAGAGTTTTTCTCTTTCAACCAATTAAAAACCTACACATTGACTTAAGTGAAGCTGCCACATAAGACAGCAGAACAGCAAGTCTGTGGTTTTGTGCACATTAGTGGTAGCCTCCTGCCATGGACTAGTGACCTGTCCAGGGTGTACCTGCCTCTCGCCTCATAATTACCGGGATAGACTCCGGCTTTCTGTGACCCTGGATTAGAATAACCGGGATAGAAAATGATGGTTGGATGGATAGAGGTAACCTCATTTTGATAATTGGCTGATCTTGCATGACCCTTAAAAACAATTTGAATTGTTTTTTATTGAAATATGTAAACACAATTAAAGTAAATTCAAGATATAATCCCTTTATTGTGCTCCAACACATCCCCGTCTGATGGTGAAGCCGTAAATGTAACAGTAAATGTAAAATCATTAACACATTTCTTATTTTCTTTATTAAGACAGGATGATAAAAGCTTAATGAACTAACACTAAACAGGATTTTGTTTATATAAAAAGCCAAGAAGTGGTCTATTTAGTGTATTTTCACTGGTCACGGGGTGATATTGTGTTTAAACAATGCTGAAAATTTTCCATCTAGCTTTTTCTCCCATTTATTTTGACCTTGGGCTCGGCAGCCAGTTTATATTACTGGGTTTTGTGACTGTTTATGCACTAAAATATAAATGAGTCCACAGTTAAGCAAACTTTACATTCAAGAAACAAAAACACCAGCCCAGATTTTCACAATCATAAACATAAGCTTTACACATTTGCAGAACACTAAGCAAATTTACTTGCTTGTGACACAGAAAGAAATCACAATGTAATTTGCTTTCATTTCAAAGCTCTGGATTATCCCATAACTCCACCTATGAAACATGTGTTTAAACATGTTTGTCCTTCCAGTTTTTTTTGTCATTAATTAGGTGCAATTTTGACAATAGAGCTTTTTAGTTAGCACAACACACCCAATCTGCACAACAGCCCAGATCACTTGTAAAATTAAACGTACACTAAAAACATACACAAATTTAAAAGAAAATGTATTCTGTCATCATATCAGGCACACATCCATATGATTTAGAAAAACTTTTAGAAGACTTTTATAATTATGTAGTAATACATAATCGATTTAATAAATGTTGGCGTCAAAGTCTAAGTCATGATTACAAGTCAAAGGTTTTAAAGTGGATGAAGTTGGATGTGGTGGATCCAGCATCCTGTATGTTTTTGCCACGGGTGTTGCAGTTTGCTGAGCTTATATTTACCTATTTAATAGATAAATTAATACGTTTTTTTTACCAAAATAAATTATAACAAAAGATGGTGCAAGCAACAGCTGTGTTCTCCAGTTGCTGCCAATGTTTTTTCTGTGTTTAGGTTATGTTTGGGAAATGAATCACATCCAGCAGACAGGAGATCAGACCAAGATGGTGTGATGAGGAAAAGACTGAAAATTAAAGACTGTTAAGTCGAGTCTGAAGTCACTGTATAAGCAATTATAGTGCGACTCAAGTCCCAGTCCCAGATTTGAGTCCCCAGTTTTATCCCAGAGAGGATAAACTGGGGACTTTGAGGATAAAACTAGATTCAGCCTACAAAGAGATTCTTCTAACATTTTATTTATTTATTTTAATCTCTAAATGTTTGCCGAGCTTAAAGTTGAAAGAAAACTGGAAAATATTGTCCTAACTTCCATGTTGACTGACATGAGAGGAACATTTCATCAGACTGCAGTGTTGGTCGGTGCCGTGTCTACTGAGTAGATTTTTGTTCTTTCTCTGTAAACTTTGTTGAAGCACATTACAAGGAAAGTGTTTTAGGTAAACCACATAAGTGTGTCAGAGGTTAAAAATCAGTTTGATTGTATGAACAGCTCTCGCTTGCTAAATGCTGGGTTAGGCTCCTGCTTCCCTGCAGCCCTTAATGGACAAAGCGGTATAGATAATGGATGAATATATGAACAACAAGTGTTTCATATGTTTACAATATCTAACTTTTTTAAATCAGTGTATAATTTTTGTGATGGTTTCATTTAGCAAAAGATCTGGGCTGTTCTGCTAATTGGGTGTATGGTTGTGCTATGGGCTCTGTTTTCAGAATTGTGCTAACTAGACATTAAATAAACTGTTAACAGGTAATAAATAAAACCTGCTTCAAATCTGCAGTTAAGTTCCAATAAAACTTTATCAGAAAAAAAAAAATACATTTTTTTTTTTATCCTTTTGACCCCTTTTAGTCCACCGGTCACTCAGCTATCAAGCTGACTGACTGACATATTACTGGAGTTGCTGCATGGTCACTAAACTGAGAAAAGGGATTTTGTGTGTGTGTGTGTGTGTTGCTTCTTATGTGCTTTACATCATACCGCCTGTAAATCAATGATAAAATGAAGCCTTTATTTCCTGATTTACCGCTTTGTTCTCCGGCTCAAGCTCGTGCTGTGACACCTGTAGACATTTAAACATATCCTCTGGGAGACAAGATGGAGTGTGAGATTTACAAGCAGTCTTGGAAAATTAGGTCTTTGCATGCCTGATAAAATATTATTGATATATCATTGAAGAAATTTAAAATGATATGGATAATGAAAATGAAAGATAATTATTAATTATCTCACATTATATACTTTTGATCATATTTGCAACATGGGTGTGCTGGGTCTTTACATTTTTAATCATTTTAACAGAAACATTACACACTAACATTCTGATGCAGTTATGGGCCAAAAATTATTTATCTAAGTTCAGCAATTTGGCTGAAATGTGAACAGAGCTGAAAAAAACGCAGACTCCAGCAGACAAACGACCGTTTGAAGTTGGTTGCAACACTCTGAGAATCTGATGAGCAGATATAGAAACAGTCTGCAGATGTTTGTATGACTCTTTACAAGAGGTGCGGCTGAAAATAAGAACCTCAGATTTTTGACCCAGTAATTGCACATAGGGACTCATTTGTCCCGAAAGTATGGGAATACGTCATTATTATCATCATCCCTCTCTTGCATGTTCTGCTTTTAGACAATGTTAATGCTCTGTTACAGTGTTTCTTTGGTCCTTAATTTAAGTAATTCAGGGATATCAAATGGTCACTTCCCCTTCTGTAGACAAAATAATGGAGCAATTGTACAAAATTCAAGCACTTTCATGTTTTCTACACATGCAATTGCAGGTTTTACAGTTCATTAACATAGCTCTTGTCATAAACCAATGGGCTGTGAAGGGATTGGTTGCTGCATGTGAATGGGACCCCTGTCAGCTGTGGGATATAATTAGAGTTAACAACTAAGCTTAGTACCAAAACATCTTCAAGTGAAAGTCAATGAGCATTGTAATTACGGAGCGATCTACACGGTGCACAACTGGGCTTTATGTGCTTTATACTAACTGTGGCCTTACTTTGTACTATAAGTGGGATCACATTGTTCCTAAGAGCCTCAACCAGAGGAGAAACTGAATTCATAATGCATGCAATTATTAAATATTACTAAATACTTTTTAAGTTGTGCTGCTTGTAATCAATCTTGAAGATGCCAAACACATCCATCATAATTGGAAATGTGTCATTGAGTATCAATATACTTTGTAATGGCTTACACTTGCAGCACTTACCCCACCGCTCTAAAACTGGACACCCTCTTTGGCCCCGTCACCATCTTACAACAGGAAGTGTTTGAATTCTCTGAATTCAATGCACTTTGTGTCACACAGGTTTACATAAAAGATTTTCATAAAAAGTAAACCACAAAGTGTATCTTTAAACAAGAAATAAAAAAATCCATGTCTTTGCATTATAACACACAAACATGCTTAAAAAAATATGTTTTAAAAATATTTACTGGGCTGCTGAGGAGTAGAGGTCAGCCAAATTAGCATGCCCCAATGACCAAACTTACTTTTTCTTATTTGTCTGTATACTTTTACATAAATAAAGAAATATGAGAAAAATAAATAATTATTTATATATAAAAAAAACACACAATTTAATCACGTCCCCCAGTTTTGTTCAACCTGAAAAAGAGCTGCACTAAGGACTGGAGGACTCACGCTTAGGCCTCTAAACTGGTAAAAGGTATTTTACACAAGGGACAGGTGATTGCCAAGGCACTGGAAGAATAACTTTGAATATGTTTTAGAATTATACTCATACAGAATTAAAATTGTCCCGTTCTGGGGTTGAATTTAAAACAACACAAGTGACACAGAAATTCCCAATAATGTTTGGGATTTTATGCCTAAGAAGGGAAAACATATTTTCTCAGAGGTTTTAAGTCCTTCATCAGATATAATGTTCAGAAACATAATTGACATAATTTTTTTGTGATATGTTTACCAGTAACCAGAGTGTGTACCGAATTCAGAGAACTACATTTTGATTTAAAGACCATTTTATGGTGCTTCAATAATGATGGGTGGCTGGACTATAAGCACCAGAGGTATGCTTTGCACATTTTTCAACAGTAAATCATTACAATGGAAAAAATTATCATAAATATTAATAAATAACAGGTTTTTTTGCTTGAATTTTTGTGCATTACCTCAGTAACATGGTGGTGCAACACCTGGATCACAGCCTTTTCCATGTTATTATCATAATGACTTTGGGGTGATAAGATAATTCAGAAGAATCTGCTGTGCATGCGAACGATGGAAACTGCTCCCGTCATATGACCTCTTAGTAGAAAATGATCAAGAGGAATGGAAATTCTCCCAATGCTTCCAGCATGTTGTTAAAAGAATGCTGATGCAACACGGTGGTAAAAATGCTCCATTCCCAGCTAATTATAAACGCTGCGTGTCAAGTCAAATTCCCAATGACCAGAGATTTTTCAGAAGACAAGCTTTTTTCTGTTAAACTTCATATTCATTCCCACATCCAAAACAAACCTGTCTCAGCACAAAGAAATGAATCAAATTGTTTTTGTTTTTTTTGTTTGGTTTTTTTCCACATTTTGTCTTCAAGGTCAGAGGCTGATGTGTTACAGAGCGTTTTGAATGTGTTGTTTTAAAATCAGGAGGCTCTTTCATGTCAACTGAAGATGTTTCTAAAAATGATATAAGAGTGTGTGATGATTCAAGTGTTTAATTTATCTCTGCTGTCTCCTTCTGGCGTTAAGAGTCAGAATAAAAATGAGATTATTCAGTTCATCCTGTTTTGTAGCACCTGTCTTCTTCTTTTATTTGATAGTCATCAAATTAAACTTCACAAGTATATGTCTGGCCTTAAGCAAACGTACATTCCCCTCAGATATCTTACATTGTTAAACATCATCCATTCGTAATGCTTAATAAATCCTGGGTTCTCTCATCTACCTCGACCTCAACATGTACGCCAACATCCCTCAGAGAAAAAACACGAACTCACTGAGCCCGTAATTATCTCCAAAGTGGGAATATTCAGCATATCATCATGTCGCATATCTGGAGCTAGACTTTCCCTGCTGTGGCTGGAGAAATGATGACATCAGACCTCTGACATGATGGTTTTGTATGAATCATTATATGATTATTGGATATTAGTGCAAATGCGACTCATCAAAGAAGACCCAGCTCTTTGATTCTGACAATGACAAGACATGCTTTAGAGATCTTTGAAGCATTTTCTTCTTCGAAAATGCCAAAATGGATATATCCACACATTATGTCACATTATTCACATTTGGCCAGTTAGATGACAAGGGAGGCATCAACCACTGACTAAATATATCCAAAAGTATAGAGAAAAAAGTCAAGAGATGTTAATGTGGGTCTTGAAGATATTTACATCTCAGAAAACTTGATTTAGCATCATGTTTGCAACTGTAATAGTCAAACTTAAGCTTTTAGACTCCTGCAAAATACCCCAAATGAGATAAAGCTGAAATTATGTAAATTATTGAAGCCAGTGATAATAAATCCACAATAAACTGTTAAAAAACACTGTTAGATCGTGTTAAATGCAAAGAAATAATCATGATATTCCAACTGACTCTAATTTATAAACCACTTACAAACTCACTTTTCCACAGCTCTTATTGTTATCATGCACTGTGAAAAACAGGAAAAGCCCAAAAAAGGGAGTAATATTCCTGCAACTGGGCCACCAGAAAAATACTGACTATAAATTGGTAGACAGGTTCTCCTTTATCACCAGTTTAGAGGCTTAAACATAGGTCCTCCAGTCCTAAGTGCAGCTCTTTAACCTCTAGGTCACCACTATACATGTAGTGATATAGTGATATGTAAGAGTATAAATAAATTTACAGTAAAATACCAGAGTATTAACAGACTTAAAGTGAATTTCAATTTAATCCTAACTGAAGAAAATGCTTTTTTATATGAAACTTAATATTTCTTTAAAAAAATATAATAATGTGATGTATTTTCACACTTACAGGTTTTTCATGTCATTTTACTTCAATCATACACATTTGGTATTTCCTTGTTTTTAAATACAAGGAAAACTTTAAAATAAAGGAAAAACTCTGTAAGATAACAGATTTATTTTACAGTGCCTACTGTCTATTCAGAAGGAACATCTATTGGAAACAATTCAACAGTTTAAAAAAAGAAACAAAACATTGCAAAACCAGTTTAAATGGCTGCTTGTGGTGTGCCATTGGATCTGATCTGAGGTTTATTGAGTTGTTGGGGTACATGCACTGCAGTCTTGAAATAGTCTGGAGACAATACCTGAGCCTGGCAAATGAGGATGAAGATCTGCAGCCTCTGTTCTTTGGCTCTTGCAGATTTTTTCCATCCAGCTCAGTAAAATGTCAGTAAAATGAAGCTATGTGAGCGAGGCGGAGTGTGAGCATAGCGGCTAACCTTCTGAAGCATTTACTTTGAGTGAACAAGTGCGTGTCCCAGGAAGAGTTGCTGCTTTATGCTTTTTCTGCTGACCTTTCCACATGCTCAGTACTATTGCAGAATTATTCAAATATACATGGTACTGATAGGAACTTTTTGGACCATGCGCCGCGTCCTGGCTGCTCTTTACAGAAGTGCCCTCTTCCCCCAGCTGTAAAAGACATCTGTGTAAAAAGTCTAGATGATTCTGTCTGAACATTCTCCTAAAAATCTGTGTTAAAACTTGAGACTGGATCGGTGCCATCAGGACGTCCTGGCATCCCTGTGGGATTATTGGATAAAAGACTTAATTAGCCAAATGACATTTAATGACATTAAATGAGCTGTCTAAGTTACGGTGATGCTACCTGGTTGGACCTTGTATTTTATATGATAAAGATAAATATCATGGTTAAAATCGTATTATATGTATACATATCTCTTCTTTCAGTGCATGTGACATGCACATTTTCGAGGTATTATAAATGTGTATTCCGAATACTAAGCTGCTCTTTAAATGAGGAGCTTTTCACCACAACAGACAACATAATAACAATTTCCACCTCCACCACTTATTAAGATTGAAGGGTTTAATGTGTCACATGAAGTTCACGACCTGAGCTTGAACTCATCTGAGTCTTACTAGATGAACTAATTTTAATGTTCAGCCATGTTTGTGTGTTTTCATTGGTCGTGTGTGTGTACTCTAGCTTGGGTACAGCCCCTCGCATCTCACCTCATCACCAGTCTGAGCTCCGACACAATGGCAGCCACACAAAGTGGTCTGGGTCTAGATTTTAGTTTAAATGATCATTTTTCTTCATGTGACATTAATTTAGTTTCAGCCACTCAATGAGGCTTTTTGATGCACAGTAATTGCACAGCACATTTTACAAGAAGTCAATTTGAGATTTGCATGAAAAATGGCAGCGAGTCATGGTGGAAGGGTTTTGCAATAAAGAGACAAGTGATCGAATCTGAGATACTCGTGAGTGGCCGGGCTTTGGGCTCAGAGGGCACTCAGGCAATAGAAATTAAATACAAATGAGGGAAAATGTAGATTCAGTCTGACAGTGTCTGAAAAAACTTTTATAATGTCATCACAGATTTAAAAGTAAACCCCGAAAAGCTGAAATATTTAGTGGATTTAACTGTGCGGCAACATAACATCCTAGTAGCAGTTTGTCTTTTTTAACAGCTAATAAATGCCAAGATTATTAATTGATACTGAACATTCATTAGGTCGCAATTACCTTGACTTCAGTTGTGCAGAATAGGATGACTAATCGCTTTGCACTCTTTTCTGCATTAGGGTTCAATGCTCAGATTGGATGAAATATTTAAAAATGTTTCAAAGGTCGAGGTGAAACCAGATGAGGGTTTATTTCAGATGGATAATCTAACCTGGACTCAGAGCTGAGATGCTAAAACAACAAGAAAATGCTTCATCTTGTCATGATTCATGCAATTAAAGCTGCTACCTTAGATATTACAGACATGTCATTCATGCATCCATTTACTATCCCCGATGAGCTCTGCGAAACACACCAGTTCATGCATTTTTGCTTCAGTGAACTGAACTTTAACTGAACTTTGTACTGATCAAATATCCCATATGTTCAGAAGGTGGAGAATGAAGTTTGAGGCAACATATTGGTGACATCTACCCCTATTGCCACCACTCACTTTACTTGTCCAGGGGTCAGCGTGAGAAATATGGTACTAAAGATCTTTGCAGACACTAGGAAGCACCAATCCTGACATGTAGCATACCAAATACAAGACAAGGAGACCCTTAGCTAGAAGACTCTATCAAGCATTCCCACCAAATCAAACAAAATCCAAACCACTAGCAACTATGTGGGAATAAAAAGAAACCATGAGAATGTGTTCTTCTATGACTCAGTTTTTACTCCTTGTATGATATACTATGTTGCAGTTCTTTTTTCTGGATCCACGTGGGGTTTCTACAGTGAATTTAGTGGCTATCCCTCCATTCTCCTGACTGAAAATTGATAGCGGTGTTGATCATCAGCATTGGCTTATGTCCAAAGTCCAAAGATATTTTCCTAACACCTCTATTTAAACAAATGTAAATCTGCTCAGGTTTACCCTTTAAATTTATACACAGTTCCTCGTCGGACAATACTTTAAGGATTCCTAGGACTGCTTCACTAATTCTTGTATCAACAGAGCTGCTATCCTCTGGTTTTCACTGAAAGTAATGTGCTTATCTTTCAGGAGGAGATAACCATTTATATTTTCTACTGTTGTCAAGGTGAATTTCCTCTGACAAAGTAAAACGTATCTTGAGTTGTAGTAATGGCATATGTTTCAACTTTCATTTAAAACCAATGGCATATAGCCCATGTAGTTGGAAAGATATATCCTTTTTAGTTTTTAGTGTGGATTTTAGAGGTGAATGAAATTAGTTGTAATCAAGAAAATGTTAATCCATATTTTATAAAAAAAAGTAGGATTTTTAAATGATCACGTTCTGTTATTAATTTTTTCCACACTTTTTGGGAAACCAGGACTTTAGTTCAACACATTTTTAGAGCTCAGGAGTGCAGATCTGTCACATCCAGCTTCATCTACAGGAGGATAAAATCTGCAAACAATGCAACGCTGAGACAATGCATGCAGAAATATAACCGCAAATCGTGAATAATAGAAACAGCGTTCGGCTTGCAGGTAGATCGAGTGTAGAGTTAGAGATAATGGATAGGATGAAAATATGACTTAAACAGTGGAGCAGGACCATCCTTCCAGACAGCACTTAATTATCAGGCATTAAAGAATTATTAAAGTCGAGCTTTGAGCTGTCAGAGCAGACTATAACAAATGATGAGATGATTCTAATCATTCATTCATTTTCTTCTGCCCACTGATGTCTGAGGGTGCATTTAAAAATCTGAGGAGCAGGACTGAGGAATTATAATCGTCATCACGCTTAGGCTTCTAAAACATTTCACTTTCAAGTGACTTTTTTGACTCTTGCTGCGGGTGAAAACCTGTCAAAAAGAAACTCAAAGCTGAAGCTTGTTTCTTTTCAAAGTCAACTCATACTCACACTTTGTCAAGATTCAAATTGTGGCTGATAGGCTACATCCTGAGGCAGTTTTACAAGGTTCAGGGTCAACGTGGTTGTATTTTAGGACAAATCATCAATGTCTCCTAACAGTGAGTGAGAGAAGCAAAAAGTCTGACATGGAACTTGAATTGTAGCTTCCAAAGTTGCAAATTGGATTTAAAACTGCATCTTGTTTGGAAAAAGTTCTACACCTTGGGCAAAATCAGTTTGTTTCCAAACATCAACTTCCAGCACCAAATATTGCTATGCCTAATGCTAAGTGGGTCCAATACCAACACATATCTTGTGCCAAAGGATGGCAGTGAGGCACCCCCTAAAACGGCTAATTCAGCATCCACCTTGCATTCGGTCTTGTCTCTGAGATCTCTTATTGAGAGATATTGACTTTTATCTAATTTGTTGCTCTGTCAAGCTTCCCTTTTTTCTTCTCGTCTTTTGACAACAGACAGCATAATCTCAACCATTTACTCCCAGCATCAAATATTGTTGTGTTTATTAGATATAGCCCCAACAATAAACCCTAGTTTATGCCAAAGGATAGAATGTTAGCCGTTAAGGGGATTAAACAGATATCTTGAATGAAAAAAAAAGAAAGAAACCAAAATGCTGTGATAGGCCACAATTAGACTGATCTCCCTCATCAAACACCAAAGACAATCTGATAGAATTGTTCTCCCGATTTAAATGGTCTGGTCTTTCTACTTGATCATGAGCTTTCTTTCCAAGCTCATGTCATAACCTTGGTTTACAATCTACGGGTAAAGCTTGGGTTCTACTGTTGTAACAAATCCTGCATCTCCCTCAGATAGTGGTTTTCGATTGGGGTGGTTCTTTCGTTGGTTAGGAGCACAGTCTGCCTAAGCACGGGCTGTTTGATTTTCGCCTACCCAGACACCCGCTCGTGGCTCTCAAAATTGGTTTGAAGTTGGCCCCAGCTCTTTGGTGGGCCAGATCTGGGGACCGCTGCAAGTTGGTTGCATCAGCGGTCGGAGGGGCTGGACAAAAAAGGCTGCTTTCGGACATCTGCAGAAGGAGAAGCTGCAGCAGGCTACGAAAGAACCGTTGACCAGCTAGTAAATGACTGTCCATAACATGGAACTAAAATGTAGCAGAAACTGGTGACCTCCTCTCCCAAAAAAAACACACACAAAAAAAAGTGCATTTTGACTGACTGAACTCGTGGAGATCGCCTGGCAAACCAAATCAGCCGGGGCTGTTAACTCTACCACAGCTATGTTCATCTACGGGCCACGGTGGAAACGGGAACGTGAATCCGGTAAGTGTAGGAGCTTTCTAGACAGACGCATTATGGATCAAGTGTGAATCATTTAAACTGATCTATTCTGTTAGTATGCTAACCCGCTAACAGTTGCTAACAAATGCCAAGCAAATGTGCCAGTGACTTGTGTCGTCCTGTAAATAAAGAAACTTTCCCTAACATTTGGCCATGCATGCCAACTCTTATGTAATATAATGTGAACACAAACCAAGATTCTTATTTGGTTTTGTATTTTTTAAACGGAGTTAAAGTCCCTTGAAACACTTGCTGAGTTTACTTCCCCCGTTGTCAGTGTTGGGAATGATATTACTTTTTTGGGTAGCGAAGTAAAGTAGTGCGTTATACTTAAAATATTTGTAACAAAATTACTTTACTGGACTACAGTAATGCATTTCTCTGCGTTACTCGAGCCGTGTTTGCCTATGTGTGAAGTTCTCATCTGTTTTAAGTGGTGCGCGCATGCTGCTGCCTGTGTGTGTGCTTGCCTGGGCACGTTGCCATAGAGATCGATTGTCTGGACGTAGCTGATTGTGCGCCAACTAAGAAGAAAGAAAAATGCAGCTGGAGTCGGAGATACGGGCTTTTGCCCAGTGGTGATATTCGCATTATTGTCAGTTCAGTCCAGTTTCAGTCCAAACTTGTGATGAAAGATCCTGCTCCCGGTCGGTGGAAGGAGTCCTTCAGCACCCGACCCTCCTAAACAAGCTAAGCTTTGTTCAACATTTCCTGGAGCGCAGCAGCCGGTAACAGACAGACATTAACAAGCTAGTTGCAGGTTCATTGTAGGAGACATGCTCATGCCCATTGTTGAATCGCCCGGGTTTAGAAAAATACTAGATAAAATGATTATGAGACAAGTGTGTCCATTTCTTCCCACAGACGGCCATGTTGTTCTGGTGGGTTTAAAGCCGTTTTGTTTACAATATACGGTAAACACCATGCAGACAGGCAGTGATGATTGTCCACGTCTACACGGTGAATTATGGCCAAGTAAAGTAATAATTAGTGGCGTCACTTTTCAAAAGCAGTAACGAGTAAAGTAATTTCATTACAATTTACAGAAGTAATGAGTAACTAGTCACAGATTACTTTAGAGTAACTACCCCAACACTGCCCGTTGTCGTCGTCATTCTCTTTTTCTTGTCATAACAGACCAGGGAATTAATGTAAATATCATGAAAGCAGTTATTAATTAAAGCTGTTATGTACTAAAATTACGTGTTGTGGTTACCATGAACATGTTTGTGCTTTGAAACAGGTAAACGGGACTGTGATGCAGAGCTGCTGCTGCTGGAGAAGACAGAGGAGAAACTGCAGGAGGACGGGGAGGAAGGGTACCTCTCGTTTGTTGCAAAGCCGGAAGAGATTGAGGAAATCAGTGCAATGATGGGGGGCATGGTGTCCATAATGGAGACTAAAAAATAATAATAATAAATCTACTAAAACCTTTTTAATTCAAGGAGTGGTTATTTTTTATTCCTCTATGTATCAGTTGTGAATAATAGTATGCTCACAGCAGACACATAATTAATGTGCCTAACAATGTAAAACAGTGTTAATGTGTATGCATATATACATACGTATATATAA
>JBAMHW010000020.1:25628867-25640337 GCA_037177495.1 Rhadinocentrus ornatus | reverse complement strand
TATATATTCTTGCGCCGCATTCGTTGCTCAATTAAAACCAAACTTATTTACTGATTTCACTCTAAATCAAAGTAAAATAAACTCTAAACCCAGAGTAAACTGCTTTGTAACTTTTTTTTGATCAAATAAAACAATTAATGGTCTGCAAAGTTATGTCAGTCAAGTCTCTAACACCATCTAATAATTTAAAAATGCATCATTAAGCCCAGAGGGGAAATGCAAAACGTTCATAAATGTCATTACATTTGTACCATGTAATCGATGTAAGTATAGTCAGTGCTAAGTTGGGCTACTTGTTGTAGCTAATGGCTAAAAGGTGGCATGCAGTTGCGTTTTAGATGACGTAATGACGCTGGACCTACTTGGCTTAGTCTGGTGGAAAACCGAACAGGTTTGCTGAACGCACCAGCTAAGCCCTGACTCTGGTACCAAGACAGACACCGAACCAGTCGTCTTTGGTTGAAATGCCCTAAGTGACTCCAAGCACCTTGTCTCAGCTACCTTTATGCAATTTCTTGACTATGATGTTTTGTACATGAGTGCTTAAATCCAGTATCTTCAATCTCTAAAGCTTCTTAAGTTACCTTTAGCCTTGTTCTTATCAATGGGTGCAATTTGGGACAGGACGGTTAGGGTACTGATATGGTTTATAAAATGTAATCTCGTTACGTTTCCACAGCCAACCGTAACCTTACCTGAGAGGCGGAGTATCCGCCAGATAGCAATAGATGCCTCAGCTACGTAATAGCATGACGCCATTGCAGCGCCTTCCTTAAAGAAGAACCCAAACGCAACTCAAAAACAAAGGAGGAGAATGGCGGTCATCCAACATGCGGTGTCCTTCCTTCTTGGTTCTTCTTTGCTTTGTAACACCATTTTAGGGGAGATTTAATCACCAAAAAGGAATTCTGCTGCTCTGAACAAGGAGCCGTTCCTGCTTTGTTTTCATGCCAGGTCGCACTTGGAAGTGACTTTTTTTTCCTCAACCAAACAACGGATCGCAGTGTGTCAAGCTCCACCCTTTCAGGTTGGGTCGGTCAGATTGATACCCCAACAGAAGGGTCCCAACTAAGTAGGACGAGTCAGGTTGAATATTAGGGTACCCTTCCCAGTTTTCGTGTATGGAAACACACAAAAAATATGTGTCCTGGCCCATCTTGTTCTGACCCACACCCATTGGTAAAAATGGGGCTTTAGATCTATTATTCTCCACTGGTTATTGATATACAAAGATCTTCTTGGATTGGTTCCATCTTATCTATCTCTTTTTTCTTTAAAAAACTCTACACGGTGACATATATAGACTGCACGCCAAGGCCATATAAAAGACCTTACACAGTTTAAACTCTAAGATGGAAGACAATTAATCCTGCCTTGCCTAAAGATGTCTCTCTGCAATCTCCATCTCCTTCAGTAGAGGATGCCAGGTCCTTCTGTGAAGTCACAATGTAAGAGTGGTGCATACATGCAGAGAGCGAAAGCTACGGCTCTTAATTCTCCTCATTAATCACCTGTCTACTGAACATCCTCTGGAGAAAAGCAGCCCCGTTCCTCCAAAGTAATTACAGCACTTGAAGGAACGCTCTGTGCAGCATATCCTCATAAGTAGCCATCTTATCCCTCTCCTGCCCTTCTTTTTTTCCCTCAACCATAGCCAGAAGCTTCCATGTCCTCTGGAAAAACTTCCATCCTCTTCTCAAATCTTTTCTGCTCGATCCTCTCTTTGGCAAGCATTTTATTTATTTTATTTTTTTCCTTCTTTTACCTGGGCACTTTTTCATTTAGGTCCACAGTGAGATAAATAAATGATAGCTTTTTAAATTAATGCCCAGTCCATATGTTGGGTGTAGGCTTAAGGCTTGCCACCATGTTAGAATTGTGCCAGAAGCGCTCCAGTGGAGGCATTTCTCATGCCTAGGAGCTATGTTGCTTTTCAGTGGTTTTGGTGAAAAGCCTTTTTGAAAATTTCTGACATTTTATTTGTTGTATATGTCCATGGGTAAAATCAGTTCTTTTGCAGAGAAAGCTGAAGGTTCAGAGGCTTAATCTGTCTCAGAGAGCTGTGTGTTTGTCAGGGACCATCCTGGTTTGAACCCCCTTTTCCTCTAAAATTGCAGTGACATCTGCAAGTTTTCTTTAATTTCTCCACGGAAGCACTCAAAGGACCTAAAAATAAATCAGAAACAGTGGGAAGAGTGGAATTTACTTTAAAAGGCAGAACAGTGGCAGCACAGTCACTCAGTCTGCAAACTGTGTGTTGATGTTGGTTTGAAAGATTTATGAGCCTCAGTGGATAGATGATGCCTTTTCTCAGAGTTGTCTTAGTAATCTCAACGAGTCCAACACTGTGCCTGCATAAAATATATGTATGAACGTGTCCTAAGAGTGGCTCTTTGAGCTCGCTTGTACTCAACAGGCTACTGCCACTAATGCTTTCTTTCTCCTTCTCTGTGTTTCCAGATGGAGATGATACCAGAGCCCGATCCTGATGACGAGGGGACAAAAATAAGTGTAAGTTAAAGAACACGTCATGCATACTGGGCTCCAAACCAGCATTTCCAAACCAAACATGTTCCATTGTGACCTACGTCAGCAGGGATTCTTTATGAGAAAACACAACAGCAGCTGATTTCCCGAATAATACACCTTCCACCAGAGAAAGGCGCTAATCAGTGAAATCACTGGCAGCATGTCATTACAGCCTGAGTGTTTCTTTTCTAGTGTTCATGCACCAGCACCCATTCCGCCCCTTTTCTGTGAATCTCTGTGTGCTTTCTGTGATCTAAACAGAGCCCTCAGATCGTTAGACAAGTCGTGTGTAATGGAAAGTAACTAATCTAAAATCCTTCAAACTCCTAGATGCCAGAGTGTTAGAGACAAAGTCATCATTGCTTTGTGTTTTAAAGGCTATTGTGTGTTTCTTTAATGTACCTAATGAATTTCAGTAATCACTAAAATAAATTTAGTTCGAAGAAAAATTAAACGGGTTGGGTTCAGTTATGTTTACTTGCTTATTCCAGTGAACCTAACCTAAGCTAATTTTCTAATTGGGTTAAATGACATCAGTGTTAACTAAGTCCCTGCAAAATGGCTGATTTTGGACTTTCAATTAATTTTAATTTACAGTATAGATATTTTTCTCTCTTAGCCATTTAAAACTTGAGGCTCCCCAATTGGGAGACATTAAGACCAGATAGGAACAAACTGGGCCAAAATTTTTGAGACCTCGACTGGACTGTCTGTCATCTCTCATTTTGTTCAGCTTCACTTCATCAGAGTTGGACGTTGGACATAATGTTTACATGTTGTACTGTGATTTGATAAAGCGTTACAGCTACAACTGCCTTATTCCAAGGGGAAATTCTATTCATTCTGAAACGAATGCAAGCCTGAAACATTTTATTTTTTGCTATGTGCCATTTATAGTCACTAGAAAGAGTCCAGCACTAAGTGGGCGATGTAAACATCTGAGCAAAACCAAGATTTTTCTGCATTCCTCATCCACAATAAGATTGAGGTTTTACATGCATTTGCATTACATGTCAGTAGCTGTACTGTTTACATGGACCCTGAAAACGTTATTCCAGTCATGACTTATATTTACATGGATCACATGTTTAAATGGAATAAATCATTCTGACGTGTGCAGAACCATCTGACTTTCAGGAAAAGGCGGTAGAAGACGAAATGTGGTGCATATTTTTTGCCGTCTTGCTGATTTCAGTTTCTCTGCTTTTAATAATTGTAAATTCATTTAAAATCTCAAGCAATGTATTTGTTTCATATACCGATCAGTTCTGTTTTGGTTTCATCGTGTTTTCCAGTAGATGTAATTTTACTGAATAAAGCAATACAACCTGCAATGTAAAGTGCAGCATTACATTACGATGGCATACATCTGATGCAAGACGCAGGCACTGTAAGAACAAGTTCTACCCGACATTTGGTATACAGTAATACCTCGAGGTACGAGATTAATTCGTTCCGTGACCTTGCTCGTATCTCAATTTGCTCGTATCTCAAAGCAATTTTTTTACCATTTAAATTAATAATAATCCCATTAATACGTTCCAGCTCACAAAATTCCACTCCAGTTGTTTTGTTTATGTGTTTTGAATATGAAAAATGTACAGTGCATGTATTTATAAATGACAAATATTGTATAAAATCATACAGTAATGAAAGAGAATGTTAAAAAATAAAACTGGTTTTACTATAAAGTGTATTATTTACCTCGGAGATCACACGACTTGAGCTAACAAAAGTTACGCACGGAGGTTGAGGGAGGAGTAAACAGGCGGAGGAGTTAGGAGGAATAGGAGACGCGGAAAGCTGAGGCAGGGGAAACAAAGCACACGTTGTTTTTGTGTTTTAGGTCTTAGTTTGGCGGCGTCGATCCGGATGTTCGTATCTCACATGTGGTTGTTGGGATCTTTTTTGGGGCTCGGATGCTCGTATCTCAAAGATTTGTTCGTATCTCAAGGCAAAAATTTGGTCGTATCACAGCTTGTATCTCAAAAAATTCTTATCTCGTGGTATCACTGTATATGTTTTCACGCACAGCAATTAGAACAACAGTGTAACCTACCCCTCTCGATTAAAACTAAAATTAGATTGTGATCAGATCAGAATCTTCTGATTCATGTTTACACATGAAGTTTTTATTCTGATTAGGCTTTTAAACCGAATTTTTGTGTCCAACATATATTGTACCTCAATAAAGGAAAACTGTGCAGAAATCTACATAGAATATATATATATATATATATATATACATATATATATATATATCATCATTATCTCATTATCTGTACCGCTTGTTCCTGTTAGGGGTGAGCTGGAACCTATCCCAGCAGTGTTTCAGGTGAAAGGCAGCATATACATATATATATATATGATTATTTGTTGCACTTTATTTATATATAACCTCTCTACTTAATCAATACTGCAAAATAACTCTGCCATTATGAACTTAAGTACAGTTTGAAATCACTGTACATCACTGTCCATCTTTACATCAAGAATGAGTTGAAAAATGTTGACAAGAATTTTATCTTTTTTTTCTGTTAAGTTACATTTTAAAAGAAAAATAAAATTAGGGAGTATAACAAGCTGAGAGCAGTAAGGCTCTGAAACATCATAATGTTAATGGAGTTAATGATGCCTGTTACCTCAATATCATGGAAATGTTTTAATTATTTTCAATAACCATGGCTACTGTATATCCACAGGGAAGCAAAACTGATTACATTAAAAAGAAAATTGTAAAGATGAAATGAAATGTGGGCATCTAACCACTGAAAACCACTGAAATGTTGTAGTATATATGTCAAGCCTCTAAGTAGCTCTAAAATGCTTCCACAGAAATACACCAAAAACTTAGAATAGTGCCTGTGAGTGTGCACAGAATCCTGTGTTGGTGGGGTTCATATGTGCAGGTTAAGGGCTGGGATATACTTGCAGTTAGCGACATGTCCACGTACGTATCATGGCTGCCACGTGATCCTAGCATTCGTTTGGCATGAAGGCTGCTCGCATAGACGCAAGGTAATGTGTCGGGCCAATTTCGTGAGATTATAAAATAATTAACCAATTATTAAAAAATAAATAATAGCAGGAATGGCTTTTTTCTGCTTCTGCGAAGAATGATCGTACCGTCCCAACTCATAACACTGTGATCTGCTTCCTCTAACAGACAGTGAAAGTCCAGGGCAACGACATCTCACACAAACTGCAGATCTCCAGAGTCAGCAAGAGTGATGAAGGACTGTACGAGTGCCGGGTGACACGGGCTAACTATGGAGAGATTGTGGAGTACAAAGCCCAAGCTTGGTTGAAGGTCAATGCCACAGCCAGGCCTCGCCGACCACTGCTGCCCCCCAAGGAAAGCTCCCCACTGCACCTGACAGATAAGAAGCCGAGAAAATTCAGCTCAACTCTGGGTCAGGACAACATGAATTCAGACCAGAGGGTGGCCTCTACATCCACTTCTCACACATCCTCCAACACAGCTAAACACAACCCCGGCTCAGGTAGGCAGAAAACTTGATGCTATGGTTTCTGAAATTGACGATTACCCGTAGAGAAATGACTTCTGCGTGCAGAAATATCACATCCCTTAAGAGAACAATACAAGAAGAGAAAGATAAAGTTTGGCTGTGAAGGCCTTCCATGTTTACAGCTGCACTGAGCTGTGTGAACAGATGTCAGTGATACTGGGTTTGAAAAAAAGATTAGCTTTAACTCTGTGGTCACTTTAGTCGCAGTAGTTCTGTGAATGTTCAATGCAATTTATTTTAGTGTTGCAGTCCCAGATAGGAGACATGTTTGGGCCAAATCCAGGCTGCTTTAGTCTTAGACTTATGGCTCAGTTACGGCTTGGGATGGGAATCAAAACCCAGTTCAACTCAGGAATTTTTCAGGAATCAGTTCTAAATTTTCCAAAGCACCTGAATCGTGCGGCACTAGGCTTATCAATGCTCTCTATCGGTGCCAACAGGTGCTGGCCAGCTCACTGACTCCAAAAAACAGATATGCATGTCTGTTTGTTGCTGGATAAGGTGATCCAGATCATGACTACATTTCACTGACAAACATGACAATGGCACAAGTTCTAATGTCTGTATTGAAAAGACGAATAATAGTAACAGATGATAGGAGAGACCTATTTTCTCTGGTTGGGACTTCTAAAGAGTTGTTTAGCCTCATAATGAATACTGCATACCACCTTTATCGAATACTTCCACATGATGTGAATCAGAAAAATGGAAAAGTGGATAATCTTGCTTGGTCAAAATAATCACCTGTAGCCGGAGTTGGTAGAAATAATCATATTTCCTCTGTTCATGGTAAATATTGTACTTTCAAAATGACTTTCCTGGCCGTTCTTGTGTTGAATGAAATGTGTTTTACAAAAGAGCTTGCCTTTTTAAATGTCTAGAAAATAAAGATTTAGCACAAAAATATATTTATCAGTGCGGAGTTGAACTCCAGGTAAATTAAAAAGTGACCATTTCTGTGAGGTTCAGTCAAAAGCACTTGTTGAGTGTCTGATTTTAAAAAAGCAGGTCATTTAGTGAGGTGACTACATGGATAAATGTGGTAGAGGGAGGGGGGAGAAGCTGAACATCCGAGAAATTCTAGTCACAATACAGCAGTCAGTGTTTATTTTTAATGCGTTCTTGGTTGACTTCATGTAAACGTCGACAGAATTTGTAAATTAAGTGATTAATTATTTACCCTTTTCAAAGCAGATCTGTAGTTTTAGCATCCAGATCAGTTTGAAGATATTATTGATCAAAGTCTATTTCTTTACATTGTTTGTGTGTAGTCTCTTTAGATCTTAAATAGTCAGACAATTTTTTGACACCAAAAATCTGTGTTGTAAATACTTGTCTGGTCAGGAATTGATAAAGGAGTCAATAAAGAACCGGATTGATAGCCAGAACTGATTATGGCATTGATCTTAATTTAATCTTATCAATAACCATCTGTACTTACGGCACTAGCAAGTGTTGTGTAGGCTGAAAGTGGACCAGATGTTGGCCTTGACATGGATTACAGTAAGTATATTGTGGTCCAGAAGTGGTCCTAATACTTACTTTTGGAAATTTCCTTGTGGGCTACATTTGGTGGTCAGGTGGCTGAGTTTTGACAGCCACACTTACATTTTGTCAACTCCGCAGGTCAAGGCCAAATTTGTGCCAAACAAAAATATGGCCATTTTTTGCTATCTGGAGCCTCTATCACTCAGTTCCAGCTTCCTTCCTGAGTCAGGCCTCCCAAAGTTAGCTTTTATTGGATTTGGTAAACCATCATGATTTTAGACAAAGGTATTCATAACATTTAGCACTGGTATTTGCAATTTTCATGAGAACCCCTTAACCCCCCTTAACACACTCCAAAAGTAAAAAATGGGATAGATTTAGACATATAATACAATACATACTATAATACAATATGGCTGGAGCCAGTCCTACCCACCATGATGCATGAAAATATCAATATGAAACATGCAGTATGCCTTCCTTTGGCCTGTTTTTCTTCCAGCTGCCACCCAGCATGTCAAGTACCCTTTAAAGCCACCAGTGGCCTGATGACATATAGCTCAACATCAAGAAATGTCAGCAGCAAGTGAAATAATGCAACTTTAAAACAACCAGCAATAGCAAATCAGCTATGCATGACCAAATGTGCTGCACAGATCAACATATATCAAAAACTAAGTTCATCTTACATTACAGGTGATCTCCTCAGGATATTCATTGTGTATTCCACTGGCACACTCACTCTCTTTGTCGGTTTTGTGCCATTTTTTAGACAGCTTCTGCCTCCTGGTGTGGAGCCTGATGAAGTTTTTTGTGTTCTTTGCATCCTTCTACAGAGTTTTTGTGAAGCAGCTGCTGTAATGCCGTGGAGTAAAACCTTTGAGATGAATGGTAATATGTAGCAATTACCAGGCATTACTTGTTTCATTCCAGCTGTTACTTTTTAATGCTGCAAAAGACATTTTTTTATTTAAAGACCGTAACACTGTGAAGGAAAGCAGAGCTGCATAAATAAAAGACATGTAAACACACACTCCCACTTTATAATGGTATGTCAATGAAAAGACAGCTGTCAATCAAAAAAACAAAAAAAAGTTAAAACCAGTGGGGTGGCACCCCATGGGTGGGAGTAATGCACTATTTGTTTTTGCCAACCGCCAAAAAATATAAAGAGGAAGAAGAACCGCAGTTAATGAAACAGTTATCTGTCATTGCATGTTCTAGTGCATCTATGTAAGATAACTCTGGAAGTATTTTCAGACAGCAGACAGTCTGTTCTAGTTCTGGCTCTGTTCTGGAGTCTCAAAACTTTGGTGCCTTCAGTGAACTGGCTTGCGTTCACACCGGTTTAAATTAAGCCAAAGTGGGAGGACTTTAGTGAGAGGACTTAACTTAACGGATGTAAACATTAACAGCTTTGAAATTTGGTCCTGAAAGTTCATTTTTGTTAGGATCCATTTTAAGCTTCAACTTACCAAAATACACAATAGGCGAAGCTCAGATGACTGAATGAATTTCACAAGATCATAGAATGTCAACACGAGCTTACAGAAATCCCCTAGCGAAATTTAAAGTGGTTGCCAGGCAACATAGCAAAGTAGCGACATTTAGGTTTTCAGATAAATAAATTATTGTAGTTTTTAACTGACCTCATTTAGTCTATCTGAAGTTTGTTTTCAACTGGTGGTCTATAATCAACTTACTGTCAAAATTTGTAGAAAGACCAGAGGGGGATGCTGTAGTGAGTAGGCATCTTCTTCTGTGGTGGCTGCTGCAGTGGCTGTCCAGCAGCTGAAAAGATGGACATGTAACACCATGTCCCACTACACTTTTGCTGAATTATTTATTCCCTTCATAGTATTCCTTCTTCACTTTCTGGTCACCCTGTAAAGATGACTGCAACAGCGCAGAATGCAGTGAAGAAGAATTTTAGAGTGTTAGCTACAGACTAACAGAAATCTCTAGCACATGCTAACATTTTTGTTGACAAATCTACAATAAGTAAAGAACTCAAAGAATAGAGTTTATGGGAGTATCACAGATCACTGCTGTCCAAAATAAAAACCATTGCTGCACTTTGGAAGTTTGCAAAAGAGCACCTGGATGTTCCATAGCACTGCTGGATAGACAAAACCAAAATTGAGTTGAGTAACTGTGAAATATGGTGGAAGGAGTATCATGGTTTGGGGCTGCTTTGCTGCCTCAGGGCTGCCTTTGCCATGAATTGCTGTCATCAGGAATATTTTTTTACAGACTTTTACAGGAAAACTGAACACCATTTTTTTGCCAACTGAAGCTCAACAAATTTGGCTGATTTAACAGGACAACAAGTAAATCAAAGTAAATCAACAGATTGGCTTTAACAGCAGAAAATACGCCTTCTGGATTGGCCCAGTCAGTGTTGACCTCAACCAGATTGAGATGCTATGGCATACCATTAAGACACCGATTCACTTCAGACTTCCCAAGAGTATTGCTGAACTAAAACAGTTTTGTGACGAGGAATGGTCCAAAATTCATCCTGACTTGCAATTACAGGGAACAGGTTTGTTTGAGCCTATTGCTGCCAAAGGGGAGTGTCAGCCAGTTATTATATCCGAAGGTTCACACACATTTTCCACTCTGCATGATGAATGCTATGCCATGTTGAGTTCAATGAAGACATAATCATATATATATTTATATATATATATTTATATATATAATTTTATTTATTTATTCTTTTTGTGCAGTATCAGTTTAAGGATCCAAGTAATCCCAAAGGGTTCACATATTTCTTCATGCAACTATGATGCAGTACTAATTCAGTTATGGGTGAAATACTGAAAAAGGGGGTAACTTATTTATTTTTTTTTACGATTTTTCCCTTTTTTTGTGACAGAAAAAAATATTTTGGAGATTTTAGTAATGCTATGATCACAAATCACTTCCAGCATTTTACTGTCATTGATTTGACAGTTTAACATGTTTTGCAAAAAAAAACAAAAACAAAAAAAGAACAAAACTAAAATAAATTAATTGATTATTTAATAAATAAAACCAAAGCAAAATGTCCCCCTGTTAAAAAGAAGTGGGAAGAAGACAAAGCCTGCTAAGTCCTTCCCTTTCTTCATCTAATATATTAAAATGAAACAATGATAATATAATAATAATAATAATCAGCATAAATTCCAGTATCTCTAAACAATGCATGTGTTTATTAGAGCTATACAGAAATAACAATAACATTATATCTACAATAATAATGATAACAAGAACAATATAGTTACACTAATGCATTCAGTGTGTATATAAGTGTTAGTGCAGCAGTGATTAAAGAAATTTGAAGCCCTGTGAAATAAATAAAATAAAGACCTACTGTTCAGTTATGCTCTTGTACAACACAGATGAATATTGATCATACTTTTGAGTTAACTAAAACCAAATATACCAGAAAATGTTTCACATGAAGCAGATATAAACACATTTGTCCACTTCTAAGTTGTGAGTTCGTTTTTATCCCAAGGGTGTTGCTTTCTGTTGGGTAGTGTCTGCAAGACACGATGGGAATAAAAAATGAAGCAGTATTAAAACTTTTAAGTCATAACTAAAAATGTCTAACTGTACTACATAATTGTAGCTTTAACTGTGTGTGTACTTCTAATGCCTGACCCTAACCTTTCGTGGGTGAGGACGGAATAGAAGAGTTAAGAAACATCAGTGGGAGGGACAGGCTGAAAACGTGCAGAACAAGTGTTGTATGAATGATGTTTTTCCCAAAAGTGTTGCAGATAAATTAGTGGCAACAGAAGGATTCTGACAAGGTTGCTCTGCCCTTCATTATCTATTTGTGCAATTTATCCGTCTGTCCATCCATCCATTTTCTGCCGCTTATCCGGAGTCGGGTCGCGGGGGCAGCTGCCTAAGCAGGGAAACCCAGACTT
>JBAMHW010000020.1:25527063-25541012 GCA_037177495.1 Rhadinocentrus ornatus | reverse complement strand
TGACTTGGGAAAAATGCCTGATGCCAGTGAGCTGTTAACTATAAGTAGGAGATCACTTTCTACTGAGGTAAAAACTGGTTTTAAAAAGTCAGATGGTTTAATGTCTGTATCAAATTCCAAACAATTTCTTGTAGGATTTTTAAATCAACCATATTAAATTGTGACATAACATCCAAATTTTTTCCAGGTTTAAGTCAACAGTCTACAACTACTTTTGTAGCATTTGGCCTGTGGGTATAGCTTCAACACCCTGTGCATATCTCACATATCAGTGGCTTTAAATTCAGAGGTATTTGATGTCCTTAGTTTGAGAAGAGGTTGATTGGTATGATCAGAAAACAGTCTTGCAGATTTAACATCCAGCCAAATGTTACACAATATTAGCTTATATTGCTGCCCACCACATGGTGTTAGCTATATTTGTATATCCTTAAGAGCATCATGGAGGTTGCAGCAGATCCCAGCTAATTCAGGGTACAATCATTCATTCTCACTGCTGATATTTTCACATCACCAACCTGTCATAAACCAGTCCAATTCAAAACAAAACTTACTATACCAAATTACATTTTAATAGAATATCAAATATTTATTTATACTGTATTGGTTAGTTGAACATGGTGTAGGCCATAAAAACAAAATGTCCTACACATGCATTATGTAGTAGCCAAACAATCTTTTGAATGCTGTATAGCACTTTGTATACATGGCTTTCTGATTGCACAGACATTGATTATCTATGGCTGGGCAAGCAGAAAGAGTTTTCATTACAGTAAGCTTAAAGGCATTAGTTACAGCTTTAGTGTCATCTGGTCTGCAATGCAAAAGAAACCTCATTTTTTTCTTAAATAGTCATCAAAAAAAGGTATAAAAAGTTCAGCTAAAAGCTTGACAGGTCAGCTGCTTGAGGAGAGAATGGTTTCCAAATCTCTGGTGTCTTCAGAAAGCATTAAGTAAAGCAAGCTGTTTGTTTTCGGTTTTTAATAAAGTGGGGCTCCGTGTTATCTGACCCTGACTAATGTGCTACTTTGCATTCTGATCATCATCTACAAAGAACGTCTGAATGCTCCTCTATCGCAGGATTTGATACACTTGTCTTTACAGTTGTAAAATGTATTTCTGTCACCTTGTGGATATCGTCTAGCAGATAAATCCAAGCAAGTAGGAGTCAGCTTGATGAAACCAAAGCACATCTGCCAGTGGTGTTCCGCCTTTCATAAATTTGAATCTTGGTGAAAAGATAAGTCTTCTCTTTAGTATTAGGGATAAGCTGTGAAGTGGGCTTTTCATCATTCTTACCCCTCCCCCCTCCTCCCGGAACTAGGCCCCAGCATTCAAAAAGCCTGTGTTTTTCAGGAAGTTGGCACTAATGTTACAAACATGCTCCTCTGGAGAGATTCTACTGGTGGCAAACGTAATAGGCCTTCTCACAGAAAACAAATCACATCCTTAAACAGAAGAGGTCTTAATTGGTGGATTTATCAAGTGCAGCTCTACCACATATAGATTTCTTTTTGTTAGGAGATGCTAATAATGCTAATTGCATGTTAATTGAACATTTTTTCTCTAAATGCCTGTCAGGGTCTGCAGTTTTTCTCTGCCCTTCTTTGTCTTTCCCTGTTTTCCCTGATGTTTCTTCGCCTTCCACTCTCTACAGTTGGCTGCGGGTGGTGGTGTGATTGTGGAGTGGCTTCACCTGTGGAGTAGCATCCTCAGCAGTGGTGCCAGGTGGAAGAATTGACCTAGCAACTGCTTAGTAGCCTCAAGAGTGTCATAAAACATTGATTAAAAGAAAAACAACATAAATAGCATTAAATATATCAGTATGGTAATTTTACTGATAGTGTTTTATATAGATTTTATTTTTGTTGACATTAGTTTAGAATAAGATGTGCTGATGCTAAATCCCACCAGTTAGGTAGGGGTCACTATTACCACCCTTGTACCAATAATTGGAGATTAATTTTGTGCAGTGAAGCTTGTTTATGTGGCTAGAAGTGTACTGATGTGGAACCAAGCTAGAAAATAGAGAGATTTCCTATATTTGCCTCCAGCAATGAGCCTGTTTACATGACCACCAAAATCAGGGAGTAATCAGATATTTGTAATAATTTAATCTGACACATTTACATCCAGTTCTGTTTGTATGTAGTGATGTAACTTCCTGTTATATAGAAAAAAATCCAGTTTTTGAACGTGGCCGCACCCAAAGTCTTAGCATTAGCTGCTAATGGCTAATGTATGGGAGCTAATAAACCTGTAAAAAATCAACAGGTTTATACTCTGAATCAGCGTTATCATTATGTCCCTATGCATGTGCATAGTCCACAATGAATTCAATAATGGACCGAGAAATGTAGACAAAGATTTTTTTGAGTATTGCGTTTCAGAAGTGCATGTTGATACATTACTACGATTATTACAAATTATCTGATTACTCCTCACCCTGTCTGATTTTGATGGTCATGTAAACGGGCTCAAAAATTGACTTTTTAAGGAACTCAAACAACAGATTTCACCTGAAGATTGTTGGAGTTCTGCAGGGTACATCTGCTTTAAATCCAAAACAGTCACTTTTTTAAATGAAACTCCTATCACATCTGCAACCTGCAACCCCAGCTTTGCTTGTTAATGGCATGTAAAAACAAAGGAATAGCACCATGGCTTTGTAACGATCGTGTTCTTGAAGAAAAAATATCATCAGTGTATCCACCATGAATCACAACAACAGATGCAATATTCTGCTCTGGCATCAAATGTTGAGTAAGCTACACCTTCCCTGACTGTAGTGGGTATGTGTGTGTTTGCTTTAGGATATTGAATTCCAAAGCCAATACAGTGTGTAGCCCATAATAACGCTATATATGTTGTGTTCATTATGTCAGTATGAGGAGGCTGCTGTTGCCTGCCCCCACGGAATTGTAATTTGCTCAGTCATTTTGAAAACTTGTTAGCAACTCCTTGCAGTCGCATAGCAACTACTTAGCCACTGCAGAGATGCTGCCAATGATCCTCAAGGTTTAAATACTATGGTTCTCGCTCCATTCATTACCAATTTGTCACCTGTGGCATTGTGTGCTTGCCTTGGAGTGGCGACTTGTACTCACCAACACCTTTTACAACTCTTCTTAATATTTTGCCTTCTCTTAGAAAACCCTTTGCCTGTTTCCTAAGCAGTTTTACAGATTTTTTAAGGAGGCGATTTGCAGGTAAATATCTCAAGAACCCATCAACCGATGTTGATGATAGACACCATTATTCATGAGAGTGAGTAGAATCAAGGGATAGCCCCCAAATTCACTTTACAAACACCATGTGGATTCAGAAAAAAGTGAACCCCAAGATAGTACGTGTATATGAGAATATGAGAAGTGTATTCTCCACTATAAAACCTTCATATCTTTGGAAACAACCATACCCTGATGATTAATTTTAAAGAAAGGCAGTCACAGGACATATTAGCAGAATTTTTTTGTTTTTTTTTAGATGGAAAAAGAACCATTTGAACTGAAAAAGGCCAAGAAAAGATACGATTTATAATTATATAATTTATTTTGTGTGCTACTCTTTGGCTGCTAGCTCACAGTTTTTGTCTCACTGTGATGAGACAGACGTCTTTATAATCAGCAAAGTTCCTGCTTTCAAATTACACCTTTAGCAATTAACTTGTGTCACTAAACTGGGTCAGGAAGAAAGGACTCAAATCCACACACCACAGCAGAGGTTTAAAATCATTGTCCTTAAATTTAGACCTAAAAAAGTGGGAACCATGTGGTCAATAAATTCACAATTTAATAAAGGTTGAATACATTAGGGCAAAGCAGGTGCTAATTACAGCAAGGCAGGAAGTGAAGATGCCTGAAACAACACAAGACATTGGTGCACAAAATAAAACAGGAAATAAAAAAATGAAAACCACTGTAGGAGAGAACACATAACCAGTGGAAGTTGATGTTACAGCTTAAAGTGGAGAAATTAGAAGAAGCTCTGAAGTGGACAGTTTTGTTCTCATGTTTTGTTACATTCCCATATATTTACCTGTGGTTTGAACTGGGTTATGTGTGAGTGGGAGGCATTCAGTGCCTGTCTTTCCTATAGACGAGGAAGGGGGTGCAGCACTGGCAAGCCAAATATTCCTGCAGGTGTTAACACAGTCTATGTTCACACTACAGGTTACGTTATGCTTCACCCAATTGATGTAGTTAACAGAGTTTTCTGTCCATTAATAAAAGAGTTGTTCTGCAACTCTTATTAATGGATGAGTTTTGGCCCGTGTCTATCATCCTATTTCTTTTGTATCTCTTGGTTACCTTGTTAGGATTCCTTAATCTTGAAAGTATGGATTTTAATGTCTTTGGTGTTGACCTCAATAATATTTCTTTTCGTGAGTATATAAGTTTTAAAAAAAAGATGGTAAAATGAACCTCACAAGAATCATATGAATAACTAAAAGTTTTTGTGTTACCTGTCTATTACTGAGGTGTTTTAGAACACATTTCTTACATTAATTTGTTTAAATTTTTTTTTTTTTATATATTATTATCTACAGTGGGTCTACTCAATTTGGTCCTATAAGGGCCAAAATCCAGCAGGTTTTCCATGTATTCTTGCTTCAGCACACCTGACATACATTAATGTGTTAATATGTCATTGTGCAGATATAGGCTGTTAGAGCCATTTAATTTAATTTATTCATTGACTGAAGCAAGAATACATTGAAAGCATGCTGGATTGTAGCTCACGTAGGACCAAATTGAGTAGGCCTGATATATAGTAATATCTATGCTGTTACAGGCCTTCAATTTCTCAAAGCAAGGAAGCCTCTTTTTACTGATGTTGGCATAAATAGTTCAAAACATGTCGATGTCACTGACTCTTGTAACGGCAAACCTTATGATTCCTTGAGTCATTTTGATGACATTTGCAGCAGTTAGGGGTGGCATGGCTCAGTGGGTAGTGGTCGTCTTGTAGCCTGAGGGATGCTGGTTCAATTCTTGCCTGGAGAGTTCATGTCAAGGTGTCTTTGAGCAAGACACCAAACCCTAATTGCTCTTGATGGCTCTTGTTGAGCGCCTTGCATGGCAGCTCCTGCCGTCAGTGTGTGAATGCGATATATATTGGGTAAAAGCTTTGGGTAAAAGCATTATAGAAATATAGACCATTTACCATTTAGTTAACCTGCCATGTGCATCATGGGGTCCTGACCTCCAAGAGATTTTACCATTTTAATGTTTCAGGGCTAGCAACTTCACAACAGCCTCATCAGACTCATCAGATTTGTCTTCTGGATGATACTCCACGTTGTCTTTCTCCCCAGAAAACCACTTAACTGTATCGCCTTTAGCTTATTTTCTCCCAAAATTTGATCCAAAAACTTGGCTCAGTGAAAAATTTTTGATTTTTACATGCTACAAATTGGAGATGTGCACTCTGCAAGTCACCAATTTTATATTAAACACTAGGCATTCCCAGCTGCTGACTTCGACTCGGGACGTTGTGGGTCAGTGGAGGGAATACTTTGAAGACATGCTCAATCCCACCAACACAGTTGTGGGACCATGGCATGGGCTCGCCTATCTCTGGGGTTAAGGTTGCAGAGGTGGTAAAAAAGCTTCTCTGTGACAGGGCCCGAGGGGTGGATGAGGTCCACGTGGAGTTCCTTAAGGCTCTGGATGCTGTAGGGCTGTCTAGATTGACATGCCTCTGTAGCATCACATTGGAACATCAGGAACAGCTGAGATTTACCGGTTGATCTGTGTTCCACGAGCTGTGGGTAGTGACGAATACAAGCGGCCAGAATGTGTTTTCTCAGCAGGGTGGCCGGGCTCTCTCTTAGAAATAGGGTGAGAAGCTCAGTAATCTGGGAGGGGCTCAGAGTAGTTGCTGCTACTCTGCATCGAGAGGAGCCAGATGAGGTGGTGAGTTTTGGAATAAACTTCCATAAGCAGAAGAAGACTCAGCTAACCACTAGCCCGTAGCAAATGTTATTGTGGCGACACAGAGGTTCTGGCTCATCTAAATAATTGTGCCGCCACCCTGGGAATTTCACCCAAGGAATTTTTTGATAATTCTTCATGGGGATCCTCCACATCAGAGGCGATGTCTACTTGGTCTGCAGGTCCGGTGCGGATTGTGGAGATCGCCCTGGTTGGGGTGGTTGGTGGGGTCCTGCACTGCAGCCCTGGCTGTGGTGTGGGGCCCTTGCCTGCTCTGATCTCAGCAGTTTCTTATGGTGATGCGATTTGTGGTCCTTGGTGAGGCGTCTCCTGATGTAGATGGACCCCCAATATATTGTTTCCAATTTTCAGTGTCAGGCAAGATTTTTATTTCCAGATGTTTATCTCTAATTGTGTTGTTTATATACATGTTTCAGTTAAAGAGACCTTTTGTGCAAAGAGGGGTGGGGAGGGAGGGGTTGTAAACGTGTGCTGTATGGGTCTGAGTGTGATGATATGTGTGTGAAAGAGGTGTGTGCTGTTCAACATTGTTTTATATTTGTATGTGAAGGTTTTTATTATATAAAACTCCTTGTGCTGCTTTTTGTATAAAAAAGTGCTTTAAAAATCAAATTTGACTTTACTCAGCACTCAAACCTCTAACTAAATACGGGAAACAAGTTCCACTAAAAGAAAAGTTTACTTTTAAATATATAATATGATTCAATAAAAAGGCTAAAATGGAGCAGGAAGAAAACACAAGATAAAAACTGCAGTAAAGGCTGAACAGTAGGGAGGGCAGGTTGAGGCAATAGAGGCGTCTAAAAGAAAGTTCAAATCTAAAAAAAAAAAATCCCCCCACATAACAGATGCAAGTCACCCTACACATGCACATAGCCACGCAGTGTCACCCTAACCACCAGGTGCAATACAGCGCATGACACACAAAAAGGGAGATGCCACCACCCGAAGGACCCAACTACCACCAGTCAGCTCTCGTCTGTTGAAAAAAGAGAAAACAAAAATCAAAAAGTTAAAAGCTCCACATAGCTGAACCACACACTGAGATCAGCAGCTATTATGAAAAGGGATCCTTCAGTGGTGAAATAAAAGGGAAAAAACACAGGTTTAATAAGAGGCTAAACAATAAAAAAAAAAAAAAAAAGTTTGGCTTGCAGGAAAACATTGGCAACGAAGGACATCACCAGCATAATTGTCCTTCCAACTGGACAAGAAGCAGGTAGTTTACCTGTTAAATACTTTCTCCCCAAGCAGGAAGCACGCCTGCAGAGCCCTCTTTCTAAAAAGAAAAAGAGGATAAAGCAGTAGCAGCGTTCCAACAGCCCACCTAACACCAACCGTAGCACAGTTAGCAGGTCGGCAAGCTGTGATCAGCAAGCATTCAGACCTTCAGTCCCAGTCATGCATGGAGTATCTGGTAGGCAGTAGCCCACATTCCCCTGAGCTGTCCTCACCATCCAGGCTAAGTTCCTCTTGTCCTGTGCTGTGCAGCTGCCATTCCACACCATCACACTGACAGTGTGGTAAAAGTTCACGAGCAGCTGACAAGAAAGTCCCGTCTGCTTTAACTTCCTGAGAAAGAAGAGCGGCTGTTGGGCCTTCTTCACCAGATGTGAAGTGTTCACAGTTCAGGAGAGGTCAGAGGAAATTTGGATACCCAGGAGCTTAATGCTGTCCACACACTCCACTGCCTCTCCACGTATACAGAGATGAGCGTGTTCAGTCTTCCTAGACCTCCTATAATCTACTATGACCTCTCTTGTCTTGTTGATGTCATGAACCAGATTGTTCTTGGAACACCCTTTTGTGACTCTGGAGCTCTTCTCTGTACTGGGTCTCATCATTGTTGGATATGAGACCCACCACAGTGGTATTGTCCACAAACTTCAAAAATATGTCTTGTGTGAAGAGGATGAAGAGGGAAGAGCTAAACACACAACCCTGTGGCATTCCAGTGGTGAAAATGTTGACTTCCCTATTCTCACCACCAGGGGCCTGTTGGTAAAGGAAGTCACTGATCCAGGTGCAGAGCGATGCTGACAGACCAGGTTGTGGGGCTTCAGAGCCTGCACATCCAGGAGAACGGTGTTAAAGGCTGTGATGAAGTCCACAAACATCATCCTAACAAAGCTATTGGGATGCTGCACCTCTGGCTGTTGAGGGCGAACAGCACTTCTCCTGATTCCAGTGTTGAAGCATGTGAAGAAGCTATGCAAGGTGTGGGGCAGAGTGGGGGTGTGGCTGACCTGCTGGTCTCTGCACTTGTACTCTGCGATAACCACACCAGACAGGACCCCAGGCGCAGACTGTACTAAGACGTCCCTGAAACAGCAGGGTGCAAGATACTGGCAGGCAAAGAATACATGGAGCACCATAACCAAATAACAGGCGTAATGTACATAAACATCTGTGCAAAATATGGACTTGACCCCCCTAGGTCACAATGGGAAATACCTCCCAAGGTGGTGGAGAATGAGAGGGCTAAGATCCTGTGCACTGTGGCCAACTCCTCAGTAAGAAAAGTAGCAATTGGCAGTCCTAAAAGGCGCTAAATGAAGTCATTGCCTAATTTGCACAATGATACTAGTAAATATAGTTGTAAGAGATGCTGCCGTGGAGAATATTGTTGTGGAAAAGGTAAAAATTGATGACGACAACCTAAAAATGTTTAGAACACTCAAAAGTAAATAAATAAAATTTTATTAAAAAATAAATTCTACAGTCAATATTTTCTTTGTTTTTAAGATAAATGTTATTAAGTGTAATTCGCTTTTAAATGGAAGTCTGCAACATATTGCAACAATTTTTAAATATTTTTGTTTACACTCTTCATTAAAAAACATTAATATCTGACGGTTTCATTTTTAGCCTACTCATGAGGTGGAGGTGATCATCTCCTACTGTGTATGCAGCTGGGAGCTGCTGCGGCATGAGGACCAAGCCCCTTCTGAGTGCTTTTTGACGGGGAGTGGGGCCTCCGCTGCGCCAACGTATTATTGAAAAGATTAAACTGTACGCTTTTTCACATCAGCCTCCCAAAGTCTCCAAAAATACCAGAAAAAGTTGCTAGATTTGTTTTTTGTCATTTTTGTGAAAAAAAGTCGCTAGAGGGGAGTAAAAACTTGCTAAATATAGTGACTAAGTCACTAAGTTTGCAACACTGATCCTGTGGGACTAGCAGATAAGGATTAACCAAATGGTGGTGGCTAACCAACAGGACGTTGTGATTATGAATAAGTAGCAAAGGAAAGCCGCAGTGATCGATGTACCCATCCTCAACGATGGAAATATCAAGAAGAAAGTACATGAGAAACTGGAGTAATACCAAGGACTTAAGGAAGAGCTGGAGAAAGCCTGGAAGTTGAAGGCAACAGTAGTACCAGTGCTCATCGGAATACTAAAGTCATTCTGTATAAACGTTTTTCTTTGCACAGACTTCTATATAGATTTCTTTAATATACTTTTTTATATAGTTCTTGTTCTGTACAGGTTTTTTTCTGTTCTGTTCTCTAATTCTGGTTTTTTTTCATCTTTGCTGCTGTAATACCAAAATTTCCCCACTGTGGGACAAATAAAGGATTATCTTATCTTATGTGAAGTGAAAAAGTGAAGACTTTTGGTCGTAAATATATAACAAGTTTAATATTTGCGATTGTTGGCCACAAAGCGTTTCAATTGTCGAGACACCACACAGCTGGTCACAGTCAGATCTTAGAGCTCTGAATTTCTTTTACTTGGTAATTGCTCACCAACCAGGGTGGTTCACAGACGACATTAGTACAGATGATTTTAGCAGTATCACTTATTCATCCTGCTTCTCATCTCTGTCCTCCCCATGTCACACCATCACACAGACCCTAAATAATTGTGGATTAAACCATCTTACAAAAAGATGGTGTTCCTCACATTTCTAAGGTCAAATCAACTACTATTTACAACATAACTTTCCTGAATTTATTTACAAACTACATACATTGTGTCTAACTAAACTTAACACATAACAGAAAAGCAAAAGTAACATTCACAGAAATCAAAACTAAACAAAACCCCATTCACTCCCATCCCTCTCTACTCTTCCCCCTTGGTTCAACCCAATCAGGCGATTATTGGCCAATCTCCAGCTTGGGTCCTTAGGCTGCCCTCATGTGTGCACTCCATAAGGCCACGCCCAGCCAGACCTCAGAGAGAGAGATATTAGTGTTTTTTCCCCAAAATAAATCACAACTACAACTTAAGCAAAAAAATAAATGTCACAATATATTGAACACAGTCACCTTAGTGAGGGGGGCTGTCACACCACACCCTCACAGGGTCCTTTCAAAGTAACCATAATGATGGTATAATGGTACTTTGTGGTTACCTTGGAAGTCAGAGTTGAGGACATCATGGCCCCGGAGTTGGCCCTGTTCTAGTTTCAAGTCAGAAAACAAGTAGAATTTGCTTATTGCTGTGCAAACTGGAAGCCTAATAAATAAATATAAGCCAGTGACAGAGCTTGCTGTGTTTTGCATGTCTGAACACTGAAGCAATATGTTTACAGAGAGTTTGGACTGTGTGTGTGTGTTTGAGAGACTGAGACATAAACTGACAGAGCTGATGATTAACTTTGTTGTGTTTTTGCCATCCAGTCATGTTTAGTTTTAGAGTCAAGCTTCCTTGAGGAGCTTTTGACGTTGAATTGGAAATCAGACCTTTGTTTTTATTTCCAGACTAAAACCTTGGAAATTGCAACTTCTTAATTCAAGTGCAGTGGGTCATAATTCCACATTTAGTTTATTGGTTAAAAGAGCATTTCCTGTGTGCATGTGAGCATTGTCAGTATTTTTGCTTGTTGTTTTAACCATGCATGCACATCACTCATATCATGGAAAAAACCGAAAACAAATGTTCCTCTATTTAAAAGTAGCCTGAATTAGGCACAAACATGTCTGCTACCGGGATCTCTTTAGTAAGATAAATATAAGGCCTTTTTACCACTTTCAGCTGCATTGCTCCAGTTCACAAGATGAAAATACCATGAGAGAAATCAGTAGCGAGCTAACTGCATATATCTGCATGTCTGCTTTATTGTCAAAGAAAAGATATGATTTCATTAATTAAGTAAAAAAAATGTGAAGAAGTAGAGACTAGAAAAAACATGTCCAAGGTTTTTAGGATCAATTACTCAAAGATTCCTCATTTTTGTTCAAGTGAAATATTTTCTTTGAAATCTCTTGAATATGTTATGAGGTCAAGCACTCGCACTAAGCTCTGATGGCGGTCAGTGGTGCTAAAAGTTGCAGCTTTTCAAAGAGGAAAAAAAAAAAAGTTTTATTTATGCTTAGACCTAATACGTAAAAATCTATTTTTTATGATCATGATTTATTTCTAATTATATATCTTAGATCTATAATAGATTATTAAATTTCCAAACTTCATGACCAAGTTTGGAGACTTGAATCAGTAGCTGGAAACTGGAGCAGATTTACTTTAAGGAGGACAAAAACGATGGTGGTGGCTAGATGTGCAGAGTTCATGGAGAAGAGAGAAAACAGCTGCAACTGCTGTAAAGGTGGAAATACAAAATACTGACATGTGATAGGGATTGGATATAATAGTATAATAGTTATCCCTGCAATACTTTTTTAGGGGTAATATTTCTGAACAATTTTTTCACCAGTAGACCATCCCAAAAAAAAAAACTGTGTACACTTAGACATAAAAGATCTGATGATTTTACTGTCAGTTTTCTGTCAGTGTGTGAAGTGACTTATTCTTTCCTCTGTATCCATTTGCAGCATCTGTAGGACTTTGGTGTGTCAACTGATGCGACCACACTATCTTTAGTTTGCATGAGCAATGGCTTGGAAGCAGCTATAGACACCAAAATGCAGACATAAGAGAATCAGTGTCCAAACAACATAATACTTCAACTTAATTTTTACTGTTTAGTTGAGGCTGATGCAGAGAATGACAAGGTATGAGGCTGAACTCAGAACACAGACTCAGGTCAGGTTGCAATAATGCCCTTCATTGCAAGTCTGATGAGGCCCAGAACGAGACAAAAAGGCAACACAAGGTCTCTCAACAATCAGAACATGACCTGAACACTGTAGACAAGGAAACAAGACGATCCAGCAGAGACCTGAGATATACACATGCAGGTGAAACAAAAAAAATAATTAGAATATCACACAAAACCTACTTTATTTCTGTAATTTAACTTAAAAAGGTAAACTAATAATATATTATATAGACTAAATAAATGCAAAGTGAGACATTTCAAGCATTTATTAATTATAATTTGAATGTTTATGGCTTACAGCTCATGAAAACCCCAAAATCTAAATGTAGAAAATTAGAATAGTGTGAAAAGGTTAAATGTTGTAGCCTCTGAGTGCAACACTGTAATCTGCTAATTAATCTAAAACACCAGCAAAGGACTTCTGAGTATTTAAATGGTCTCTCTGTCTATTTCAGTAAAATTCATTATCATGGGGAAGGTTGCTGACCTGACTGTTGTGCAGAAAACCATCAATGACTCTCTTCATAAGGAGGGAAAGCCTCAAAAGGTAATTGCAAAAGAAGCTGGAGGCTCTCAAAGTTCTGCATCAAAGCACATCAATAAAAAATCGAGTTGAAGGAAAAAGCGTGGAAGAAAAGGGTGGAACAACCAGCAGGGATGAAGCAGCCTGGAGAGGATAGTTAGGAAAAGGCCATTCAGAAATGTGGGGAAGCTTCACAAGGAGTGGACTGAGGCTGGAGTTAGTGCTTCCAGAGCCACCACACACAGACAGATCCTGGACATGGACTTATTCCTCTTGTCTAGCAGCTCCTAAACAAAACATCAGAAGTGTCTTACCTGGGCCAAAGAAAAAAATTAGCTGGACTGTTTAGCAGTGGTACAAAGTGTTTTTTTCTAAACAGGCAAAGTTTGCATCGCATCTGAAAATCAAGGTCCCAGAGTCTGGGGGAAGAATGTAGAGTCAACAATCCAAGACCTTTAAAGTGCAGCATGAAGTTTCCACAGTCGTGGTGATTTGGGGAGCCATGTTATCTGCCAGTGTTGGTCCACTGAACTTTATTAAGTCCAGAGTCAACGCAACTGTGTACCAGGAGATTTCAGAGCACTTGATACTTCCTTCAGCAGTAAAAAGCTTTTTAGAGATGCTAACTTTATTTCCCAGCAGGACCTGCCACCCCCCCCCCCACACACACACACACACACACACACACTGCCAAAAGTACCAAAACCTTCAATGACCAAGAAATTGCTGTGCTTGATTGGCCAGCAAACTCTCCTGACCTAAACCCTGTAAAAAAAAAAACATGGGGCATTACCAAGAGAAAGATGAGACACATGAGACGGAGCAATGCAGAAGAGTTGAAGCATCCATGGGCTGATAACATCCATGCCACGCTGCATTGAGGCAGTAATTCATGCAAAAGGGGCTCAAACCAAGTTTATATGAAGGACTAGACTCTTTAGATGGTCAACATTTCTGGATTTAAAATCCTTTTTTTTAAATTGATTTAATGTGATTTTCTAATTTTCCGAGATAAATTTTGAGTTTTTCCTAGGTTGTAAGCCATAATCATCAAAATTATAATGAATAAATGCTTGAAATTTCTCACTTTGTATATAATGAGTCTATATATTAGTTTCCCCTTTTAAGAAAATAATTAAGGGTGACATTTTACAATAAGGGTTCCTCAATTAACGTTAGTTAGTGCATTATTAAACATTAATCAAATGTTGAATAATATATTATTGACTAATATTATGTTTTACTTAGCATTAATTTGCATTTTACTTAATTTATTAATAGGCAGATAATTAATAGAATAGAATAGAATAGAATAGAATGCCTTTATTGTCATTATACAACAGTACAACGAGATTAAGCATCACCAAACAGTGCACGATAGGATTTTAAAAAAATAAATAAGCAAAATAAAATAGAATAAAGGCACATACGAAATGGGAGATGGGGTGCGTGGTCCTGATAGAAA
>JBAMHW010000020.1:25505689-25518466 GCA_037177495.1 Rhadinocentrus ornatus | reverse complement strand
GTGTTTTTCCACTTTCATTTTGAGTGTGACTCCAAATCCAGACCTCCATGGGTTAATAAATTTAATTTCCATTGATAGTTTTTGTGTGATTTTGTTGTCAGTACATTCAACTATGTAAAGAACAAAGTGTTTATTAAGAATAGTTCACCCCCCAGTGTTTGATAACCACTGGATTAAAGCATATCATATCAAGAAATCGTTTCAAAATAAAAAAAATATGCTGTTTGCCTTCATGGCTTTCTGTTTCAACAGAATAACATCAAAGCTATGATCTTTTGTTTTAAGACTGTTCTTTAAAAATTCCAAGTCCAGACATGATTCTTTATTTCTTTTTTCATTTTGTTGTAAATCTGCTGCTATTTGGGATCTTTGTCACGAGACATCTTCACCCAAGCCTTAAAGATGCACTACTTAAGTTTAGCTGTTTTCTCAGTGACACGGCCCCTGTCGATGGCTTATTCGGGATCCGTTAGCTATCTCCAGACAGTGAAAAACATTCTTATGTTGTCCCTTGTCTTATCGCTTGCTCTGTCTCTGGCTCTCTTTTGTGTCCTCTCTTCCTCCGATAACATCTTCTAAAGTGTCTTTGCTGAATCAGCTACAGCGCTCGTTCAAAAAAGCTGGTTTGTTTACATCTGCTAGCTGGCGCATGTGACACGTGTGCAAAGTAAAACTCAGCTGCAACGCCAGGCAGCGTCCTGGATTAAAAAGTTGCATAGTACAGTTTCTGCTGGGCAGCGGCGGCTTCAGAGATGCACATAATGGACGTCACTGTGCCATCAAACAAGTCCGCAATGCAGAGTTTTTAAGAACGTACGCAACTAAACTTGCTGGGACTTCCACTCCTGGTTGGATTGGCGGCTGTCTCTCTGTAAAATGATGGACTCCAAATTGTGTGGAAATGATCTTGTAACCTTCCCCAGATTAATAGGCAGGAACAGTTGCTGATCTCTCCTCATTGGTATTGTGTTAACACATCTGCTTTTACCATGACTATACAACCTTGGAGTGTGTTTACATTTGCACTAGTTTTCTTCCTTTCTTTTGTTTGTGTTGCAGCGCTGTCAGTTATTCTGATGAGGATCAGATGAGTGTCAGTCCAGCCACATTGCTGCAAGGCAGGTTTGTTCATTTATTTGTTTTTGTGTATAAATTATAATGAACTCAGCTGAGGGGGAAACTGATGCCTCATGGTGTCTGTCAAAATCTGTTGAGTAGCTGGAACAATGCACAAACTGCCAGTCACAACAACAGCTGGTCAGGGTTAGGTTTCACACGGTCTGTGTGTTTATCAGAGAAAAGATAAAACAAAACAACCTCCTTTGGTTTGGCACATAACGGAGCTGTGGGGAACATTGAATGTAATGTTGCTGAACATTATTAATGACTCAAGGATAAGAATGAAGTAGAAAGACAGAAAGAAAAGTTGAGGAAGTTCATATTAGAAAATTCCAGTTTTTAAAGTTAATAAAAAAATCTGTAAAAATTCACACGCTTACAGTTTTCTTTGTGTAAACAAATTATTATAGAAAAGGACAAAAATGTATATTTTGACCAATCAAATGCACATCTGTTTAATGATGTTTTTAGAAGTAGTTTGATTGTAATACAAGCAATATTCTACGTGTATACTTACACAATTACATTAGTAATATGTGAACTGCTAAAAATTTTATACTTTTCAACTTTATACAGTTCTGAAAACTCTAAAATGACAAATATTCATTATAGCATGAGAGCATTCCTACAGTTTAAACAAGATTTACTTTAGAATAAGAGTATGGGTTTCAGAAGGCTGCACAGACACAATGGTTTATCGTTACAGGATAACAGGTCCAGTTTACTTCTCTTATAAAGGTAGTTACAACACACCTGTAGACTTGGTACTGGAACAGTCTGTTCTTATTAGTTGATAAAATCAACAGCATACAGTCAAAATTAGTTTCTCTTGGTTCACGTTGTAAAAATGTATACTGTAAACAGGATGAGACAGGAGTGACAGCAGCTCAGCAGGCGACCGACTGCACTGTGAGCTTAGACTGCAACAGGTATTTTAATAAATCCTTTAATGTGCTGAAAAATAAGCAAATCCTGACTTTGTAACGGACAAAAAAGAGACATTTCTAAGTGAGAAACTGGATGACCTGACGCACATCTTCTACTGAGAGGTCCAGTGTTTATTTGTGTGCACACAACTCATTAGATGCATGTAATCATGTTCTCTGCGTTATTACAGCAGATTAAGACTGACGACATGGGATCAGAGGTTTGCATTTTAACCACAAAGAGAGCACTGCAGAAAGTCCACTGCCTTTGGGACACAGTCCTAGATCACTAATACTCCTCTACTCTAAGTAAAGAGCAGGGCTTTCTGCAACAATGAACAATTTCCATCCATGATTTTTACATATTGACACCATCAACTGCTTTGTCATCTTTACTTGCCTTTGTTAAACAAACCAGATGAGAACTGATTTCTTCCCACCAGAACCTGTGTGATGAAATCCCAGTTACACCAGAAAGAGACACAGTAGAAACTGAAAGCAGCATCTTGGCTTACAGTACACTTGCGTCAGAGCTTTTGATAGATGGAGGTCAGGATGTGCTTGTGCAGCATTGTTGACTTATGTTTTTGAGGAAGAGTTTGAGTTTACCAGTTTAGCATTTTCTCATTTTTATTAACATTAAACATTTTCAAAGTCCACATAAATACATTTATTCTTGTAATAAATTTTATATGGCTAAAACTTGAGAGTACAACAAGTTAATACTGTGTTGTATAAATAGTATCCCAGGTCATGGCTGGCTAAGAAGTCACGTTTCATGTTAATATATTTCTGTAATTAACTTTGTCTTCTCTCTTCATCTAAAGGTCCAACTTGCTCTGTTCTGGAAGTGTTTGAACAGAAATCTCAGCATCTCAGAGGATCATTAGCACACCTTGTTTCAACACACTGGAAGGAATAATTGAGTAAATTCACTTAAAATGGGATTTTTCCTCTGTGCCGCCATGCATCCATATACACTTGTCCTTGAGAAAAACAATCAAGTCTAAACAGCTTTCATGAATAAAGGAAGGTTTTCCTTTGAGAGATGCAAAATGCCTTTCTCATCAAAACAACAACTAGAATAAACAAAGCATGCTCTAAGTTTATTTTCCTGCGACGGTTAATATAATGCTGCTTGTTGACTGTACTACAAGCTGTGACGTGCTGTTAGCCAGAAGCTGTACTGCACTGACATAAAATTAGACAAGTGGCCCTAAAGGCCGCATTTCATTAGCAGCATTCCTCCTCAGAACATTTTATCTGTGTCGTAATTGTTGTGGGATTTGCTGAAACAGGGGCAAAGAGCGAAAATAAAACTGATGTTCACACTAGGAAGCGGCTGAGGGGGCACAGGGATGGGACAGTTTCTATTGATGACAGTCTCAAACCATCCAGCATGATTTGTTTCTTTGCTATAGTTCATTTATAATAAACGAACTAGTGAGCGTTCCAGTAAAAAATAATAAACAGGGTTGGTGGATGTCAGCAGTACACATGTTATGTTAAAGCAGGCTGAGCATAGAAGTGCAGCCGTTAGACTTCAAAAGAACACACTGCGTCCTTTGGAGACACTCGCAGTCTGATGATTACAGCCATCTAATGACCATAAAACGCTACAACTCTGCAGGCTGATTAAGAAAGTCAAGGGATGCAGTCTGGCAGTGCAATGCTGACCACATCAATTTGTCTAATCAGACTAAATTTACTTTAATGAAACAGACACTCCCTACTTGACAGCTTTATTTACGCTGCATTACTCAAGCGTAGCTTCCAAAATGTATTACAACAGCTAAGGGAAGTGGGACTCCACAATATTTTTATCACGTATCTTCCATCACTGAATGATTCTGTAAATATATATTGAAACAAGGAATTAATGTACTTCATTAGCAGTTCTTTAGAGCATGCAAATTACTGAGTTAGATCCTAATGTATACACTCAAAAACCTTTGAGCAATTCCATGGAATCAGCTAATGTCCTTTCATTAAGTAAAACATCACATTATTTCTGACTATTTGTACCTTTCTTTAAATCTTTAAAAATAAGTTATTTCAGAACTAAAAAGTGTTTTGTCAGTTCTAAAGAAGCAAACCTTAAAGATTTCTCATCTGACACTGCTTCAGGATACAATCTCATGTTTTAAATGATGAAAATATGTTGGTTGCATATATATTTGCATGGAAGCAAAGCTACTGAAAGAATCTGTTTTACTTTAAACCTGAAACATACTGAAGCTGTCTTCTTGAGAGAGAGTTTATGCATGTTTCTTAGCTGTGGGGATTTTCTCTCCATGACTACACATACATTGGAGTCCTGGAACGTTCTTGAAGAGTGCGTCTCAAACCTTTGACACGTACCACGTCAGCAGATATTAGGCTAAGTACCACTTTTATGACTGACATTAAGAGCACATGCACATCAGGATTATCTGAGGAACTTTGCTTGATTCACAATGAACTTTACTCAAGCGAACCAAAGCAGTTGGACATCATACAGCTACAACAACTGCTCAGTAGGGGCGATATTCCCTGAAACAACTACTCTCTGCCCTCTCACACATCAACAGTATTACAAGCTAGATCAATATGTATACAAACTCATTTCTTTATTAATTGACTGGTTATTCAAAGTTGACCAGCAAGTTAGTGAGTGGTGAAACTGATCCCAGTAAGCAGGATGCTTCGACCTCTGTGAATACGGTCCAGTGACACTTGGATTAACCAACGTTAGCGTCAGTCCCACGTTTGACTCTCCATCCATCCTACTATGTTTAATTTTTTGACAGCAGGGAAAGAGAAGTCGTCCTTGCAGTGTCTTGCAATTTACAAATTACACGAGTGTCAGGGCAGAGACATTATCTGTGATCACATCAAGTGATAATTTCACCGCGCACTAATGTCAGCTTTACTCAAAAGAACAGGTCTGAAACTACTAGCTTTTGTGTGACATTGAGAGAGCATGGGAAATTAGAGATATGAAAATGATTTACCTATAGATAGCATTCAGATTTTGTTTTGAATAATCTGTAAACTGGATGAAATCAGAAAATTCTTCAGCATACCACTAGAGGAAGCATGCGTACCAACAGTGTTACGAATGTATGACGGGACATTTGACACTGAGACTCTGAAGCCCGTTTTATTCTGTGGAAGCGAACTAGTTAGAATCACTGATTCAAGGCTTGTATCAAATCTCTGTGATCATGTGACCAAAGACGTTGGAGACTTCGTACATCCCAATAAACTCCACAAGTAAGAGTACTGATTTAAATAGTTGGTGCTGTTTGATTGATTGTGAGAAACATTTAATTGTGAGAGAACTATAATGATAATTAATGCAAATGAAACAATCCCATGAATGGGAACATTTTGACCTTGTGTCACCCACAACGATATTTTATATTATAATATATGGTTTTGCTAATTATATGATTTTTCAACCTTCGTGAAACTGAACACACGGGACGCGACGGCATCAGTGCCGTCCATCGCGCTCTGAGATCGCTCTTCTCCAAGAAATTAGATTGGTTATGATATTGGAGGGGATTTTGACATTTTCAAACCAATCCGTGACGGACAAAGTATGACGTTGGAGAGTCAGAAGATTTTGCACAAATTGACAGAAATCTTGCGGTTTACTTTACTGTATAGACAACCCCGGGTTCATCTGAGTTTACAAAATAGGAAACAGCATTGTGAATATCATCATTTGATGATGGACTTCAAGGCTGATCCAGATAAAACCAGAACTGACCTTGACACAGCTAAAATGATCTATTCTTCCATGTTCAAAATGTTTGCAGACTATGCTATCTAGCCAGCTCTCATTGGTCAGTCAGTGAAGCCCCTCGCTGGTTGGTTGTAGTGCCATGCGACAGCCACAAAAATAAAACATGTTTCTATTTTCTTGTGTCGCGTCGCAAGCCCCGTGTGCACGAATGTCGTCTGTCGCTTGGCCGGAGGAGCGCAGTGATTTTCGCCTCATTGCGCAGGTTCCATAGGAAATGAATTGAGAAGGAGCGACGTCACCTCCCATGTGTCGAGCCCATTATGCTACTTCTCACACTTTTCTGACATCAAAGTCAGATAAAACAAGGCATGGCCATTTAGACTAAGACTGCTTATATACAGATCGGATACGTATCCGTTCCCGCACAACATATGAAACTGTCCTGGGTTGGATTTTAAAACATCAGATTTGTGACGTTCAGACTGTCATAAAAAAATCAGATATGAGTCACAAATGGGCAAAAAGATCTGAACTGAGCTGCAGTGTGAACTTGGCTGAAGATCAGGGAGCCAAAAGACAATTACTGAAGCTTACAGGAGTGGAAACACCAATATTTTCACATTATGCTCAGTCAGGTAAAGAAGAAATATCTGAACTTACTGAAATAAGTCAGACTGCCAGATCTAATTAAAGTGAAACACCCTGTGCTTCCAGACATGTCCCACATCTTTTAATGTTGCACTCTGCCACCTTCCTCTTTCTCCCCCTCTGTTTGCCCTCCGTCCTCTATGACATGCTGTCTGTTCCAATTGACTGATGAGTCCAGTTTAAGTCTTGGCCACAGAAAATGTCCTGCTGATAGTTTTGCTGTAATATTGCAATTTGTCTTGCTAGTCACCATGGGCACTTTTGGAAGTCAACTGCATGTGAAGAAGGCCCAGGGGAACGTGGGTGCCTGGCAAGTGAAAGATGACAGGCAGCATGTCTCTTTCACTCAAGCGAGCAGCTCTGCTCGCCTTGCTGAGCTGAACAGCAGACACAGACACAGTGGCACTTCACCTAAATTAATAGCTGACCCATTCACAACGTTGCAGAGTGAAGAGTTATGGCCAGATCGCTGCAGCAGGACAGGCAGCAAACATGGCTAACAATAAGGCACTGGGATGTTTGATGAGGGGAATCAAAGCAGAGGCTGGGAGGTTAAGATGGATGGATTAGCTTTGTTATCAGAGGCCACGGAGGTGCAGCACAGGCTGTCCTCTCAAGCTTATCATCACATCCAACTGGCTAATCCAATTTCTGACCTCCTCTGTATCCCTCTATATTCTGTAATGTCCCTCAATTTGTGGGGACTGAATGAGATGTCAGGTTTAAGGATTTTACTGCTCAGGGGCACAAGAAATGTTCTTAATACTTGGCCACCTTATTTATAGATTACATGTGTAGGCCTATTTTTGTATACTGCAAGTAGTGCTATGATTTTATAATGTACAATTTTGGGTAAAATTGCTTTAGAAAATTTGTTAAACTCAATAAAAAATACCTAAAATATCATCAGATATTCATTCAAGCTCATAAGTAGATTAAAAGAAGGCATCTACACAAATGAGACTAATAATATACTTGCTAGAAGAACTATCATATAATCAGGTTTTCATATGATTTTTTGTAACCAAAGGCATTCTTGGTGATAGTACCATTACAAAATCAAATTAAATTAGTCAAAATAATTAATATCACATTTAACCTTCAATTGCACATTATGTCTTTTTGTCTGGCAAGTTAATTAAACTGAAGTTATGAGTGTTGAGTGCTGTAGAGACTTTGAAAAGAGCAAAGTAGAGCCAAACTTTGTGGGGAGTGATAAAGCAAAGATTGGTGCAAAGTTCATTAAAATGTTTTAGCTGGTGCAGAGTTTGGTTGTTCTAGGGGTAAAGCATCATCAGTTATGGAGAGCTTCAATGATTAGGTAATGCTTCATCCTTTATTATTCAATGTTTTAAACAGCTTTAACTGATCTTGGCTTCCTCTTGGCTCTAATACATAACTATGGGAGAAAAATAAAGACCACAATATCTCATCTTTAATGGACGGTACTTATATAACACTTTGCAGTCATCTTGACCACTCAAAGTTTTTTTACCCAGTGTGTCACATTTCATGACGTTGTTTAAAGATAAGACCTCAGCAGGACGTTAGCTCAGTGGTTCTCAAACTGGGCGAGTTCTGGCAGGGGGAAGCCCCACGAGGCCCAAAAATCTTTTTGTACTACAAGCAAAACATTGACAAATACCAATGGGCTAAATATGATGAATCAACAACAAAGATTCTAACCACCCAAAAAAACAAAAAGAAGAAGAAAATACGATGAGGAATTGCTATGGAATTAAACTATCCAACTGTTATTTTATAAAAGCGGCCTCCGTCTCATCAAAAGCTCAACTCACCTGAGGGAGTTTGCAGATTTTCTTGGTTTAAAACACTCAACATTGAATTGATCATTCGTTCTACATGGTCTTAACTATAGGGCATGGGAGCCAACATTACTGCCAGCGCCATTTCCATTTTCCAAGATCACAGAAAAAACATTGCAGATCGGTGAGTATTTAATCAATCATAAAGTTGAAAGTTAGAGGGTTAGCGCACATTTCATTGGTTAAGGTTAGGGTAACCCTAATAACTGAAAAGGTTTCTTCCTGAGGCGAGGAGACGCTATACGGAAAAGAGTGCATCGATTGGAGATAATAATCCATATTAAATGTCGGCTAAAGAGAGGAACCGAGACCCCGTTGCCTTACCTCCTCTGACTTTTCTGACATTTTTGCATATCTGTGGTGTAATTGCCTTTACTGAGGCTCCGTTTAGAAAATTTAAGTCTTTGGAGGCTCATGTACAGTTTACAAACCCCCAATTTGTCAGTCTACCTGTTTTAATATGGCAAACATGCAGGGATTATTAGAAGAATTTGTCAGGCTTCATTCACAGACACAGTCTAAAATAGCCCTCATTCTGGCTGGGTTATATCCAGTTTCTGAGAATAACTCAGTTGAGTGCTGTTTAGGTTCCATTTATTCATCACACAATGTTTGAACTAGCCTTTTTTAGCCTGCTTGCTTTGTCGACTGGTGCAAGATTAAAAAGATGCAGAGGAACCTCTTGTTAATTTTCTTGGATACGGAACAAAATAAGCAAACAATCGTCTCACTAAGCGAAAGTTTCACACTTACCAGAATAAAAATGTGTGAGTACTCTTTCAACTAGCTTGGGATATCAGAAAAATGTTTCTCCATGTGTCTCACGGCGAAAATCCACAGCATCCTCTTGTTTCTTTAAACTCAAGAAACCCTTAAATTTTTTCCATGTAAGAAAAGAATAAAAAGAGAGTCCGTTTGCTATTTTCCCCGTCAGTCATGTGCGTTGCGACCCACTTTGCAACAAGTTCTCCCTATGTCAATTACGGCGCCTCACGATTGATCTCCAACAATGTCTATTTTTCCCGTATTTGTCACGGTTGGAGTGGGGACCCAAGGAGGAGAGCAAACCAACAGGTAAGATGCAAATACTTTGTTGTGAAGGCTGAAAGTGGCAGGTGGAAGGTGATCTGTGGCAGACGAGGCAGAGAGCGGGCAGACAGGGTTCTCAGGCGGCAGCAGGGGTTCCAGGCGGGATTCTTTGGGAGAGAAGATAGACACGTTAGATGCAAGCAGAATGAGCTAGAATCTAAGGTGTTTGCTGCCGTTGTACCGCACGATCCAGCGACGACAGAAGGTCAGCCTGGAGCTTATATGCAGGTGAGTTAAGAGCTTGATTCCTTCCAGATGTGTTGTTCCTATTAGGGGTTGCGGGGTGAACTGGAGCCTGTCCCAGCAGTGTTTCAGGGGAAAGGCAGGGGACACCCTGGACAGGTCACCAGTCCATCGCAGGGCCAACATAGATAGAGACAAACAACCATTCACACACTCATTCCTAGGGACAATTTAGAGTCACCAATTAACCTAACATGCATGTCTTTGGACAGTGGGAGGAAGCCAGAGAACCCTCGCATACACGGGGAGAATATCCAAACTCCACACAGAAAGGCCACCAGTCCCCCACATTCGAACCTCCCCCAGCCGAGGCCTTCTTGCTGTGAGGCTGCGGTGCTAACCACCACACCACCGTGCAGCCCCAGTTCCATTTTGCTTTTTTATAAACCTCTTTTTTACTCTCATCATCCTTTCTTCTTTTCTCTGAGGTTCCTGCCACCCACTCATGAAAAAAATAAATAAAAAAGGACTCGTTTGCTGTTCTTGTGGTTGTACCTGAGGCAGCGACATGAGCTGCTTTTGCAGCAATATGTACCTAATTGGGTACCATCTCATTCATAACAAGACCTTTACTATCTAACAAGCTAAATTCAGTTTATTCCCTAATGTGGTGAAACCCACTGGAGGTTACCATCTTTTTTCTCTTCCATGCTTACTGGTTGCGTTCATTGCAGACTACCAGAACTCTGTTGAACTATGTCACTGCAATTCTCTGCAAAATAAATGAATTAATTCATTTTTTAAAAAGCAAAAAAATCTCATTATCCACAAAATCTCAATGTCTTTTGTTGCTTCTTCCACCTGTCATTCTGTACCATATTGTCTGTAAATTAAACAGTTGCTAGTTCAAATACCACCTTTCCCAGTTCCCCAAATTTTTATTGTGTTTTACGAATTTTTAGAAATTATGTGTAACACATTTATAATTTCCACATTATTAAATAACTTTTATTTAATATTTAACCCACGTCTTTTATATTTTCCAATTCCATTTTTCTAGTGTTCTATTTTATATTATTTCATCTTACTTATTTTATTTTATTTGTTTGTCAATTTAACATCTGTTATTTATATTCAGTGTTTTAGTTTCCCCAATGCGATTGGTGAGGGTTAGGACAGCACTTGTAGAGAACATAATTTTATGTATATGTATGTGTGTGGTCATATGTATGCATGAGTATATGCCATGTGTGTGTGTGTATGTGTGAGTTGTTGGTCTGTGTTCTGGGGGTCTTGATGGGTTAAGATGGGTTTTGGGTGTTTTTAATGTAAAGCACTTTGTTTTGCAATTTGTTTTGTTTGAAACGTGCTTTAAATAAAGTTTGATCGATTGTTTGATCGATGTGTCCTACTGTGCAACACTTCGAATGAAACTGCTAAATAGCTGTTATGTCATGTGAATTAATGTAAATTGATTGTGAGGAACCATAAATAACCGGGATGTGACAATATATTGTCTATATATTCACAGACTTAATCACGCTTTTCCTCTTTATATGTCTGACCTTTTTAAGGTGTAACTACTCCCCCTGCTTGTAGTGTAACTCCACCCACTGCCAAATTTGAAAAATGCTTGCAACTGCAAGGGTTGGAGGGGAGGTGTGGGGTGATAAGGGAGCAAAGAGTGGGCGGGATGCACAGACAGAAATGATTAACAGACAGCATCTCAGCTCACATCCCTTCATATGCATTGGTAGGCATGGTTTTCTATGCCTGCAAGGCAAGGATCAAGCGGCAACCTCTAGCAGTAAAATGTAAAGCCTAAGCAGAAGTGCAAAAGTCGAAATAAACATGTTTAAAGCATATTTAAAGCCTGGTACAAAAAACATTTTAGGATTAACAGATCAAGTTTTCCTTCATGTGGGTGGGGGTGAATGTGAAGCACAACTCAGTTTTTACATGGCTAACAGAGCGCATTAGCCTTAGCCCGCCTACCTCTGTTAGCTACCGTTAGCTTCAGGTAAGCTCGGTTAGCTCTTAGCTACAGGCAGCTCGTAGTTTGATGGGTGTCAATTATCCACACCCACATTCACAGTCCATTTTTGGTTTTCCCGGAATGACGACACGCGTGACGCTGCCAAGATGGCGACAGTGGGAACCGCCCAATAAACTTTATTTCAGCTCTTCAGAAACATACAGGTGACGTCACGGAGGCTCCCTCCATCATTTATATACAGTCTATCGCGAAGATCATAGACTGCATATATAAAGGACAAAAGGACACACAACAGTGATGAGTGTGATTGATGGTAATAATAAAACATGTCTTCAATTTGTCTCATCAGAATGGAGTTTTTCCATTCAAGATGAAAGTAGCTAGAGTTGCTCCTATTTACAAATCAGGGGAGAAACACTACTACACTAATTACAGGTCCATTTCAGTACTTTCCCAGTACTCAAAAATGTTGGAAAAAGTATTCACAAAACGATTTGATAGTTTTGTAGAAAAACATTAGCTGCTAAGCGATAGCCAGTATGGCTTTAGAAATAACAGATCAACATCCTTAGCACTGATTGAGATGGTGGAAGAAATAACTAAATCTATTGATATAAAGAGATATGCACTTGGAATATTTCTTGATCTGAAGAAAGAATTTAACACTGTAAATCACAGCATATTGTTTAGAAAAATGGGGAAGTATGGCTTCAGACTGGTTAAAGAGCTATTTACATATCAGGCAACAATTTGTACAAATAAATCAGCATAAGTCTGGAAAGAAGAATATTACATGTGGGCTACCTCAAGGATCAGTCCAAAGGTCAGGTGCAAAAACGTTTATTATGTATATTTATGATATTTGTAGAGTATCAGATATATTCAGGTTATTCAGGTGTGGAACTGCAGCAGCTTTTGAAGGTGGTCACAAAGGAATTACACAGACTAAAAATATGGTTTGATATGAATAAACTGTCATTAAATTTAAATAAAACTAGTTTTATGATGTTTGGAAAGCATAAGAATAATGTGGAAGTAAAATTAATCATTGATCATATAATTTAGAAAGAGTTAATTAAATTAAATTTCTTTTTGTGACCTTAGACCACAAAATTAACCACATTAATTATGTTCGGGGAAAGTTGGCACAGAGTATTGCTGTCCTGGGAAAAACAAGGCACATTTCATTTCATTTATTAGTTTATTAGGACAGTGTACAATTACATTAAGCACAGGGGCAGAGATGTTTGTACCAGA
>JBAMHW010000020.1:25474027-25494578 GCA_037177495.1 Rhadinocentrus ornatus | reverse complement strand
GTAAAGTCCTCTGAGACAACTTTGTTGTGATATAGGGCTATACAAATAAACTTGATTTGATTTGATTTGATTTGATGCATGAGAACTATTGATCAAGTCCGTAAAGGGGCCCACCAAGATGGTGTATACATAGGGCAGAGAATTTTGTGCTATGCCCCTGGTCACTGCCTTCATAAATACCGGTGCCACACTGACTTCCCAACTATGCATTGCCCACACTAGCATAGCAAGCCTGCGATGCTCCTTGGCAACTTCGGTGCAGTCGCGCTCTGAAAATGAAAGAGGAGGTAAAAGGAGAGAAGCTGCAAATGCAGTGTGTGCCTTGTATGCTTCTGCTATATGAAGAAAATGCAAAACCCGTTGAAACCCGGCTTGGCTGGGGAAGGATGAAGTAACATAAGTAACAAGAATGATGCACAGATGTAAGGTGGTGTGATTGAGAATTTATTGTCCCATGTGGCAGGTGGACACAGAAATAAAAACACAGGAAGTATAGGCAGGTAGTGCTGCTCAAATTCAAGAACCAAATAAAACAACTGACTCCCTAACAAAAACACAACAGCAGCACCATCACTAACTAAACAATAAACTAACAAAGTTTTTTTAGGAAGGATTGCAATTCTAGCTGGCCCAGTCTCCAACAGTTAACAGTTAAAAGTGTCATACAAAATTCAAGCATAAAGCCTTAACAGCTTGACACAAGACCTAGTTCAGAAACAGCTCACAAAAGACAAACAGAGTCTCTGGGCAAGCTATCACCAGAACATAGCTGTCACTGAATGATAGGAATGCCGTGCCCTTTTTTCTGTGGAAGGAGGCCTCAGCAGCAGCAATTGGTCCAGAGGGTAGCGAACCAGAGAGCAGATGACAAAGGTGTGGCGGAGTGCAGCCAAATTCCAGACAGGCGATGACACAGGGTGATTGGCCTACAAGATGAAATAATTAGTCGCACAGGTGACAGCCGTAACAGTACATGAACATGTGGCCAGCTGCTAAACGCTGGGCTGGAGATCAACACAGAGAGATGGTGTGCCATGTCATGCTATACTCCAAATTGCACCCCTAGATCTTCACATATTGTTTTTTGTTTCATTCTTTCAATCTAGAAATGATAAATTTCTGCGTATTTTTTCTTTTTAGTTTTCATGAAATGCCCCTTTTTTGCAATCCATTTACAAGGCATTGCACTATTTCATGCTTTTCATTCTATATTTCTTTTCCCCAGACTGGAAACTGGGATTTCTTTAATAATGTGGAACAACTTTCTTCTGTAGTTTACCTTTAATGAACATCACCTGGAAAACTAATAATCAAACCTGTCTGAGATTATCATTGATCAAAACAGACACAAGCAAAACAAGCTAAACCTTCCACTGAAAAACTAAAGCAAAAATTTCAATTCAGTGAAATCCTACATGCATGATCATCATGGAGCACAGTGTAAAAGTAGCAGACAAATTCATGGTATAACATCAGAATCCATCTAGATATGTCTAACAACCTCCTTAGTCTCCAATAACTTTGCTGGTAAATTTACTGATTTTTAAAGTCTTACTTGATGGATTGAACTGTACGCTGTCTCCATGCTGGTATTGTAAACTTGTTGGATTGATGAGTGCCTTGGTTTTGTAAAAACTGCATAAAAACAAGTGGAATCCATTAAAGAAATCAACTCACTTTAACTCACTCAAACTCAAATACACAGCGGGCTAAAATGAAAAAAATTGGAACAGGTTGAGGGCTGGCGTGGTTCAATGTTTATTAAAACCTTTTTTTTTTTAAACTTATTACACACATTTAACCTGTAACTAACAGATCCTATTAGTTATTGTCTATAAAACAACATAAATCATTAAATAAATGAAAAGGAAATCTGAGTAATTTCAAGTAAAAACATTTTCTACAGGCAAAAATAATTTGAAAAATGAAAATGCCCTGTAATAGCAAGAGAAAAATGCAAAAATTGCATTGAAGGTCAGTTTTTTATATATATATGCACATTGTGAAAGGTATAGAATCTAATACTGCTGCCAACATGTGAATCCACAATATTAAGTTTGATGAGAGATTTTACTGACATGAAACTAGTTCATATTCAACATTAAAGGGTTAATAACTCTTCCACTGTTTGGAGACTTGTTTTTCTAACCAGATGTGTGGTGCTTCGTTTCAAAGTGTCTTCTTACGTTGGTTTTATTCCAGCCTCACTGTCTCCACACAGAAGGCACGCTTTGTCCTTTACATCCGCAAACCACCTCTCTGTTGTCAAAGTCCACTTTTCATTTAAGTATTTTTTGGGGAGAGGCGTTGTTCACAAAGGTAAGCAGCTCAGTCAGGCTGCTAGAGAACTAGCGAGGTGTGCACGTGATTGACGCTCTAACGCACTGGCAATGCATTGTGGGACTTGTAGTATTATAGTGATGCGTGCGCTCAATCAGGGGGCCAGCTCTGATAGTGATTAGGTATGATCATGCGGGCCAAAAATAATTAATTTACGGGATGAGCAGTCACTCTACTCCAACCACTTCCTAAATGACTGAACTTCTCACCCAGTCTCTTAAGGAGACTTGACTTTTTTGTACTTTGACAATATTAAATTTAAATAGAAAATGCAACCTGAAACAACAAAACCACAAACAAAAGTTTTTGCAACGATGTTGTAGTGATGATGTCACAGTCAAACTTCTCTAGCTCATGCCAAAGATTCTCATTGGGAATCAGGTCTGGACTCTGTGGTGGCCCAATCTAAGTGTGAAAATGATGTCTCCTGTTCCCTGAACCAATCTGAGCCCAATGAATCCTGGTAATTGTCATCTTGGAATCTGGCCGCGCTCAGGGAGGATGGAATAATCTGCTCATTCAGTATATACAGGTATCAGACCTCATTTCCTTGGAGACAATGTTGCTGAACCTAAACCTGAACCTAGACCTGACCAACTGCAACAACCACAGATTATAGACTGCCCCCACAGGCTTGTACAGTAGGCTGTTACGGCCCCTGGCCTATTCTGGCCTTTTGTATTGGATATGCAAATCTCACTGCGCTGGAGCGATGCAAGGATTGGCTGTGGAATCATCACTGGAACCCCTCCTTCCTCTGTCCGGATTGGTCGCCTACTGTTCAGGATCACGTCAGCTGGGTCAAGCGGAAGGACTCCGCGCCCATAAAAGCCCGTGATCAACAATAGCGATAATTGGTAATAGTGTACCCTTTGGCACACAGTTGGCCAGTTTGGAATCGTTCTGAGTGTTTAATACTAAATGTGGTTTAGTGGCTGCGTTTGCTGCAAGAGCTTTCTGAGGACCGACATTTGGTTTGGAGAAAAGACGCTCTTGTTTAGATTTGGAGAAGCATTTGAGTTTTGTAAGTATTTGAATAAGTCACACTTCTATTGAGAAGCTGTTTTGAGTTGTGCTTTGTTTGTAATTAGTGTGACGTCCCAGAGTAAGTCTGGTTGACATTCTTTTGTTTGTATTTAGTATTTTGAGAGTTACCGTAAATTGGGCACCTTTTGTTATCGTGGTTTTGTTTGTTTATTGTTAATTGTTAATTGCCGGTAATGGTATATTTTTGTTTATAGAAGCTTTTGACTTATTTGTTGTGTTTTTTTGTTGTTGTTTACAGGAAGATCTTGTTTAATTTTGTTAATTGTTGAATAAATATATTTTATTTTATACAATTTGAGTTGACCCGGCCTGGTCTGTTACCAACCCTTCTGCCTTAGAGTTGAGCCTGATTTTAGGGTTCTTAACATAGGCACTAGGCATGATGCCTGCATCACTTCATCCTCCTCTCTTCTTACCATGATGCACCCATCACTCTGGGACAAGCTAAATCTGGACTCATCAGACCACATGACCTTCTTCCGTTGCTCCAGAGTCTAATCTTTATGCTCCCTTAGTAAACTAAAGATTTTTCCTCTAGTTAGACTTTTAGTGGTTTTATTTTGACTACACAGCTGTTCAGTCCAAATGTCTTGAGTTTCCTTCACATTATGCATATGGAAATGTTCTTACTTTCACTATTAAACATAGCCCTGAGTTCTGCTGGTGTTTCTTTTCTTTATTCTTCTTTTTTTTTTATTTCTGGTTGTCTGGTTTTTCTGTTTTTGGTTGAACAGCTACTGCTGTTGCTGTCTGTCTGGTGTACCTTTGTTCTTCTTTTCACTGCCTTTCTTTTTCACTCTCCCCCTTCCTCTATTTGCCTTTATAAGGTCCAGCATAGACATGTAACTTAACAATAGCCAAGGTAAAAAACAATACTTAAGCATCAAGGCAGCCTTTAGATCATCAAAGTTTTATTTGCACCATTGCCCCTCAGATGCATTTCAAAGGAAATGTATTCAGTGCAACACGAAAGTCAGACCAACATTCTGTTGCTGTGATGCTGGACAGGACAAGTTTTAAGAAAAATTAAATAAATACATAAAATAAGTGAGACATTTTCATTTTGGTTTTCACATGGCCTCCTGAATATCCAACCGATTTCCTTTACTGTTGAGCATGCCACTTGTATATGTTCCAATTTTCCAAATGGCTTAGTGTGTTATAGCCGCAGGACTGTAGAAAACCCAGGTACACCATGAAAATATGTCTTTTAACTAGGGCTGTTAAATGATTACAATTTTTTTAATTGTAAATTTTTTTTAAATTAATTTTCAGATTAATCACAACTTTTAAATTGCTCGTGATTAATCAAAATTCATATATCATCATCTCACCAACCGTCTCCATGTTCTGTTATAAAACCAGCAGATGTGATGACTGAAGTGAAACAGCCAACATTGATGAAGAAACTGATAAAACTGAAAAACAGGTTTTTCGTTTTATCATTGAAGTGTGAGTGTTTGTGAAGCAGTGATAAAAGTCATACAGCAGCATCACCGAAAGTAAACACCTGGTGATAAAATAGATCATTTGCTGTTTGTTTAACTAGTTTTTCTTTACTTTTTTCATAGTCCGTGCTCCTGCCTGGCCCCCATCTGATCTTTTCTAGACCTGCCCCTGCATAGCTGAAATATAAATCCTAAAAATCTACTGCTACATCCTTTTGTCAGCTAGTGTGTTAGAGAAGGTCCTGCCAAAAACAATACTTTGGGCTAAATATGTGATGGTTAGAACCATGGACTGCTAGTTTCCTCCTTCTCAGCTGAACCATAAACAAACGCCACAAGAGATGAAAGCCGATCAGCTGATCACCGACAGCCATCATGATTCACAGAGAGGAGGGAAGCAGCTCTACCAGAGTCAGCAGAGCAACTTCTCCTGCTGGTGCAAACGCAGAAGTTAAAAAAATTAAATAAAATACGGGAAAAGTGGGGGTGTTAAAACACCCCCATTCTCCCCGATGTCATGTTTCTCCACGTCCCGCCATCATAACAGAGAAATGACAGCTGTACGGAGCTTGTCATGCCGTGCATGTGTTAATACTGTTAAAAATAAAAATGCAAATAGTTACATAAATTAGTTAACGCCGTTAACGCATTATTTTTTGTAAGCCCTACTTTTAACTAGAATACTATGGATTTCTTATTGAAAAATAAATCCAAACCATAGCTGGAATATAGAGTCACACAACAATGGTAAAAAAAACAAAGACATTTCTGATGCAATTAATTTTATTTCACGTGAAGTGTAATGTTAGTCAGTTGGGATAGGCAACAAATGCTAGTTTTTTCAGTGTTCTTGTCATGAGCTGCGGCAGAGGTGAGGACCCAAATGGAGGCTGACGAGGCAGAAGATAGGCCGGTGCAGAAATAAAGGTTTTAATCCACAAAAAGGGAACCAAATAACTTTCAAAGCCAGAACTTGGGAAGCACAACGGAATAAACACAACGTGACCTGAAGACATACAATGAACTGGCAGATGAAAACTGAAACCAAAAGTTAGATAACCAGAGGAACTAAGAGGAACAGGTGAAGTGAGTTTGCTAATTAAACCAGATGAGCTGCCGAACAGGATGAAAAACAGAACACAACACACAAAGTAAATGAACTACAAAATAAAACAACAAACCAGAGAATACAATGAACCCAAAAGGAGTTAAACTAAATATAAAACAGACCATGACAGTTCTAGATAGTTTTGTCCAGCCAATCACGGTTTGCATCCTCACAAAGAAAGGTTCATGCCACCAGCCCTGACAAGTCAGGAAAAAGAGATTTTCTTTAAAGGCGAAATATGTAGCATTTCCACCTAGTGTTTTAAATCAGAACCGCAGTCGAAAGAGAAAAAACACAGAGAGCGCGTCGAACACCCCCGCTCGGAGAGTTTTGCTCAGGTAGCCCGTTTGTGAGAGGATGGCTCTTTTACATACAGTCTAGAGGACGGAGAACAGCAAACATCATGATGATGAGCGAAGATGATTCACACACAGTAAGTTGCTATGCTTTGTAAAGCTAGCGCTTACTTATTACTTACTTACTTAAGACATTGTTGACGTATAGGACAGATTGTTTATAGGGAAGCTTCCTTTTATCCCTCGCAACAAATGAGAACATTTTAAATTATTTAAAAACCTAATTATTTAGCCTTTAAATAAAATTTCTGAGCTTTGTATATACAAATTACAGACAATCAACATGTCTGTGACCTGCAGCCAAAACCTTTTTTTTTTCTCAAAAAGCTTTTTGGCCTTTTTTTAAAATTTGGTCACAATGGCTTTCCTTGGCTTTGACAAAAAGTTGTTTGCTTCCATTGTTTGGAGATTTCACTGCTGACTCTGCTTCATCACATCAACTCAACTCAACAAGTTGTTGATCATCTTGAAGGGCCAAATTTGAAAATTGGATGCACCTGAATTGAAAATTCATTTTTAGATACTCAGTATAATGAAAAATGTCCTCAATAGCAGCATGACAGGTCTGTTTGAAACAGCCTGACTAAAATCCTGTTTCTTCACAGCACTAACGCAGAGAAAGCTACAGAAAATAAAGCAGAGCTGCTGCAAAATAGAATGATAAGTAAAGTAAAGTAGTAAGTCCAATAAGTTTATATTAGTAATCACGTTTGGAGGTTCATGGTCCACTGAACTAAGGCTTTTTAAAATCAGAAAGGCTGCATGTGTATGAAATTCATCGATATAATTGAAGAAAACGTCTTTAGAATAAGCCAGTACTGACCTATGTTGAGGACCTCCATCTTGCGTGGCTCTGAAAGAGAAGATGCACTTCACATTGTATTCACGTTGAGAGCTATATATCAGAGGTGTTTTTCAAAGATGCTCTGTGTAAACACTCCCCCCATCTTACTCAGCATTTAGCTGTTTCCATGAATCAGCCCTTTCCCAGGTCAGATAGTTCTGACTCTTCCCTTCAGCTAAAGTTGACATTACCTCTTATCTAAAAACAGAACAACTAAACATCGGTTTAACTAAACATCAGCTAATGTCTTATTCTTGCTTTTATCTCCATCTTTCTTCCACAGATTCAATGATGAATGAGCCAAGAACGTCAATCAAATTTCAAAATATTTATGAAACAATGAAACAGTAATTTTCTGAAAGACATGCTTAAAGAGGCACTACCAAACTTTGGCAGGTTTTTGGCCTCCCCCTAAAGACAGCTTATTCAGCATTCATCTAGCATCCTGTCTCTTCTCTGAGCTCTCTCCAATGTACATAATGAAAGTCAGTGTGCCATCAAAGCAAATCTGATAAGGAAAATGTTGAATTCTATAAGGTGTTGTGTGTTACTTCATTATGGTTAGGGTTTTATTGTGTTTTTTGGCTCATTAACCCCTGCACTTGACTCATGCTTGGGTAGCTAGTGCCTAGCGGGGCTTGTGGACCATTGCCCATGATTCCTGAGACCAACTATTTGGTTGTGGGAGCTCTGGTTAGAGCCTTTCTCTGCAGACATGGTGGTCCTTACAGTGGGCTGCAAAGGTTCAGGGCTCTGTGAAAGGTGCTGCTTGCCTGGGTCTTGGGGCCTTCTTTGTCTTCTTCTGATTGGAAGGGGACACAGTTGTGGCTCTATGCACGTGTTATTGAACTTGATTTATTTAAGAACTATTTTTAAGGGATTTAACATCTTTTGTGTTTGGATATGAATGGAAGGGATGTGTGATAAATCAGCACATTATATTGTCTCATATTGATCTCTGGATCCTGAATCAAGTCCCATGGAAATAGATGGGACTTGAAACTACATTGAAACCTGTAGTAGAAATTTTTATATGAGCAAACACTGAATCATTATTCATTAAGATAATATTGAATCATAATCAAATTTGTGATATATACCCATACTATTACAAGTATTACAAGAGAGCAAATTTCCCAATGCAACACTGATACTATTTATCACATGTATTTATGGTCAGCCAGACTTTACATCTGTTTGCTTCTCAATACTGTACTCACATAAACTGTATTTCAGTTCAGCTAAGCCCCCCAAAATCTTCTCATTTACACAATTTTCTGTAGTCAGACATTAAAACATGCCTGAAAGAGTAATTGAAACATTAGTTTTCACCTTCATGGCACTTTTTGAGTTAATAATTCCACAGAACTCTTCAAATATCCTCTTCACTGCATGTCTCTGCTTCCTACCTGTGCTCAGTCTGTTTCAGGTCTTCCCCAGCAGTTTCTCCACGAATGAGCAGCCACTCTGATTGGCAGCTGGACCAGCAGGCCAACCAGTAGAGCCGTGGAGTGGAGAGACACTGGGTTTGGATTAAAGCTGCCAGCAGCGACAGTGGGCCTTCCCACCTCCAGTCGGGAAGTGTCACCGAGGAGTGACTTTGTAGCTCTAAGCAAAATAATGAAGTCTGCCCACTTTCAGTCCATTAGCATCTGATCTAGAATAAAATCTTGACTGTGACGGATACACAAAATACATACAGGTAATAGTTTATCTAGTAATTGTGAATTAGTCTACCCAGACATAAACAAAAAGGCACAGAAAAGTATGATGTAATTGGTTTAATGTGAAATCATTGATGAATGTATGTCATGACTAAGATTTCTGGCCAGCAGCTGAAGACTTTGAATACAAATGTATAAGTATGTATTGAGACTTATAGGCATAAAGCTTCACAGAATTTGATACAACTTGACTCAGCTTGATGACCTGTAAATACTGAACCAGGCTCTATTGCATTTATTTGTGCTTTTTGGAACCTTTTAGAACTCCCATGAATAATTAATGACCTGTGCAATATCATAGTTTTCTCTGTTCATATGCTGCATTTAACCTGCCTGCTGTGTAATGAATTTAAACCTAAACATCTCGTACAATACGTCTGTATGAATGCTGCTGTGATGTAATGATACATCACTGTAATACATACAGAAAATATTGGAATATCTGTATCTTTTCATTAAGATAAAGTGGGTCTTTGGCATTATGAAATAAAAAAATATTCAATCTGAAACTGACTAGATTGTTGTTTGTTTGGAGGTTCAAGGAGCATCAGAGGAGGATGCGAAGGCCAGAAGAAGGCCTTGAAATGAGCATCTGCAGAGATTTTAACTGGCTGTCTAATACTTGAAAACATGCCAGCTGATCTGAAACAAAAACAAAATGAAATATTATATCATTTAAAGTGCTATACATGTGTACATATAATCTCAATAAAAAACATTACATTTGTGACTTAACATAGCAGAATGATGTTTTGGCTGCCATGTTTTGCCAAACTTATTTGATGTCCCAAGAGGACAATTATAGTTATATTGATTGTGTATTGCTGGATTTTACTTTTAGATCCTACAGGGTAAAGAAATGAAGGAAGAGAATGAAGTAAAGAGAAAGACCAAGATGCAATAGAAAACAACAACTGAACAAAACCAAAGCAAAACCAGAAAACTATACCTGTAAAGATGCATAACGGAAACCATCCTACAGCCTTTGTAAGAAAGCAAAGCACACAATCATTGAGAGCACCAAAAAAAAAAAAGACAAGTTGAGGAAAACATTAATCACAACAACAAATACCAGCAACAAATAAAAGAAATACATAACTAAGTATTTGGTGATTAAACCTGTGAATAACACAGTTAGCCTTAGATTGTTAGGGTTCCTGTTTCCCGTGTGTGTATGTATATGTGTGCGTTTGGCTCCCTCTGTCTGTTTTTGTTTGTCATGTCAATACCTGGCCTGAAGGATTGCCAGGACTACAATCGTTCCACCTGGGCTGATCACCACACCAGGATCTCATCTGTCATCAAGCCACCTTCACTATCTGCAATTCTTAAACAGCAGCCCATTCCACCATCCTCGCCGGATCATCCAGTTACCTACCTGGTATCTCTTGGCCTAATTTGTTTGTTCCTCTTGAGAATCTGCTTATGATTAACAGCATCTGTTTCCCTGCTTAGACTCCTGGTGAATCTGATCCCGCCAGCCCTGTCTGGACCTGTCGTCTTCACTCCAGTCCCAGCCAAGCCTGCCTGCCTGTTCAGTGGAGATCCTTAATGGCCACCGGATCCAGGATTCTGACTACAGAACAATGAATCTGTTTCTGCTTAAAGCTACCTCTGCATTCTGGTTGGTCTGGTCTGCGCCTTGGGGTCTAAACTCATCTCTGTTGGTACCACCGCAACATAGATATTTCTAAATATTTTATGGTTCATCCATAAATACATTTACATTTGTTACAGTATTCTTTTAATATTGACTGCAACCAGGGAAGATAAGTAACTTCCTCTGAACAGAAAAGCTCGACTTTAAACTAAAACTGATTAATATTTTAATCAAATTAATCATTTTACAAATCAGGATTTTTCACTATTTGTAACTATGCCTGAAATATGCCTGTTTTTAATCTTTTGTATCAACAGAAAGACCCAATTCTTACATATTTAATGTTAACTGACCTTTACTTGGTAAACATCAGGGGCCTCAGTTAACAAACTGTGCGTAGCAATGCAAACTACACTCCCCCTCGCCAAGATACTTTGAAGGATCTTCCTGTGAGGTAGGACCTAAACCATGCAAGGACAGGTCCTGAGATGCCAAGCTCCGAGAGTGTGAAGAGGAGGATCCGATGGTTGGCCGTGTCAAAGGCAGCAGACAGATCCAGCAGTATAAGGATTGAGGACTGACCAGAGGATCTGGCAAGCCGTAGGGAATCAGTAACTGACAGGAGAGCAGTTTCAGTAGAGCGGCCTTGCCTACAGCCCGACTGATAAAGATCGAACAGGTTGTTGTCTTGGAGGAACTGTGAGATCTGACTGAAGACAGCACGCTCTAATAGTTTAGACATGAACGGAAGCAGTGAGACCGGCTGGTAGTTTTCAACCTTGGCTGGGTTGAGTGTGGGTTTCTTAAGCAGCAGGGTAACCCGAGCTTGCTTGAAGGCAGAGGGACAGACACCAGATTTAAGAGAGGAGTTGATAGTATGGGTTACTGCAGATTTGATTGCAGGTAGAATGCTCTGCAGGATGTTGGTAGGGACAGGATCAAGAGGACAGGTCGTGGGTTTACAGTTGACTAGAAGTTTAGAGACTTCGTCCTCATTTAGAGAGCGGAAAGAACAGTGTGAGGCATCAGTAGCTGGTTTGGTTCGGCTGAGTTGGTCCGGCTCAGAGAACTGGTTACTGATGGTAGCAACCTTTCCAGTGAAGCTTAAAGCTTATTTCCTCTTTCAGTTATGTCTGGATTTCCATCTTTCATAGATTAGATTAGATTAGATTACACAGAAATTTAGGGAAATTTGGTGTTTCAGACAGCAGTACACAGTATACATAGAAACAACAAAAGAGATAACACACACTCATCTGTATTGATAAAAGGTAATAATGCAAAGGAGAAAGGAGCAGTTATAAATGGCCTTGCCATTTTCACACTGTGGGATACTGACAGTGGTTAACATATAGCATATAGCAAAAGAGTCTTGCTACATAAGCTTGCAAGTGCTGTTCTAAAGCATATGAGGGCTGCAGATCAACTAATTCCCTCTGAAAGGTGCCCTCATCAATACAAGACATAACCGCTTTGGCTTTGACATAAAAGTCTGCCTCAGGTTTAACGGAAAATGGATCAAACTGCAGTACCTCTTTGGGAATGCTGAAGTATTTGAATCTTTCTGAAAAAGTTTTCAGCTAGTTTTGTCATAAAATCTGTCATAATGGGTGTCTTCTGCACCCAGAATTTTGTCCATAAATGTGCAAAGGTCAAGGGAATGCAAAATGTTTTGACACAAGGTCTTATGTGAAAATCGTTAGCTTTTTTTCTAAAAGCACAAAGTCTTTCAATCAAATCTGCGAAGGACTTTTTCCATCCCTGCACTTCCAAGTCGAAATAGTTGTTGCACAGAAAGAACCACTTTTACCATAAACTGTTCATCCAAAAAGGCGGTTGCAATCAATTTACAGTTAAGAGCATAAAAAAACAGTAGAGGCACTCAACTACAAGTCTGTTTGTCAAAGGCAGCATAGAACAAGTTGGTCTTTAGGCTTCTTTTGAAGGCCGCAAGGGAGCCTGACATCCTGATTGATCTGCGTTCTACAAACGCATCTGTAAGCTGCTTTAAAAAAAGCCTGTTTGTAAGCTGGAGGTTGGCTGTACGGAATTTACAGTGTCCATAGTATTAGAAAGATCATCGCTGAGCTTTGCACAGAACCCGGATTGATGAAATTGTAGCACTTGTGTCAACTAACACCTCCAGCTGTGCTACTGGACCAGTACTAGGTTCTAAGGAGTGGGAAATAAAGTAAGTATGTAAATAAACCAGAGAATGTGACTTTAAATACAAAGGCCGGCAGTTTAATGTTGAACCATAAGTTTGGTGAAAAACACACATAAAAACAGCAACAAAAAGATAGTAATATATTAATATCACTCTCGCAAGTTCTGATGGAAAGGTAAGTAAGGTAATAATTAAGTATTATTTACCTTTTCTATTTTATCCACCGAGGTTGGAAGTAATTCTAATCAGAATAATTTTTAATGTAAATAGACTGTTTGGTTCAGTTGGTATTTGGCACAATAATCCCTGATCACAGTATTAATAATCTTGAATAAAGAATACAATGAAAATGTGGGTTTTTAGTCAGTTCAGACTAAAGTAGTCCTGTTGTGCAGTTAAAAAAAAAGTTCAGTTCTAAGAGAAGAAGGGAAAAATTGAGGAAGAGAGCTCACTTCCTAGCTTGGTTTAAGGAAAATCCTTTTCACTCCTACCGCTCTGGCAGCGAATCACCTCCAACTTGTATACAGAAGAACACCTCACTCGCGTGGGGATGAAGAGGAATCCAAAGTCATCAGATCTGGGTCTGGCTCGCCATCTTAAATCATTCCAACGTGCCGACTGCACACCGTGGATGAATCCTCGCTCCAACCGAGCTTCCAATCGAGCAAACCAAAAACCTGACCTGTGTAGCAGGTCATACACAAAATAAATTATTTCTAATCATTCTAAAACACTAAAAGAAGGTTTTACATTCCTCTGAGCCGCAGGATTATTTCTGCAGTTATTCTGTGAATCTAAAGTGGCACCGGAGTAGCTTGCATAAATTCACGGCTCATTTTCCGCACAAATAATAAACATATCTCTCATTTACACAATATGCATTCACTACAGCAATGCTTTCCTTGCAGAGGAAGCACACGGGTTTTGTACTTGAAGTTGTGGATAATGTAAATAAATAATTTTTAATCCATTCCCTTAGAAATTGGCGATTTTGGCAATGAGAAATCTATTTTCCATCTTTTTGGCAGATGTAGAGACATTAGTTAACTTTTCATTAGCTTTTCTCTTCCTGAGATTTTCCACTGTGGTCTTCAGTACAAAAAGCAGTTTTACCGCTCTTTCTGTGCACAGGTCAAACCACTGGATCAGCCAATAAGTGTTTATGTACATGCAGGGTTGCCCACTCCCTTCCCAATTGGTATAGTTACCCACAGATTGTCCATACATTGGAAGTACTACTGGCTAAATATAAAGTTCAGTTTCTCAAACCACGTCAGATATGAGTTTCATATTCATATAGGTATCGAATTCGTACAAGCCAGTCTCTTGTTTCTGGCCGCTACAAAAAATTTTAAGAGTTATGTTTAGGCCCAGGGCCACTAGTTGAATAGGCCTGATATGGAGCTTTTGCAGAACTGAGGACAACTACAGCAGCAGAAGACCACACCGGGTGCTTCCTGTCAGCTAAGGTCAAGAAACTGAGGCTACAGTTAACACGGTCTCACCAAAAATGCTGCTGGTCTGATGAGTCTCCAGCTCCAGGTAGGCTCAGAATTTGGTGGAAAGATCATGAAAACATGACTTCATCCTGACTTGTATCAACAGTTCAGGCTTGGGTCCCTTAGTACCAACATGGCCTGGTTTAACCAGCACAGCCTACCTGAATATTGTTGCTGACCATGTCCATGCCTTTATGACCACAGTGTAGCATTTTCTGATGGTTACTTCAAGCAGGATAATGCACCATGTCACAAAGCTCAGATCATCTCCAACTGCTTTCTAGAACATGACAATGAGTTAATTGGACTCCAATGGCCTCCACAGTCACCAGAACTCAGTCCAAGAGTGGCTTCGGGATGTGGTGGAACAGGAGGTTCTTATCATGGTTTTGCAGCCAAAAATTCTGCAGCAACTGTGTGATGCTGTGATTTTAGTATGGTGCAAAAACTCTGAGGAATGTTTCCAACATCTTGTTGAACCCATGACACCAAGAATTAAGGCAGTTCTGAAGAAAAAAGGGGTCCAACATCTTATTTGTAAGATGGACCTCATAAACTAGCTGGTGAGTGTATATGATATGAGAAAATCAGTGTTATATATCAGAGAAATGTTTCACATTATTAAATCTCTACAAAATTGGTTCCAAATAAGGAAATATTCCCATATTGTTGCAGAACTTGTATTTTGTAATATTTTATGCTATAATTTATTCACACATTAATATGCTTTAACGTTATTACCATATTAATGTGACTTTTGTCTTGGTAAAAATGCTATCTGTCCTAATTGTAAACAATTTTTCCTATATTGTCAGCAGCCTGAAAGCACCCAGCATTGTTAGTAGAATACTACCTATAATAAGAAACACTTTTTCTGAGAGATGATGGATGTGGAGGTGACATCAACCCTCGGGTGACAGAGGTGACGGGTTTCTTGGTTTTATTACAGTACTAATGGGACAGCCAGCTGTGAGCAGACATCAGTCATAACACCTTGCAACCACTGAGATCACTGTGATCAGATTAATTAGATTGTTTCTTTGCTGTCTGCTCTGTCTTATAAGTGGTGATGTTTGGAACTTCAGGTTTTCTAATAGTTTGTTCTATATATCAGGAGTAGGAAAGACTAGATGTTTACTTTAAATTCTCACGATGAAAAACCAACTTGAACAAGATGATCTCAGACATTTTGGTGGCTCATATGGCGTCTGCAGATCCGGTATGAATTTGGGAACAGAAGCATTATATACCTTGTACACCAGCAGCAGAGTTTTAAAATCATTTCTTTGTCCAACAGGCAGGCAGTGTGAATATGTGAGATTGGAATGATTTGTTCCCTTTCTCTGGTCTGTGTGAGGACACGAGCAGCAGGATTCTGGATTAGTTGCAGTTGTCTTAGTGATGTTTTATTTTTTTATTTTTTTTTTTTTTGCTTAGACAGAGAGAGCTTCAATACAATAGTCAAGTTGTGTCTGGGAGGAAGTTTTTCTTCTAAATCATGCTGAACCATTAGTCCCCTTATTCTAGATACTGTATATTATTCAGGTGATAAAAGGCTAACTTAGTTCCTGCTTTAAAATTGCTCTAAAAATTTAGCTAAGTCTAGAAAGAGCCTTAGATTTCTGGATTTATCTGTTGTTAAACATTGCTGCATGAGGCTGGGTTCTAATCTTTGGAAGTTCATATTTGGTTCAAAAAGCAATAATTTCAGATTTATTTTCATCTAGCCAATGGAAATTCCTGCACTACTGAATATTGATTTGACCAGAGTCCCCTCCTGAAACAGTAATATAGAGCTGAGTGTCGTCGGCATAAATATGATCAGATATTTGTTTGTTTCCATGATCTGAGAAAGTTGGAGCTGTAAACATTGAACAACCATGGGCCCAAAATGGAGCCTTGGGGAAACTCTCATTGGGAAACATTTGAAACAAAGTCACCCCTGTCATTCAAGTAGAATTCACACCTATTTTGGAATATTAGAAATACTCATAATGTAAATCATCATTAGTATATTAACTTCTATTTCATCTGGAATGAGTAAGCCCACCGGAGGGAGACGAAGACAGATACCGGTGTGTTTTCCTGAAGCAACTCCTGGAAGCCTGTAGCAGGACATGAGTTATATACGTTTTTGTCTCTTTTTTGTGTCTCAGAAACTCAGATAGTTTAATTTACCTAGAGTGAGAAATCAAAACAAAAAGCCATCATCCATGGAACTCTGAAATCTGGATTCACCATGTCAACTCACTGACAAAAAGTGCACAAGTTATTTCATCACATTGGATCAGGGTTCTCATGTACACACGCAAAAAAAAAAAAAAAAGGGAAACACGTCTACTGTTGCTGCCAAGGAATTAAAAGTATCATGAATGAATGAATGAATGAATGAATTTATTCTCATTGTACAACAATTATATCAATTATTGGCAATAAAATTCTTGAATCCCAGGCTCACCTAACAATGATAAAAAGAATATAAACCACAATAAAAAATAGTCGAACATGAAAAACAAAGAATACTACAGATAAGTTATACAGTAAAATATATAATCAGCAATAAGAAGAGGCTATTTTTTAAAGGTGACGCTGCTGCTGACAGCATTTAGAAGTCTTATGGCCTGCGGTATGAAGCTGTCCCTGAGCCTGGTGGTATGGGCTTGAATGCTGCACTCAGAACAGTTTCTGAGTGGGGTGGCTGGGGTCCTTAATGATTTTGGTGGCCTTCCTCCTACACCGCTGGGTTTAGAGGTCCTCCATGGATGGCATGATGTGCTGGGCAGTTTTCACCACCCTCTGTAGAGCCTTGCGGTGGAGGGATATTCCCAATGGTGTACCTATAAAAGTTGCAGAGTATCTTTAAGTTCCATGTTGAGCCTCCGTAGCCTGCGGAGGAAGAAGAGCCTCTGTCTGGCTGACTTTGTAATAAAGTGAGTGGGATGAGTCCAGGTGAGGTCCTCACTGATGTGGACCCCAAGGAACCTGAAGCTGTTGACTCCGCCACCGTAGCCCCGTTGACAGAAAGGGGGGCATGTTTCTCCCCCTGCCTCCTCCTGAAGTCCACAATCAGTTCCTTAGTTTTGTTGACAGTAAGATGGAGATTGTTGTCCTGGCACCAACATGTCTGGCCTCTGACCTCCTCTCTGTAGGCCGTCTCGTCATTGCCGGTGATTAGACCAATGATAGTCACATCGTCAGCAAATTTAAGGATGGTATTGGAGCTGTGTGTGGCCACGAAATCATGCGTGAACAAGGAGTACAGCGGAGGACTGAGCACACAGCCCTAGGGGGAGCCAGTGTTTAGAGTCAGGGCGGAGTATGTGGTGCCGCCCATCCCCACAGCCTGTGATCTGCCTGTCATGAAGTTCAGGATCCAGTCACAAAGGGCGCTGTTGAGCCCAAAGTCTCTGAGCTTGGTGATGAGTTTGGAGGGCACAATGGTGTTAAACGCTGAGCTGTAGTCCAAAACAGCATTCTCACATATGTGTCCCTCTGGTACAGGTGGGAAAGCGCAGTGTGAAGGGTGAGGGTGATGGCATCTTCAGTTGACCTATTGGGCCTGTAGGCTGACTGAACTGAAGTGGGTCCAATGAGTCTGGGATGGAGGAAGTGATGAATGATTTGACTAACCGCTCAAAGCACTTTATGATGGTGGAAGTGAGTGCTCCCGGGTGGTAGTCATTCAGGCAGAGGATTTTGGTTCACTAGGGGGCAGGGACAATGATGGTCTTCTTGAAGCATGAGGGGACAACAGACTGGAGTAGTGACATATTGAAAATGTCTGAAAACATATCTGCCAGCTGGTCTGCACACACCTTGGGAGCTCTGCCAGGGATGCCGTCAGCTGCCAGTAGCTGCCAGTAGCCTTATGTGTGTTTATCCTTTTTAAAGTTCTGCACTCGTCTGCCCTGGATATAACAGGTGGGCAGTGGTCCTCCTGAGCCTTTTGTACCTCTGCATCTGTAGAGGTGCTCTCAAAGCAGGCATAAAAGGTGTTCAGATCTTCAGGCAGAAATGCAGACATCACCTCAGAACTGCTGGTATTCCTTTTGTAGTCATTAAGAGTTTTTAATCTGGCCAACATGCTCCTGATGTTGGAGCCTTTGTAATAAGACTACTTTGTCCCTATACTGTCCTTTGCATTACAGATAGCTCTCCGGAGCACGTAACTAGACTTCCTGTACTCCTCCAAGTAACCTGAGTTATAGGCGTCTGTCCGTGCTTTAAGTTTAGGATGGTCTTCACCGTTAACCCAGGGCTTAGATTAGGAAATGTCCGCACGGTAATCCTTGGTACGACATCATCGATGCATTTCCTGATGTAACCAATGATGTAACCAATATATGTGACCAGCCAGGGAGCTAGGAACAAGTCTCCCCAGGGGCATTTTGAGTTATTTACAGATTCTGAAGGTGTGGATTCTAACCTTTCCAATGATGTATAACACATGGTAATCAGACAATATTTGAAGAAGATGTGGCCATTTGAATGTTGGCATTCCTCAGACTAATTTTTATGAAAAAAACAGCCTTAAAGTTTCCAAAGATTTTCACCTTCCCTGGGGAGCCAGGTGGGGGGTGGTAACAAAAGCTGTCCATTTGCATTACTTTGCATAAACCCAACAGTGGTTGTCAGAAGGTGCTCTGGGAACCCTCCTAGATGGTGACTGGTTTGTTTGTCTTCACTTCCAACCTCCAATTCTAAAGGGGCTGTAACAACTCTGAGTTCTGTCCAATAATCGATACGCAGGCAAAATAGTGATATTACAGCATCATCCTCTTTTGTGTGCTCTTCTGGGCTGTGGCCTTTGGTGCTGGGCATGTAATGTCTTTTGCCTCTTCAGAACAGAAAGGTGCAGTAGCTGGAACCTGACAGGCTCTGCATCACTGTGAGTTCTAGCAAGCACCACACCAGGTCTGTTTGCATCAAAGCTGTGACAGAATAAAAACATTGCTCATTGTTTTCTCATAAAATATTACCATGTCTATGAAATTATTTTTATATACACACAGAGAGTGTGGAAGTTTGAACCTGAAATGCTGGTAACTCTTGATCTGTGGGAGCTTTTGGAAACAGGGACTCAGGTGAGCCTACCAGTCGGTGGTCTGGACTATCACCCTGCCATCTGCCATTCCGACCAGCTGCGGGATGTTGAGGCGGCTCTCATGAGAGCTGTTTTCCACTACCTGTCAACAGCAAGGACCACAATGGAAATAAGTTTATGACTTTAATACATATCTTTGCCTTTTTTAAAACATATTTTACAATACTCAGATAAAATAAACTAACCTTGGTGATGTCTGCCACTGCAGTTGTCACAATGAAGATCCACGTCTGTTACTCTGAAGCTGGCAACAGAGATCCGTTCGAGGCCTGCAGCTTCTGATGTAGCTGCTTCCACAGTGCTTTGAAGCTTCATTTAAAAATTGCACACTCCACTGAAAAGACAGATTATAATTATGTAGTATTTATTTATTTATCATTTACTAGTTATGTTTTATTTTTACACATACCAAGCTCCTTAGCAGACTTCATTAATACTTCGTTTTTGTACATACATTTTAGTTACTTTCTACAAAATAAAATAATTAATTTTAAAAACATGCTCCCAAAGCTGCAGTATGCATTAAGTATGGCCGTGACTTGTACTAGCACTCAGAGTGACTAAGCTGTGTATGTAAAGCACATTACAGTCAACACTCTTATTCGGTACATGAGTGTGTTAGCACATCATCACGGTTTTCTGTTATTCAAATTAATAGCAGTAGCTCACATTTTCACGCCTAAACATCCCATTAACACTTATCATGTGATTGCAGTTTTGATGTGTGCATAATTTTGCATTGTGAAACTCACCCCATGAGAAACTGAACCGTATTCCTGCGGACTTCATTTCCTCCGATCATATATGAGGTTTTGGGATGCTTTCTTTTCGTCGGGAGCTTCTTGGTGTATGTTACGAATCTTCTCCATCTCACTTTCTTTGTCTTCAAATGTTACAGTAGAGATAGCTTCTGATATCTTACGGTCCGCCACGATTCCAATAACTACTCACAAAATGCGCTGCAAGGGCGATGATTTAGTTCTTGTGCAATGCGTTCCTCCTGGTCCATATTCATTCACGATGTAAACACTTCCTGGATAGTAATAAGAGCTCCTGGCTCGAACAGCTGTTTAAGTAGCCACGTGCTTTCACTTGAATGCGTTGCAGATTGGCCGAAGAAAGTCGAAAGTTAATGTGGTGTGGTATGCCCACCCGCAAAACCAGGAAGCGCTCCCGGGGATTACCATCTAAAACAACCCAAATTCAAACTCAAAGTTTACAGTTGCAAAACCCCCCATACTGTTATTTGAAGCATGGAGTGCCTTCTTCATATATTCAACTAGCATATTTTGCAAAAAAGTGAAAATCACAAAT
>JBAMHW010000020.1:25449628-25461637 GCA_037177495.1 Rhadinocentrus ornatus | reverse complement strand
GTGTTTTTGATATGTTTGAGGTCATGTGTGTGTAGGGGAGAGGGGGGGATCGAGAGTATGTTTGGGAGGGGGGGAGTATATATATATATATATATATATATATATATATATATATACTGTCATACAAATATTAATTAATGAGGAGTGTGGATGAAAACGTCTTCTAGACTAGAGAACAAAAAGGGCTGCTAGTTAAATTACTTAAAATGACTGATTAAATTTAGGCCTAATCACACACGTTCTTGCTAATAATATGTCTTGTTTCAAGATAGTTATGCTCTTCTGTGGTGGCAGCAGATTTGTTTTTAATTTAGCTACAGAAGAAAACGAGTGCACTGAGATATTTTTATTTTTAGCTCTGCAAACCATCTGTCTGATCTAAAATGATTCTGATTGACCTGATTGCAGACAAGAAAGACATGTCACCATTGTTTATTTTCAGCTCGTCTGTCAGTCTGTCAACACTCACTCTAATTTTTTGTTTTGTTTTTTTAATTGTTTATTGCTGAATTTACATAAAATTGCTGGACCTGACAAGGGGAACTTACAAGAGACAGACAAGCTGACAGAACAACACAGGGACTTTAATTTTCTTTTTTATAAGTTTGTCAGGGACAATGCAAAGAAAGATAGTGTTATGTGTTGGTGGCGGAGGTAAAGACCCAAACGCGGGCAGTTGAGGCCGGAGGCAGGTCGGTGCAGGTACAAGGATTTATTGTCCACACAAAACAGGGGATAAACCACACACGACAGGGAGAAACCATATGATTCTGACAGGGAGAATGTGACAACCCAAGAACAAAAACTGGAAACATGACCAAACACAAAATATAAAAACCATAGAAACTATAATCCAAGATCATAACCGAACTAAACATGACAAACCAAAAAACAAACCGTGACAGTACCCCCCCATCTCTTTGGAACTGTGAACTAACAGCAGGTGAGGAGCGTCTCGACCTGAGACCCCCTCAGTGACAGACATCAGAAGTGGAAGAGGAGCGTCTCAATCTGAGACAGAAGCCACAGGCTGGGGAGGAGCCTCTCGATCGGAGACCCCCTCGGAGACTTTTCTTCTATGGTCTTCTTACCTGCCTTGGGACTACTTGCATTCTTTGCTATATCTAGCATGTTTACGTCATGCTTTTTAATACTCATGTTCATTAACCTGAGCTGCCCCAATCAAATAAACAAATAATTAAAAATAAATAAAAATGAAAATAAAGAATTTCGACTTCTTTGTTGTTGGTCTTCAGTAATTTCGCCCCCTAGCGATCAGTTGTTGAAACTGTGAGACGTTTTCAGGTGGTTTGCTCGGCTAAAGTGTAAACAAAAGTAAACCAAACAAAAATGAAGGTGTGAAATTTTCTCGGAATTCTCCACCAAGTCGAATCTTCTGGACCATCCCAGTGTGAATGCTGCAAATTTCCATGAGAGCTTTTACCTCATTCTTCAACATTTTAACCATGAGCCGTTTCTCGCAGCTGTCGTTATGCTTACCTCCAATGCCATGCGCTTCCTGCTTTTCAATTCAATTCAATTCAATTCAATTCAATTCAATTCAATTCAATTCAATTCAATTCAATTCAATTCAATTCAATTCTTGTCCCTGGAGGATGTTGGTTTGCAGCCAGAACACAGACATACAGGACATACATCACAATAATCAAAGACAAAATCAGACCCAACAGCATAAATCAAAATGTCACGAGAGATTCACACAATACAATAACAATAAATAAAATAAAATAGGCTAAATAAAATCACAGCTACAGAGATTTTGGTTCACTTGAAGCGAACTAAGACCTAAGTTTTTAGGCAGACCAGAGTTTGCTTCTTTGAGCTGCTTCAGTTTAGTTACACATTCACACCTCCCTAAGTGAATTGGATTTTCCTCTCAAACAAACTAGGATTTGATTCAGATAAGTTGGCTGTGATTGCAGCTTTAAAAAAAACTGAACGGACTGATCCAGTAGCTCTTCTTCTAAGAACATAATCTGGAGCTGATAAAGCTGCTGAAAAGAACGGCAAATTGTAGGGTTCAAATCACTCAGCCTTTTGGGGTGTCTTGTTTTTGGGCAACTTCTCAATGGTTGAATATAACAATGTACAAGTTCATTACTGTACTTAAGCATGTATTACAGGTATGTGTACTCTACTTCAGTAGATCTAGTTGTGCATACTTTGACTTTTACTTCACTACATTTTAGAGCAAATATAATTTCTGCAATGCGTTCTGGTAAAATTAGTCACATAGCATGTTTAATTGTTTGTCAGTTTTATTTTAAATATTTATTTGGTTCATCAGAATGCTGCAGAACTCTCCATTTAATGAATGAGCAATCCGACAGGGAAGTGGTCCGCTAAACCAATCAAAGCAGGCAGGTGATGTTAGACTCTCCTTCTCTGAGAGCAGAGCGCTCACACAGCGGCTTGGGGTCTCATTTATAAAACAGTGTGTATGACTCATAGTAAAAGTGTACGTGCACACATGAGCCGAAAATGGAATCAGATTTATTCAACTGTGCTCATGAGCACCTGCATGCAGTTTTTCCTTTATAGATCACAGACCACTTGGAAATGTGCACACCTTAATCAGCTTTATATCCCACCATGAACATGCCCAAACCAGCTATAAATAGTCAATGCAAAGCAGGACATGAATATCGTTGTATACGAAGCTGCTGATCAAAGAGGAAATCATCGCAACAAACGAGAAAGAAACCAAGAAAAGACACAGTACTGAAGTGTGTTGGTGAGGTGGATAGAGGTGGAGAAAAGACATTTTGTTTAGTGGCCACAGCAGCAGAGCCAAAAATAGCAAATGCTACAAGTGGCAACATGTTGCATATGTGGTGCAGACTGTCAGTGTGAATAACAGAATAAGCTAAAATAAACTAGATGCACTCAGAGAGCACAGACCTCCACCAAGCAATTGTAATTCCTGTTTTTGGGGGGTTTATCTTTTAGTTAGAAGCGCTAATAGCAAAATGAGGTAACACTGTACAATAAGGGTTCCCTAATTAACGTTAGTTAGTGCATTATTAAGCATTAATTAAATGTTGAATAATATATTATTAACTAATATTATGTTTTACTTAGCATTAGTATGCATATTACTTAATGTATTAATATGCCGATAATTAATGCTTACTACTCAACCTTACTTAATGAATTATTGTGTTATTATTATGCTTTTGAAGCTGTTAAGCATTTATAAAGTGTTAGCAAAGGGATAAGTGTTTACACTTTACAATAAGGGTCCATAAAAGCATTCATTAATGATTAACTATGGTTAAGTAATGCTTATGAAGCGTTTATTAAGGCTTAAGTCAGGCTGATAATGTTAAGTAATACCTTCGTTTAGATCAGTTAGGGCCTACCTGATGACACACACAGATCAGCATTAGTAAATAATTACTTATGACATAAATAATAGTTGATTAGTTCCGATCCAGGTAATGTGCACCATACAGGGATGGATCAGTAGATGCGTTAGTTAGCTGTACTTAATACTTATTTACTAAAAATCTACACCATTAGTAAACAGTTACTTTAGAAATTTTTAGGGGCTTACTAACATGTTAACTGTCATGGTAATTAATGCTGAGTAATGCATACATAATGACAAATAATTACATAATTCAACTTTTGTGAACACATAATTCATTAAGTAAGGTTGAGTAGTAAACATCAATTATCTGCGTATTAATACATTAAGTAATATGCAAACTAACGCAAAGTAAAACACAATATTAGTTAATCATATATTATTCAACTTTTAATTAATGCTTAATAATGCACTAACTAACGATAATTAAGGAACCCTTATTGTAAAGTGTTACCCAAAATGATTGCTATCTCCCTGTAATAAAGAATCCTTTAAATAATTCCTGGATCCAGATCACCCTAAACCTCTAATCACTTGTTCCATATTACATTTCTGACATTTTCTGAAAATATTATCAAAATCTGTCTATAACTTTTTGAGTTGTGTTGGTGACAGACAGACAAACCAACACCCTCGAATACATTACCACTGCCTTGACAGAGGTAATGAAAAGAAGTGGTCGGATCTCAATGGGAGGCAAAAAAAGACTTGCCTCCCACTGTCAGAGTGTGTCTGCAAATGGAGGGGGCTAGATCAGACCCAATCTCACACACTGAAGCACAAAACGAAGGAGGGAGACACTGACTTGTCAGAGACTACTGATGAACCCGGTAAAGCTCTGTTCCATATTTTATACACATGTAGAGAAAACATCAGGCTGGTGTGCTACATCCTTCGTGTGTGCAGTATATGAGTTGGGGTGGTCTGGGTGAGCATACGACTTCTAGCCTGATTTATTTGCTTCTCTTCTTCGTTACTTTGGTAATGGTATTTATTTTTGCAGACCAGCCTTTAAAAAAAACAAAAACTAGAATTCTGAGCTCCTGTCATGCCTACACCCGCCTCTCGGGTACGCTCCACTTCTCCTGCGTAATAACCACCGGTTCCTGCACTACATCGTCCAGAATCCCTCTGTTCCAGCCATCTTGATCTCACCCGCATCTTATCATCATCATCATCAGTCTGCACCTGGTCTTCTACCTATATAGACTCCCAGTCCAGGCTGATACAGTGTGTAGTAGTGTTTGTCTATGTTGCCTATGCTGGAGGCTTCATTAAATACTCTGATTTTGTACCTGCATTGTGTCTGGCTTCTCCCTCTGGCTCGCCTGACAGTTCCAGAATTATAAGTTAAAGGGTGAACTGTGTCACACAATAAGAACAACAACCTTTCAAATTATTTATTTGAGCTTCGTCTATTGTTCCTAGGAGCATGATCTACATCAATGGTAATAAAAATAGCACAGCCCTACTATTGATGTGTTACCATATACATACAATCAGCACACTTAATGATATTAAGCAAGTACTCTTACTTTTAATATTTTAAGTTAATTTAAAAGCAAGTACATACTTATCTACTCTTCTATAAAAATGTTAACATGGTACTTTTATAAGAGCAGATTTTTGTCCATTTATTCATAATGTTACTTAAACACAGTGTTTGAGTACTTACTCCACCACTGGTGGACAGGCCTACCTGATCAGAAATTAGGAGAATTCACACAAAAACAGTCAACCACAACAGGCTTTTTCCACATTTTTTTTTTTTTATCAAGGGATTTGGGGTTCCTTTCCTCAGCCCCCCTTACTTTTAACCTTCCACTTCTGAGCCACATGACATTAATTCTGACAATTGTCTAAATCTGTATTTTTTTGAAGATGTTAAACACTTTTTATTGATATTTTATTGTAATTGTAGTCAATGAAGTTTAGTTTAAACAGCTGATTGCATGTTTAGGTTTTCACACTTATAGTTAAATATCTGCAATATTCCACATTTTCATTAAGTCTCATCTCAGTCTCTGTCTTCATGGTTTGAGATTGGCTAACTTAGGTTGGAGAGAAGTTAAAGTGCTGCTGAATCAAGTAATACGCCCAACTGATGTGGATTCAGCCCCCTGCTGGGTCTCCTTGTGTCTCCAGCATCTAAACAAAGCCAGAAGCACTTCCTGCTGTCACCCAGGGCATCCAGTCTGAGGCAGTTTTTAAAGACACAGCTTGCCAGTGCTGAGTGAAGCACTAATGCTTATTATTTGGGTGTTGTGGTTTAAAGTTTTATCTCTTTATTTGTCCCTTTTCCCATTTCCCCCACATTTCTGTCTGTCCTCTTTTCCAGGTGATGTGGTCCTTAGTGGCCTGATTGCAGATATTTTCTACCTGTGGCTCGTCTTTCTCTCATGACCTGATTGGTTTTCGCTGCCAGTTCGTCTACTATTTATGTGGTTTTGATCGGGCCACTGACTAAATGAGCTTTTGTCTCCATTGTCCTTATTTGTTGGTAGGAACTGTCCTCAATTCCCTCCTATGAACTCAATTCAGAATATCCAGAAGCATATTAAAAAAATTTTTCAAACGTGTGGAGGCCAGTCATACTCGCGTTGGTAAATAATCAGCTACTGATCAATTCCACTTGTTCCAAAGCACTATGATAGTGCTCATGGTTATCTACATTTAGAAACTTCCTCAGTGACCTCTTATGGTAACACACCCATTTCGAAATCAAACAGAAACTGATAGTATTCCTTCTCAGAGTGATGGAGAAATTATCTGAGATTAAAGAGAGATCTCTGTCAGAAAAAAAACACATTAAATTATTCCATATTAAATTAAAAATAGTCTGACATCACATAGATGAGACAGAACCCAACACAAGCTCCACCTTTGAATGTTTTATTGTTACCCCGTGAAGCTCTATTGTTGGATCTGTAAAAATAAAAAGCTGAGCTAAAAGGCGAAGCTCTCATTTTACTTGTCGATCAACGTTCCTGCGCTCACCTGTGGCCAAACGTTGCAGGTAGTGACTGAAAGACTGAGATCGCGAATACAAGCGGTCAAAATTACTTTCCTCCCCAGAATGCGTAAGCTCTCCCTTAGAGATAGGGAGAGAAGCTCGGTTATCGCTACAACTCTGGAGGGAAGGGGGGAGAGAAGAGAGAGGACACCTAAGCACTTTTCAACTCAGATCTTAATTATAAAGTTTTGATAATTATTTTTTATTGAGTATTCTATTGCTTTTATTTATTTTATTTTATTTTAATGTTTGTGTGAAGCAGTTGATCAGAATGAATTTCCTTTGGGATTAATACAATTTTATCAATCAATCAATCAATCAATTAATCTGGAAGGGGCTCAGAGTAGACCTGCTTCTTCTCCACATTGAAAGGAGAGAGGGGAGGTGGCTTGGAAAACTGGTCCGGATGGCTGGGGAGATGGAGATCTGGGCTTCCCTGCCTAGCCTGCTTCCCCCAAGACCCGACCCGGGATGAGCATTAGAGACTAGGTGGGTGAATGTAGAAATAAAGGTGACTTGGTTTGACAAGTCTTCAATGCGCATTCTCAACATCACTGCAGCTCTTTTCTCTTTGATTTGGGGTTGATGTTAAATTGTTCAATGAGCAACAAATTAGATTCAGGTTTAGAGACGAGAGCACACCCAACATGGATGGTGTAATCTCAGTGATGGTCAGGAAATGTCCAACCAGTCTAGTACCTGGCTGTACAGTGGCATGCATGTTAGGTTAATAAGTGACTCTAAATTCTCCCTATTTGTGAGCGTGAGCTTGAATGGTTGTTTGTCTCTTTGTGTTGGCCCTGCGAGGGACTGGTGACCTGTCCAGGGCGTACCCTGCCTCTCACCTGCTGAATGCTGGGTTAGGCTCCAGCTGCCTCACGACCCGTCATTGGACAAAGCAATATAGATAATTGATAGAAGGCCATACCTCATGTCAGTGAGCAAAAACCCACCTGCACAGTTAATCTAACTATGCAACACAAGCAGAAAACTAACAGAATGAGATCAGAAGACACTCTGAGATCTCACCAGCCCAAAGACAAACACATCACAGAGCTTAGAGTTTGATAACGGATCATAGATAAGTTCTCACCTGCCTGTCCCAGGTGTCCAATTAAGTTACATGTTTGTTTAAAAAAAATACATAAAAATGTCAGAAGCTGGTGGCTGTTCTGCAAAGATTTATTTAAGCTCTTACATTTGAGCACATTTCTAAGTATCAGTAAAAGTTGGTAAGTAACACTTTGTGTGGAAACGTTCTTATGCAGAAATCTGTAACCTCAGCTGATAAATAAGTGCCCAGGATTTCAGCAGGTGCTCAAAGAAAGGAAAAACTGCCTACAAATCCCCAAACTAATATAAATACGCAAGAGATTACTTTTGTTAGTAAAGAGCAGCAAAATTAAAGGTCATTCATGCGTGTTTGCCTTCTGGAGTTGTTGTTTAAATGGCTATAAACAAAAGACGTGTTCCTCATACGAGGACTTTTAAGCACTGTTGAATGACACCTTCCCGATAAGTTTCACAGCAGCTACATCACGTGGTTCTCTGAATGCCAAATAAAGATGATTCATCACAATTCTGTATTGTGAGGATGTTTACAATAAAAATAGCTTATCAGAGGACAGTCTTAGTTCAAAGCTAAAATTACCATCTAGCTTCCTAATGTACACACTCGGCATCATATGAGAAGCAGAAGACGGTGAAGTTCTGTTGAAGTCATAGGCAACTTTCATTACTGCTGACTCTGCTACAACTTTTTGTTTGACACTTGAATTCAAACTTTCATCTTAAATTAGATAGATGAGAAAAAATTGGTTCTTCTGCTCAAAATTAAGAAAATTAAGTAGGAAAAACAGTGAAGACAAAGTCGTCGATGGATGCTGTGAATCTTATATTAGTTTTTTAGTAAATGTTATTTTGTTTTTCTTTCTTTTAAAGCTTATTTATTTATCTTTACACAGACAGTAATGTTTCCTTGGCTATTTCATAACCAGGAAGCAGATATAATGTGGTTTTATCAAGATTTCTGAATTTCACCATCAATATGAATAAAGAAAGAATTGGTTTGCCTTGAAAGATGCAGTTTAAGAGCAGCAAACTCTGCTCTGCCTGCACTGCCTTAGACCTTTTCTGCTTCACCTTCTTAATGTGGACCACACTTCAGCTTGCAATAGTACAGAGGCCGCACAGAAAGCTCAAATGAGTAAGAAAAAGAAAGCTTTTCTAAAAAGAGAGTCTGGTTCTGTCATAATGTGTGTATTATTTAGTGGTTCAGAGCACCTAAACAATGCTTTCTTATAAGCATGTTGCTATACACATCTTAATAAATATATATGTTTCCCTGCTGCAACACACCTGATTAAAGTAAAATAGATTTCTGACAAGCTCAGCACAAGTCTGCTATTGACTGATTAATTCGAGTCAGATGTGTTGCAGCAGGGTGATATTAAAAGTCTGCAAGGATTTGGGGATCCCTGTTCTAGAGAAGTGTTTTTTTCCCGGTCCTCAGGGACCCCAGCCCTGCTTGTTATAAAGGTTTCCATACTTTATACACGTGGCTTAAATTATAGGCTAATTAGCAGGCTTGCAAATAACTTGATGAGCAGTAACATTAATCTGAATCAGGTGTGCTGGAGTTGGAAACCACCAACCACCAGCTGTGTCAGACAACCTGCTGCTAGAATCTACAACCTGGCTTGTTACAGAAAAGTTTATTATTCATTCAAAATATTCATTTGGTACGGGTCCAGATGTGTTTTCTACACGGGCCCAAGTGGACAACAAACAAGAACTTACAGTCATACTCTTCTTTCTCTTCACACCATCTGCATTTGACCCCCACTCACATTCCTCACAGAGTAGAAAATACTTGTCTTCGCAGAAATAAAATACTGAAACAGAAAATAATTCACACAAAACATAGATAAAATTTACTGACCCCACCAGCAAAACCTGCACGCCTATTAACACACTCCTACCAGGGTCTGCGGACCCATCACGTAAAACCAGGCAAAAGCTTCACAGGATAATGAAACATCCAAAGCTGAAAGTTCTGACGAGATCTCTCCTCAATCCCAAGTTATTAACTGTTCTACTTTTTCACAGTTAATCGATTTCCTTTTTAGTTTAATTTTCTTTTAAAATCTCACAATATTGTTTCGGGATTGTTAAATAATATTTCTCTCCTGCTCTTACACTTTTAGAAATGTGCTTGAAATCTATGTTTGTAGATAAATACTAACTGAACTTGAATAAGTGAACCAAGTGAACTGAACAGAGATGTTGGGCTGGCTTCAAACTCAACTAAAAATAAATTTGTTTCCTCTTCACCAATCAGAGGAGAAACACAAGATGTTCCTGTGTGATTTCTAAAAAGATGTATTGTCAGCATATGTGGTTAACTGAATGCAAATGACCATGAACAGGCAGAAGCAGGGGATTTACAAGAGGTGAGATTTATCACGAAGATGCAGATTTTTGTTTGTAGGATAAAATTTAGGATGGTTTTAATGAGCTGTTGAGGGTCATGAGTAAAGACAGCAGCGATTCACCTTTCAAAATGTCTGCTGTCACTATCTCAAAACAGAAACCGAGCAGCATCACCAGCAGCTCAAGCAGGAGAGCGTGGGGTGGCGCGACGAGCGGCGCATCCTATCAGTACAACTCCGATTAGATCTGAGAACACTCAAATTATGAAGATATGTCGGGGCATCCGTCTGCTGATGTGGGTGAATTAGTCTGGATCACGTGAGCTGCTGTTTCAGTGGTGAGGAGGGCTCTTTGCTTGTGCAGTGCTCTTTCTGAGCGCTTGTTTGTGCCACAGCTTGATTAACATAAATGTCTTAGTGAGGGAGATGAAATCCCTGCGCTCTCGACTGATGCAATCCCATGCAGAAAGATCTGAATGTGAAAGGCTTGTTGGTTTGCTGCACCACTTTTGCAACATAAATGTGTCAGTCAAGTGCAACAGAAATACTTTATTGGACACCAGATGTTAAAAAAATATCTTGTTTTAGTCTCAGCATGAATCCTCTGTGCATAGAATAGTTTTCTTTTAGACAAAAAAATATATAGTTCCTCAAAGCATGTCATATTTTCTCACTTAACAGTAGCATCCATAGTGCTATGCTATATTTAGCGGGTTGGCTTATTATCATTGCTGAATGTGCCACTGTTTTGGATATGATTATATTTGTTTGTGTAATGAAGCCATCTGTTTTCTATTATCTATGTACAATTCCATTAATTAGTGCCACATTTGACATTAGAAACAGAATTGAGATTGCAGAGGGAAAATCTGAGGAGATGACAGGGATGAAGGGAGAGTAGTGCCGAGGAAGTCAGAGGTAGAGCAGTCAGATAAGAAAGGGAAGAAAAGGGCAAAGAAAGAGGAGGAAAATGAGCATGACTGGCAGTGATTGCAGATGCAGATGGTTATGGAGCTAAGGCAGATGGCATGTCAGATTGATTATTGTCGCCAGCGCTGCATGAAAGATACGAGGCAAACACTGAGCTCTCCCCTCATTCCAGATGACAGAGTGATAGAGACGTGTCAGCTCACAGGGTTAATCTTAACGCCATTCAAGCTGTTACAAACCATTTAGACCCATCCGTGAGCGCCAGCCTTAATCCTTCCTGTCGAACCCATTACACCTGTAAATAAATACAGCCCCCCTCTTGTGATCATGCTGCGGACAGGTGGGAATTTTCACAGTGAATGTGCTCAGCCATGGTGCTTTAGCCCTATCTCTTTGCAGCAGAAGGAAGCATTCTCTGTGGCTCCATCATTTCGTATGGGTGGCATTTCAAATGACCCATTCGCCAACAAAAGCAGCTTATGGATGCATCTCATCCCCCAGTGCAAAATATCAAGAAGCAAATATTATCTGACAATGTGTTGGATGTAAGCCGGCCTGCATGTGCCATGATATCTGCAATCCACTTTCAATTTCATGAGCAGAAAGGGTGCATGATTGAACTGTGTCATTCTCATGTAGATGGCTGGTTTCACAAGGACTGCTGTAATTGTCATCCTGTTACACATCATCAACACAATTGTTGAGTTCTATCATACGTTGATTTATCAGTAATAAGACAGTATGAAACTGTAATGGATCAAGTTGTTATCATTACCAGAGCACGTAACAGTTTTTTTCATCAAAGTGCCTGGCACTTTCAAACACACTCGGGGGTTGTTGTAAATTAAAGTAAATAATGACAAAAAACATGCAACTTTTTCTAAATGTCAACTTAGATTTTTTCAGGAAGAACCTCTGACCTCATGCATTCAGGAGCAAATTAGATTCCAGGACTGAGACCATCTTCATGTCTGTTTGGCTATGCTGTAAATAGTGAGGAGAGTCTTAAATGATTCTTGGCTAAAATGTGTGTATAAATGTATAGACAGCCACAGCTTTATAAATCTGATGAAGAGAATATGTTTGAACTTTTCTCCTTTTGAGGGTGTGTGGGATTCAGTAGCTGCAAAAGAGACACAAAAAATGACAATTAAATGACGTGAGAAGACATTATATATATATATATATATATATATCTATATATTATACGTTAGTCCTCCAGTTTCTATGGAGGAAGTCTAGAC
>JBAMHW010000020.1:25396142-25406602 GCA_037177495.1 Rhadinocentrus ornatus | reverse complement strand
TATATACACTGTATATATATTTATATATACACTGTATGTACACCCAGCAATGAGTTTGTTAGAAGACCAGATTTAGTCCTCTCCTTTCCATACAAGATGTAGCACCATTGCCATGATAACTGGTCACATGTTAGATGTTTTCAATGATTCTTTATGATCTCCATTTTGTTAAAAGGTATAAAGAGTTCTTCCTATCACTCTGCAAACTCACTGGACATGAAATGGAAATGCCTATGTTCAATGCCCAAGTCCATTGAGGCTACAATACCTGCTTTCAAGAAATAAAATAACTAAGCTGTCGGTTTCATCAATCAGTCTCAAATTAAACAGCACTGCTTGATCAATTGATTAATGTGAATTAATGAGGAATGCATTCTGCTGCATGTAAAATGACAAATGTCAGGCTGACGAGGGGCACCATGGCTATTATGGACTAATCATAATGGACTAATACATTAACAAGGATTCAGCAGCAGGGGTTCATTAACTGAGGTAGACGTGTGCAGCTCCAACTTTTATCGCTCTGTTCGTCTCTTCAGTCAGACACATTAGTCCTCTGTGGTGCTGCAGGAATGCCGGCGCTCAGTGCGGGTGATGCTTTGTGCACTCAGTAATGTGTGTTAGCATAGGTGTGTATGTGGAAAACTCAAATGGCAAGTTTTGAAAGAATTACCAGATGGCTGTGTTCTTAAGGGGAGATTGTCAAGGTTAATGATAATGAAGAATTAACTGGATTGATGTGTAATTAGACTGATGGATGAAGTCACAGGGAGAGCACATTTGGGAGAGTGTGTGTGTTTGTGTGCACAGACATGCGTACATACAAACAGACATGAATCAATGCTATAACAGAACACAATCCCCGTGGGTCTATTATAATCAGCTCATCTTCAGACAGGCGGCCTGAGTTTAATGTGATGGAGAACATAGTTTAAATGCCATACCATCATCAAGTAAAATGGGTTCAAACATGAATGTGTGTGAGTGTGTGTGTGTGTGCATACACACACAGCTGCATATTTAAATGGCATGTCAGCTGCTATCAGCCTACCTTGTCATGAATAAATCAAGTGTCTCACCTTTGTGTAGGAACAAGGTGTAGATGGCTGATCATTTTCTGTTTGCACATGAATTCATATTCACACAGTTTAAATTTATTTATCTATTTTCATTCTTTTTTTTTAATCCAGGTGGTCTACTTTCACAGCTTGGCATAATAGTGTGAAGCCATTTTGATCTTTGCATCTCACCCACACAGCTACCTCCCTCCAGCCAGAAGACTTTCCTTCTTTGCCTTTATCTGTCTTTAATCACCTCTGTGCTTTCACCCTCAAATAAAGCAATCTGTACATTGATAAGAGCTTTCCAAGATACTGTAGCTGACTTCCTTCTGACTGATCCTGTAACATCTTATTGGAAAACATGTCCCCTCCAATCCTGTACACCAGCAGGACTTCATTTGAGCCGGATCTAACATTGGATCCGGAACCTATTTTATTGGATGCGCCACCCAATGTCACTATAAAAAAAAAATCGCCTAAATAAAAAATATAAATAAATGTTTGTTTCGTGTTTAGAATAGTTTTCTGTTTTGTTACTGTATATTCCCTGTTGAGGTTACACAAAAAAATCCTTGTGTTTGCATAATTTAGAGGTATTCTAAGGTGAACTTTAGGCTACACATGATTATGAGATTTCACTTAGCTTTCACAACCTTATAGTCCGAAGAATATTATTGCTATTGCTGTTTATAAAAGAAATGTTACGGGTTCTTTTTATATTTCACACCCTGTAAACGCTGATGTGGTGGTCATGTTATTTGTTGCTTTTTTGTCAGGCCAGCGTTCGGAAATTAAAACAAATTTTGCCCTGTTATGCACACAGTGATGTTTGGATTTACTTAAAGGAATTAGTACCTTGGCCGTGTTTGTGTGTGTGTGTTTATCTGTGTGTGTGTGTGTGTGTGTTCCGTTATTTCGAGCCCCCCTTTAGAGTCGCCGGAACCACCACCTCTCTGCGTTCCAGGACCTCCCGCTTTACAAATTAAGCGCTGAGCATAAGGCTAAAGTTTCTATCAAAAGAAATGTTAGATTATATTTAAATATGTTTGGGTTATCAGTGTCTATTAAGCTCAGGTGCTTCCTTCCCACCTGCTTTGTTCACTCACACCGAAGATCATGCATGAACCTTTCTGTAAAAGATATTAAATTCGTGAAAATTAAATTAAAATAGTTTGGGCAGCTGGATTGTTGTAGTAGGGATTTTCTCATAAATAATAAATAATTAATTCGCATTCAAGTCTCGGTCCATCAGGGGATGCTGCTGGCTGGAAAGACCCCATCTCGCAGAAACTTGAAGACCATCAGCTCCAGGAACTCTAGAACAGTGCTCAGAGCAAAACTAGAACTTCTCGTTCCATTTGTCATTTGTCATCTTAAGTCCTGATTTTAATGCAGCTGACCCTACTGATGCTGCAAAGCAGATTGAACTCTCCACCATATACTGATAGCAGATATTAAACATAATGGTTTCAGCTTCAGTCTTTTCTTGTCTTCAGTCTCACCCAGCTGAACTCCAAGGTATTCCTCTAACTCTTCTCCCCGGATGTAAACTGTGTTTTGTTTACTCCTTTTCTCCCTGAAAGCAACAATACTCTACTTCAACGTCTAGTGAAATGATTACTTAAGAGTCACGTGAAGAAAGTTTGTGGTCCATCAATTTATCCTGTACCAAGGCTGGAGTGGACCCAGAGGTCAGCCCAGGAGGTTTAAGCCCAAGAGCAGCCTTCTTCATCTTGATGTGAAGAAAATGAAAAGATTAAACAAGAGTTTAATTCTTTTCCTCCTGGGGTTTTTTCATCAGTAAATGTTTATTAGTATTTTGCTGAAGCCAAACGAGTATGCAGCTTTCTGCAGGTTTCCAGTTTAATCCTTGGTCACAGAACCGCTTCGCCTTTTTTCCAAAACAAATGTTCAGAAATACTAATAAACTATTAATCAACCAACTTCAACCTATTTGTCAATACACAAGGATTTGTATAATGTAACATGACTGATTTGGCAATTATCAGAATAGACCTCTTTCTGCTGCTTTCTGAATCTATAATTAAATGGGAGAAGGCTCTGAGCATATGTTCTTGTAGAATCCATCATCTGATATGTGTGTGTTTCTGCTTATCTGAAATTACTTTTATTTACAAGTAATGTTGATTTCTGCATCCTACCAGCTGTTTCAGGATTAAGTTTTAGGGTGTCATCATTCTCAGCAGAAGTTTGGCTTATTTACCACTAAAAGGCAAAAAATAACAACAGCAACAAAAAAAACAAACAAACATTTCTTACATGCTGATCCTGCCTCAATAATAATTATTAAAAAAAAAGATATTTCTTTATTCAAATGACATTTAAAGAGTTTTTAATGCCCTCCACATCTCCGTAAATGTGTGCATTCTCCACAAAAATCTTTTTAATGAAGTTTGTGATTGATGTTCTGTTCAAAGTAGGTTAATTATGCTCTTTAAAAAGAAATATTCCCACTTAAATTAGTTTTATCAACACAGCTAACAGCAGCATTCAGTGTCAAGTATCTATATACATTTTTTCTCTTGCTGATGACTTCTGTCTGAAAGATTTGAGTTGAACTCATGTTCCAAAACTCTCCTGATAGACCAGCTTCTCTGCAGTTTTACCAGGTGAAACTGTTCTGATGGTTGCACTATGGAGGAAGATTAATGGCATAAGGCTAGCACATATTACAGGATTCTTCAAACCTTCACAGGTTTACCACCACACACTCAATGATAACAAAAGACAGATCGCACAAGAATATCTCTCTTCTGGGGCCTCATTTATAAAACTGTGCGTAGCAAAGCAAACTACAGGTGGTGTTTGCGGCGCAAAAAGGAAATGCTGCGCACTTCTACTTTCAGATTCATTAAAGAGCGCCCACGCACGTCCTTCACCTGTTTCCGTTCAAAAATCAGTATCAACTCTAAATCGGGCGCATGTGAAGGAACACCATCCCTCGCCCACATGATAAATCAGTCCTTCTCAAGCTTTTTAGAGCCAGTGTACCCCTATTAATTATCCAGGTCCCTTACTCCCTCCCACCCTTATAATGGCAGCTAAGTGTCTTCCCAACATATCAAGCCTAATGTTGATTAATCTTTGTCACATTATAAAACTTGTAGTAAAACGTATTTGGTGACAATAGAAATAATACATGCAATGCTTAGCCATGTGATAATCAAAAGTTTAATTAGAACTTATTTACAAACATCCATTTAAAAATGATTTTTAAGCATCCCAAAAAAATGGTGATGTTCAATAGAATACTGGTTCAATAGAGTACTTTTTGTACCATTTTACATGTGCTTATGATTTGTTTCTTACAGTTTTAAACTGTTTTGAGAAGAAACAAGTTTGTACAATTGAGATCTATTAATTGCAGAAAATGAAAAAAGCACAATAAAAAGTAAATACTAATCCTGACATGTAAAGTCCTAAAATGAGATTCCTTAGACCCGTCAATGATAACAACTCATATAAAAGCACAAAAACTCAACAAAATCATAAAGTCTGTTATACCTTTGCAGTTTTGCAGTTATTCAGAGGACTGTTTGTTTAAAATCATTCACTTAAGTCCCAGTTTTTTTTTGTTAAGATAAAAGATTTTTTAGGATCGAGTCAGCCATCTTCTTAAAGTAAACGATCTTTGAGTCTACTTATTTTTTATAGTATTTGTCGTTATTTTATCTGATTGATCAGTAAAGTTGTCAATCATCAATTGCCAAGCCAATCCCGCCGCCAAAGAAACGCCACCACCCCCCTTTTCATAATTAATGCTCCTAGCGCCCCCCTGATGTTATTATAACGGGAAGGGAAGAAGTGGATTTTATTTGTGGTGTGAGACTGAGATCCTTTTTTTAATTTTTTTTTTTTTTTACCTGTTCTGTCCAGCATCATAGCAGCAGAATAATAGTCTGGTTCCTGCATTGTGCCGAAAAATTTGCTTTGCCAAGGGGGCGCTTATGAGTATAAGGCTCCTCTTGAAAGTCTGATTCATTTATTTATTTATTTACTGTTATGTATTTACTTTGAATCGCGGAATCTATGTAATCTTGCTGGACCTGACCGGAGGGGACAGAAAAAAAAGGAAGACAGCAAAAAGAAGCAGAGGGAAAGCAGAAATAAGAAAGAGGTGACTAAAACACCACAGACAGAAGACAACGACCCGGGCCCCAGGAGACCAGGGCCCCAGGAGCCCAGCCCTAAAATTATGGGGCAGTGACCACGTTGTGCTGGGAGTGAGCCCACCTTAGTGGCGCCGCCCGCCAAGCAATACATGGCCCCCCAGATGTTGTTTTTGTGTTGTGTTTCTTGTGTTTTGGAGTCTAAGTGCAATTAAAACTGAGAGGCGAGTTGCCACAGGTTGCAGCAGAGGAGGCCACTTAAATGGCCTTCTCTGCTCCACCCCGCATGGCGCACGCGCCTCCCAAGTCCCTACGTGTGGTAGAGAGTGGGAAAGAAGAGGGGTCTAGGGATGTGAGGAAGTGAACTTCCCTCTGGATGATTAGCCTCTGGTGGCATTAATCACCCCCGCTCCCCGGAAGGTCCCCCAGGGCAAGACATGCCAGGAGCAGCCGTCCCCCATGACCGGGTCATACAGCGACTGCAGCGAATGAGCCACCCCCCACATGCTAGGGGGGAATAAGACGGAGGAGGACAGTGGGAGAGCCCAGACCCACGACACACCAACCCCAGGCCCGCCCAGCTCCCCACCACAAGTGATCCCTCCCCACTCCACATACACACCAATGTCCTTGCACACTCCACTCATCCTAGCACACACACACTTCCCCACACACACACACACATTATAAACATACACTCAGCAAACAAACCTTCCAATCTCTTTCCCAGCACCTCCCCCTCCCTCCCACTATGCCCTGTGGGAGACGTCCCAGACCAGAGGACAGCGCACCCCAAATCCGGTCCCCACCGCAAATTGCCACTGATGGGAATAACAGCGTTATAAATAAAAGCGCACTTAACAGCATTCCTTTTTTCAATAAAATGTAATCTAACTGGTTATGCTTCTCTTCATCATAATGGCATTACTGTTACTGCCAAAAATGTGGCGTGCTACTATAGCTGAAGCTGTTTTTCCGCCCGACTATCTGGATCTCTAGCCGAGTTTTTGTTCGTTTTGACTTCCTCTTCCGTCAGTCAGCTGAGTCAGCTTGCGTGTTGACTGGCTTTGGTTTCGGTACACATAACATTACATGCTGTGTATTCTCCAATCCTCTCGGAGCACCGCGCACACTACAGGATTTCTAGTCCTAAATATTAAACACGTTCATTATTCATGATCTTTCCGTCCAAGCGGATCGGACCAGACAAAATCACTCTTAACACAGGAAAATTAGACACGATGTTGTTTGCAAACATCAGACAATTGGGCCTCTGCTGGGGAGATCGGGACGAAAAACAACCAGTTTATTCTGTAGTGTGTACCCGCATTTATCGAGTTCTGTTGAGCTGAAAGTTCAGTTATGTGAACCTGGCTTGATCATTTCTCTGATTCTTGCCATCATGTTTGGCAAGAGAGTGAAATAAATAATAAATAAGAGTGGAACAATATTTAAACATCATTATGTGGAAGATTTGAAAATTGGTTTCTGATATTGTATTTAAAAGAAAAGAAAAAAAGCTTAATTTACACTCCTAATGTATGTTGAACAAACATCAGATGGTCAAATACTAAATAACTAATTGAAAAAAAATCAAGTAAAAAAACAGAAGAAAAAATTAATAATAGACAGTACAATTAAATATCAAATAAAGTAATAAAAATTAATAATAAATACAAATAACGAATAGGTCATAAAAAAAAACATATTCATCAATAAGATTGAATAAAAGCAAATAAAAAAATAGGTTAAAGAGGTTAAAAGTCAGTCATGTACCACATTTGTTGCTCTTTTTATGTTATTTATTTTAATTGTTTACTATTTTTTGTCCAGTATCATGATAGCAGAAAAACAGTTCCCCTGTAAGAAAAGACAAAAAAGCTAACAATTACTGAGAGCAGCTATAGAAAGACAAACTGAGAAAAACATGAATAATGTAATAATATCATGTTGATTTAGTGGCATCTTTTCAGCTTTTTATTGGTGAAATATTACATATGAAATTTAACACAAATTATAGCAAGCCCAGATATCAGAATATCTTCAATCAAAAAAAAATTGGCCAAGAAGGTAATTTAGTTTTTAAATTTGCGTCAGAATATTTCTAAGTCCAATTTGTCAAAACATTAGTTTGCCTGCTATACTTTCCCAATCCCATGCACCCCCGTCATGTTACTCCCCCCAGTTTAAGCTATATCTTTTGTGTCTATGTCATTACAATCTGTTGCATGGATTTAATGTTTTATGAATTAAATAAACCATCCCTGCTCAACTAGTAAGTAAACCTACTAATTAGTATGTTACCTTTGCCACTATAAAATGCTGATTGCTGTATAATCCAATTCTCTTGCTGTAAAGGCAAATGCTGAGTCTTCTCAACTATCATGGAGTCAGCTTATATATGGTGATGTGTGCTTCCTAAATCTTGTGCTCATACAATGGCAAACTCTCATTTACAGCTGCTCTGCAGTTTGCCTGCTGGGCAAACAGGTCAGTGAATGATTCAGTCATTATGAGAGCACAGTGCTGTACATTCCACAGCACCTGGACTCCCCGAGGAAACGCAAGGATTATTTGTGGACTTAAAATCAGCATTCAACATCACCAACCCTGAAGTTATCTCATATAAACTCTTCTAGCCCTCACTTCTAGCACCCAATTCCTGAGAGACAGGAAGTGGTTGGTAAGGCTGCAGAAAATCATAAACATGCTCAGTCCATACAGGTATCCTTCAGGAATCTGTGCCCTTCATGCTGCTCCTCTCCCCCTAAATCAATAACAGCATTGCAGAAGGATGTACCAGGGATTATCACCACAGGGGGTGACAGCTATGTTGGTTCAGGTGACAGTAGTTCAGGTATAGCATAAGCCCCATAAACCCTGATCTCCACTGTTTTCCACAGCCAACTGTACCCTTACCCAGTAGGCGGGGTGTAAGCCAGATAGAAATAGAAGCATTAGCTACATAACAGCTCGTTTCTACACCTTCTTTGAATTATAACAAAGAAGAACATGACAAAATCAAAGGGTCAACATCCAGAAGTTTGTCTGGGTTCATTTCATGGCATGTGACTTTAAAAGAAAAAAAACATTGTACTGTTCCTGCTTTGTTCTTGTTGTCAGGTAACATTGGGAGAGATTTTTATTACAAAACAAATTAATGGACTACACAAGCTCCACCCCTAATGCCGGAACTTTAAGTTCCCAGGAAAGAAGGACTGGAAGGACAGAATTGGACAGATATTCTGGCGTCCTTCTGACTTTTTAGCTGTGGAAATGCAAAAAAATGTGTCCCGATCTGTGCCATACTGACCCAGACCCATAATGTATGACAGCAGTATTTAGAAGAAAAGCAGAGCAACTAGGTCAGCGAACCACCACTGGAGCTTTTCCTTTTTTTCAACTTTTATTTAACCAGGCAAGTAATTAGGTACAAATTCTTGTTTACAATGACAGTCAATACAAAGATAAAAATCGGCAAAAAGATAAACCCATATCAGAAAACTATAAAATATATATTGTTGTGTTAGACCTCTGATGGGAGCTGTACTCCTCCTTCTGACCGTGCGTGCATGGGAAAGACTTTACAAAAAAAGGCAAATTAACTGAACGCTGAAGGCAATTACAGACATGTAGCATCTACATTAGCATCTGTATCACTTATTTATTACAAAAACTGTGTGCATAAACTGTCAAATCTGACATCATTTGACAACAGTAAAAAAAATTATGTGGTCTGCACACCAGAGTTACAGCTGGCAGTGGGCAGATAGGTCTCTTAATAAGTGACTCAGAGCGAGAAGTAGGGAGACCTGTTTTAGTCATAATAAAATAAATAAATGAAGTTCTGAAACAAATAAATATATAATTAAATTAATAAATATATTTAGTAATAATTGCTTAAATGTATCAGTCATTAAAAAAATGTAGGCAAAAATGCTAAAAGGCCTAAAAAAACACATAAACACAGCATCCAGTGTAGCTCAGCCAATATGTTATGTTTGTGTAGTTTATCAGTTATTACATCGTTTCTTCTTTTTGCACAGTTTAATGCAAAAAACGGACCCCTCGTTAAGCTAAACCGCCTTTCATGCTAATAACACTAAGGCGCAACATGTTTTACTGAGTCATGTTGTTTAGCATGTAGCAGTTAGTGATAGCAGCAGAAATCCGAACTTTTTCATCAAGACTCATGTCAGCAATGTTTGGGTGACCAGATCTGAGTCTGTGAGAAAGAAGAAGCCTCTGTATGAATGCAGTGCTGTTTATTATATATATAACTATGGAACTTGTGCAGCTAGTGAGTGTGTTTAGTGAAATGCAAAGGTAATCCAATGTAAACGGATGGACCAATCAGAGCATGCAGAAACAGCACCGACGGTCAGCGATGGTCTGATATTTTTTAATGTGTTTTTTTTTAAAAAAGGTAAAGAGTCTAAAAATGACATGAACGTTTGTAAATTATCTAACATACTTCATCTTGTCACCTTTTAAAAATGTTTTTGAATAAGAGATTTTTCATGGATTGTTTACTGAAATCCTGCATATTGCTTCATTTAAGTGTGAGCTAGTCATAGAATTCAGACATTGTTGATGTTTTTTGCTGAAAAAAAAAAAGTGCTGATCGCGGGAGCTCTGGTCAATCAGTGTTTCCACCTGGTGCGCTGCGTTTTGGTTCTCTTTGGCTGATAGCGTGCAGGGTTTTTGTCCCACAGTGATGAGACAGACATCTTTGTAATCAGCAGAGTCTCTGTTTTTATATTGTGTGTGTGTGTTTGCTTGAAATAGAGAAATTAGTAGAAGCTCTCAAGTGGACAGTGCTGTCCTCGTTTTTGTTACATTCTCAAATAATCGCTTGGGGTTTGAACTATGTTTCATTTTGGTGGCAATGCTTGGTGGCGTCTTATTGCTGAGAGTCTTTCTGTGATTCTGCACATGTTTTGTGCAGTAAATGCACATGCTCACGTTAATGTCAGCATGTGCTTCCTCTCAAAAGAGAAATGTTAATGTGAGCAACTGCAGGGGGAAAATGCAATGACCGTGATTGAAATTTGTCTGGAGCACAGCACGGTTTACCACCTAGCCTGAAAGAAATCAATCCAACATTTAAGTGGGTTCTTTTTTCTGCACACAGTCATTAGTCATTATCTGTACTGCTTGTTCCCATTAGGGGTTTCGGGGTGAGCTGGAGACTATCCCAGCAGTGTTTCAGGTGAAAGGCAGGGTGCACCCTGGACAGGTCACCAGTCCATCGCAGGGCCAACATATA
>JBAMHW010000020.1:25361553-25375624 GCA_037177495.1 Rhadinocentrus ornatus | reverse complement strand
GTCTGGGTTTCCCTGCTTAGGCAGCTGCCCCCGCGACCCGACTCCGGATAAGCGGCAGATAATGGATGGATGGACATTAAAAGAAAAGTTAAAATACAAGTAAGTCCAGTATTTTCTGTTGGCTTTTATGTTCCTATGAATGTCAGAATCAAGCCTACATCCTTCTCTGACAGGCTCTCCTTCTGTACCTTTGTGGCTGTCGGTTATATAAAAGGAAGTTTGAAGGGTAGTTGCGCTAACTAAAAAACTGCTAAAAGTCCTTTTCTTTCATTACCACAATGCACAAATGTTGACGTTATTCACTCCATGTACCACAAACAGGACCAGTCATACAGACTTCAGCCATTGCTAGCTGGCAGCAGTCTGACAAACACTTTTTTGAGGCTTTTAAAATTCACCAAAGAGAATCTTGAAATCTCATATGTGATGTATTTTTGTTTCAATTCACAAGTGCTATGATGAATTATTGTCTCCTTACATCCATTCCTCTCGGTGCATTCGTTTTACATGGAATTCTACCCTTTATGTCTGGATGACAAACCCCAATTGCATTTTGCATTATGTTTAAATTTCTTCTTTCATCTACCCTTTGTTGTTCAGCTTTCTTTGACTGCAGTTTAATAACTCTGTGCACCATGAAAGAATTAGACAATGTCAACGGACGTCTTTGTCATAGTGGAGCTGTAGCTCCAATGCCGTGGTCACATAAGCAGAACAAAATCATAACAAAACCTTTTGTAAAGTAAGCCCTCTATCTGCATAACAACCATGTCATCATTTTAACCTGGGTCCATCAATACCAGTATGAGCAGCTGTTATGGGGACTGTGTCTTATTAAGTGTTCCTCTTTAGGAGCTTTGGATGTCTATTATTCATCGGCATGCTGCAAAAAGATTTCGGTTGGAAAAGCTATAAAAGGATGATGGCTGATTGCTAAGTGACAGTAATGACACTCGCACACATGCAGGTTGCTAGGTGACAGTAATGGCATGTGATGAAAAAATGTGTCGGGGTGGAACGGGGACTGGTTGTCACCTGTATGACTGCATGGCTGTCGCCTTTCTGAACAGGAGCTGCATTGATGTGCTGCTTTTGGCTGGAGAGGGAGGAGGGTGGGGAGGAACAAGTGTTGTATCCTCTCACAGGAGGTAGACTGTAGGGGTTACAGTTTATCTGCAGCACAAAGGTAGGTTGCTCAGAAAACGGTGAGACAGACAATGAAGTTGTACCTCCTAACTGCTGATGTGCAGGTCAGAGACTTTTCTGTAGAGAAAAGACCACATCCCAGATGTCTCCTCATCATCTGGGTGCTTACTTTGAGCACAACGTGTAAACTGCCATTGACAGTGACATTGCTGTGTTCATGCATCATGAATGATATTAAACAGATCAATCCAGCAGCACAGCGCCCAGTCCAGCATAAAAACATCTGTTTTCTTAGAAATGCTTTTCAAATACTAATGATACATTCAATAAACCAAAATTCTACTGTACGGAAGTATGAGTATGTCATATGTGCTGAACATATTTTTTCTACAGTAGTTTTCACATAATGTGTGTTCCAGAAGTTTATTTGCTTTTTATGGATTCCTAAAATTCCAACAAAGCCACAGAAACATGAGGTGGAGCCAATTCTTTAATTTTCAAAAGATTTTGTTTTTATCCACTTCCAAACAGCTGATTGTACCTGGAATAGTTCTGATTGGTGTACAGACTAGAGAGATGTGTAACTGGCTTTATTTCCACTTACTTTTGGAACGTCAGCCAGATTTCGTTGTCATTGCACACTCATGCAGCAAAGCCATTACAAGTTTCAGACTGCAGAGGCCCGCACATAACAAACTCCAGTTAACCCTTGGCTACAATGGGAAGCTGCATCTCACTGCTGTCAGAAATCACTGTGCAATTAGAGTTCTCCAAGCAGGATTAAGAATGGGGGCAGGATGCAATGCGCTGTAACAATGGATCTTATATGTCCCTGAAGAAGCCCAGAGGAAGATCAGCAGGTCAGTAAATCTAAGGACTAATTTAACAGGAGGATTACCGAGGGGCACAGCTCATATTTAAAAATAACTCTGACTTAAATACAAAATACAGCAACATAACAGAGTGTCAAAATAACTGAATGCAACTGAAATCATTTATCAAACAGCATTTTGAGTTTTTGAGTATCTTTACTTTCATATCTTACTGACAGTCTGTTTGTTCCTGGCAGGTGGAGGAGATTCAGTATATCTGTCTGAGTGTGATGACTGCTGAACAAACTAACTTTTAAAAGAAGGAGAGGAAACCCTGTCTTGGCTAAAACAGTTATGTCAGTATTCATTCCTGACAACAGAAAGGACATTTTATTGAACTTTCTGTACATTAAGCGCAACACATACATGAGCTCGTCATCATGTGTTGCATTAAACAAAATGTCAAACTGTAACGTCTGAAATATCCACTAAATGTCACGTCATGTCAATGAATGTTTATTGCATTCCCTGGTTTTAGGTAACGTCCATTCTCCATTAACTCAGCGTCTGTATGCACAAAGATAGTGGTCATACAGTATAGATTTTATTACAAAGAATACACATGTCTATGTTTAAGATACACTTAAACTGCCAGAAAAGTGGCAGATCAAGTGCATATATGAGACTGTGTACTCAACACTGTTGACCGTCACTTCAGATACACGCAGGATAGTTTTGTCACTGAAATCCACATTAGAGGCTCTGACTGTTAGGACTGTTGTTCCACAGGTAAGGTTAAATGTAGTGACTTCCCTTTTCTAGGCATCTTCTGAAATTCACTCCTAGCACTGTTTAAACTGATGTCTGTAGCTCAGACTTGTTTCATTGTTCACAAAGTTTCAGTCAATATTATAAAATTAGAAAAATATATAAAATTTTAAAGATGTATTTCAAAGGTTTCAGAAACCTATAGGCAGGGTGAAGCTGACAAAATGACCAGTAGCAGCAAACTGGAACATGTGTAATATAAAAATCCAGGATGCTGGATCCACCACATCCACCTCAAAACGCCTAGAGAGTTTATAGTCACTGTAATATGAAGGTAATGTTAGCGTCTATGTTAGCAATTAGCTTAGAACCACAGCAGCATAAATGTTAGCTTGTTACTACCTTTGAACAAAAATAATGTTAACTTCATCAGATTGGCTCCACTAGATGTGTCCAGGTAACCTCCAGCAGTAAAATGTGAAGCCTATGCGGAAGTGCAAAATATTGCAGTTCATCCCTCATCCGCTAGGGACTGGCTCCAAAACAGAGTCAATCCCTCTAGGCTCCCATGTTAAAATGACCAACTTCACAGCAGAAATAAACATATTTAAAGCCTGTTAAAAAAAACATTTTAGGATTAATAGGTAAAGTTTACCTTCATGACAAGTGTGAGGGGGGTAAAAAAATTTCTAACTGGAATTCGGCATAATAAGGGGCAAACACTGGGTCTCTAATTGTTGAATCTTTATTTACAATGTCAAGGACAGACAATGAAAACAAAGTTTTAGCAATAAGAGAAAGGGAAGGATCAAAAACAACTTAAGCCGTTCCCCAATGGGGGAGAGTTTAAGTTAACTTTATTTGTCAGTACATATCTTACAACACACACCAAAATTTGTCCTCTGCCTTTAACCCATCACTGGTTACACTAGGAGCAGTGGGCTGCCAGATTCCAGAGCCCAGGGGGTTTAGGTCCTTGCTCAGGGACCCACAGTGGAAGCCCACCTCTGTAACCACTAGGTAAAAACCCACCACTAGGCTACCACTCCCCAGTGTAGCCACAAAACCTTTTCAGTATTTGGACATTTTGTCAACATCATTTAACGTTATAACTGAATGTTATATAGAGCAAAATCCTCTACTCCACTATAAATGTCTCCTTTTAACCATTTTCTTCGTATGTTTGTGTAAATTATGCAAATTTCTGTGCATGTTGCGTGTCTTATCCTACGTGTTTGGTCCACTTATGTGGTAGCATTAAAGTAACACTAGTTACAGACCAAGTATATATATCACAATATTTTCAGTTGTTTTTTGTGTTAATGCATGTTTCTTGTTGTGCTTCTGTCAGGAAATGTATTTATTTATTTATATGAACTCAGTTCATTCTCCATGTGAAAATAACCTTAGTCTTGACATTGAGATACTTACACCAGTAGATGTCTTTTAAGCATCATGTGGTTCTGTCCAATCTTGGTGTCTGGCAGAGGTGGGACCAAGTCATTATTTTGCAAGTCACAAGTAAGTCTCAAGTATCTCTTCTCAAGTCTAGAGTCAAGTCTCAAGTCTTGTTTAGCAAGCTCTAAGCCAAGTCACAAGTAAAAAAAATAAATACATTTTTAAATTTGCAAATTTGAACACTTAAATTCAAGAGTAAATAAATGTAGTCTTGTGGAAATAAATAGTGCTGCTTACAATACACAATGCTGTAAAACATTAACACAGATTACATTATTTCTGTTTATATTCAGTCATGTATTTAACTAATTGGAATGATCTACACAACTTTTTAATTTTCTTAAGAGTTATCTTTCCCTTAACCTATAAATACTTGAACAAACTGTTAAACAATGAATAAAGAAAAACTTAGCCATTGCTTCAAGACAACTGCCTAAAACATGAAGACTTCATGAAGATTTTTTATTTTTAACAGTCACTAAAACGTACATAATGCAAAAGTTATTCCCCAGTTTTCAGCATTCCTTATTACAGAGGGATAATCTGGGTAGGTTTTACAAAGGTTCCATGTTACTTTAAAGCCTTATATTGTATTCCATTTGAAAAAGATTAAGTTAGACAAAAGTCTGTCAGTTATATGTGCGCGACGGGGCTGCAGAATGATGGCTGAGGTTTGGAGGTGTATTTGAGTATCATCAGCATATAAATCAAAATTGATGCCATGACTTTGGAGGATATTGCAGAGGGGCGCATGTAGATAAAAAAAAGAGCAGGGGGCCCATGACTGACCCCTGGGGGACACCAGAGGTAGCCAGTCTGATGGAAGATGTAAGATTTTCCAGCATAAAAGAGAAAACATCAAATTCCTCTTGTACAGTGATTAATGGGTTACATATGCAGCCCCTCTTTCTTTGGGTCTATATCCTTCAGGATTGTCATTGATGTTTCTAGGATGACTGGTTGAGGTGTCAATAATCAAAATAGAATAACAGATTGTCAATCCCACACCAATAACACTCTGCTTTTAAAAAATATGGCTCCCAGCACTCCCAACAATCTCTGAACACCCCCTGTGGGGGTGATACTGCCTCCCTTTAAAAACGCTGCTGTAGAGGATAAAGAAGCAGCAGCATAATACCCCAGCATACCCACCAGTGTAACATTAATGCTGATTTCAACATGAAGTCAAACCTGGATGGAGTATTGATTTTTTCCTGACAATATTCATGACATTTTTCTTGGCCGGTAAATTATTATAATCATGATAAATTACGATTAGGTGAAAGGTAATCAATAGTCATTAAAATAGGTATAGCAAATCGCTGCTGTTGTTCCTGTTGTGGCAGTGACATTAGAGAGGTGGTGAGAATCCATTTCTTTTTTAATCACAAAGATTATCACTTTAGCCAATTTTGAATAATCGTTAGAGAGGATTTGACTCTTTGCTCTGGCTGATGACTTTATTGACTTCAATACTGTCCTCCTCTTCTGTCACCGTGCAGCCAGTGAAGTTTGCAGTAGTGATGATAGCTCAAGGACTCTCTTAGAAAAACAGTTCTACCATGATGCTCCTGCAGCTACAAATAGATTGAATCTATTTGTAACTGCAGGGTTTCTCTATATAAACTTAGCATTCTTATATGACAGTAGGCAGAAGCAAATAATTGTATTTCTTGATCCAAAATTACACTCAAAACACATTTAACAGTGTCAATTCAAGCAAAACTGTAGGAAATTGAAGATCCTAAAATCAAAACAACACACACATAATCAAATTACTCCTGCATATAAACACTCAACCTGTTAAAAGTGAGTTTCACTCTTTAGCAGCTGAGGACAGGAAATGTAATGCAATCAGGTTTCCTCATCTCAGCAACTTCTCTAATGTCCTTTATATGAACACAGTTATTATGAATTCGATTAATGTGGATTATAATGAATTTGAATTAATTTGATTTGAATTGGATTATAATTCAATTGTTTTGTATTTGTAAAAATGATTTAAGATAACTTAAATGCAGGCTTATTTGTGAAGTCATGTGCACAAATAAACCTGAATTGAACTGAACCACTGAACGAATCAAGCTCCTCTTACTTAAAATTCTAAAACATGCATTCATTCTTTCACTGAGCTTTGGATGTTTAACATGATCATATGTTGTTTAAACACATGAAATAAACCAGAAAACAAACAAACAAACAAATAAATAAATAGATAGCTGCACGATGGTTGCTAGTTCGAGCCTTGGCTGGGGGCGTTTCGAATGTGGGGGGCTGGTGGCCTTTCTGTGGATGCGTGGGTTCTCTCCGGGTTGTCCGGCTTCTTCCCACCGTCCAAAGACATGCATGTTAGGTTAATTGGTGACTCTAAATTCTCCATAGGAATGGGTGTGTGCGTGATTGGTTGTTTGTCCTTATCTATGTTGGCCCTGCGATGGACTGGTGACCTGTCCAGGTTGTACCTGCCTTTCACCTGAAACACTGCTGGGATAGGCTCCAGCCTACCCCGCGACCCGTCATGGAATAAGTGGAACAGACAATGAATAAATAAATATGAAAACCATGCCATGGGCCTTTTAAGGAAGATCTCTGGATTTCTTTCTGTGAACTAATTTTCACAAAGAAGCATGTTGTTTTAGCCAGGATACAGACTTTACTTTACTTTTCTGTAACTTGCAAATATGTTTTACCTGTTTTGTCATATTAAAAAAAACAAAAAACAGACAAATCCAAGACCAAATTAAACCTTGAAATAATCACCAATTCTTCAAGTGTGAGGCTTCGTATGGACTCATACTGATGACCAGGTGACCAAACATGCTTTTCTACCCAGACATGTCCTCTTTTTAAGAGTGCCTACCCGAAATTTGAAACTCGTCCGGGATTTTTCTCTGTCTCAGCCTCAAACATGTTAACATCGGATTTATGTTGCGTTTCACTCCCCACACTCACTTATTACCGTCATCCACCTATCAGAGCAACAGGAGAGGGACGGCAAAACGAAAGACAGCGATAGTGATAGGAAGTTTTAACATTTGAGAGATTTGTGATATTTATTTATTTATTTGTCTATAAAAACGATTTTAATGTAAATAATTGTATAACAACTGTTAGTTGCCAAATTTGTACATGATTATTTTTATCTATAATCTATATTTACATTCTAAAATATAAAAATAGGTTTTAGATATGTTTGGTTTTGACAGTAAGAAATACACCTTTTTCCACACTCAAATTTTGGTTTTTCTGTGATTTTAGGTCTAGTGTTTTAATATGTTAGGTCAAGAAAAAAAAAAAAAAATGAAATTACTGTAAATTCCCACAGGTGAGACTGAGCTGAAAAAAATAATCCAAACAAGGTAGGTTAAAGTGTTTTTAAAGAAAAATATAAGCATAAAAATAAAATTTGTCAAAAACGACCATTTATACCCAAGTCCTCAGAGGGTTAAAAATGTCCGAAGTGTACCTTTAGACAGGTTAGCACTGAGTTACATACAGTTACAATCCGACTATTGTAAAAGAAGTTTCCTTATTACATTCAATTACATCATATATTTCAATCACACTAATCATCCTTTCTTTTAGATTACTTTTATTCATTGATTATTACTACATTACATTTATAACACATTATATATTTTACATTTATTTGATCCAATTTTCAATTTAGATCTTGCTTCCCCTCCTGACCATAAATTAACATTGCATTACATTGTGGGTTGGGTGGCGCTGTTTTCTTCTGTCAGCTCAGATCTGGAAGCCAATGATCACAGAATAAGTGAAAAGATGCCAGGGTCAAAAGTCAGAGATGCATCGTGGAAGGCAGTGGCACTGACAAGAGAAAGTTTAAAAGTTTTTGGGAACACAAGTACTTTTTTACAGAAATAGATTTTAAAGCAGTATGCCTCATATGCAAGCAGAAAGTCACTAATTTAAAAGAGTATTATCTTTGTCGACACTACAAAACGCAACATTTTCATTAATTGTACACAGGAGAGAAGCGAAAGGTGAAGGCTCAAGACTTGCTATCAAAGCTAACCTTCCAACAACGTACCCTACTCCAGCCATCAACTATACAAGAAAGTGCCACGTGGGCAAGTTATTGGATTAGCTCCATCATCGTCAGAAGTGGACAACCTTTTGCGGTGGGTGATTTTGTGAATAAAACAGTGCCTGATAGTTGTGGTTCAAACCGTGTGCCCAAATCAAACGCGGGCTCTTTTTCAAATGAGCTTGTCACGGAACACTGTCACCTGCCACGTTGAGGACATGGCTAAAGACGTTAGGGGACAAATTATCCAAAGAGCTAGTCGCTTTTCTACTTTCTCCCTTGCTTGTGATGAAAGCACAGACACAACCGACACAGCCCAACTCCTAGTCTTCATTCGAGGTGCTAATGAGGACGGTAAGAGAACAAGCCTCACTTTGCCAGACAAAGTCCGCGAGTTTGGCGGGTCTTTGAAATACTATTGTATTTTACACAAAGAGCTAAATCCCTTGGCCTGAAAAATGTGATGCAAGATGTGATTGACAATGTCAATAACATTCGATCCAAGGCACTCTCACATTGCCAGTTCCGAGCTCTTGTAGATGAGATGGATGCACAGTATGCATACTAGGAGGTCTGGCAGCTAAGCAGGGGGAAAGTTTTACAACGTTTCTTTGAACTGCGTGAGGAGATTAGGGCATTTCAAGCAACAAGGACAAACAACATTCAAGTGCCTTCAGACAAACACTGGATTTCAGACTTGGCTTTTCTCGTGGACATTACTCAGCTGCTGAATATCCTTAATCTGAAAACAATAATTTTGTATTTACTGTTATCATTACACCAAATGTCTTTTTATGACACGTTCTGTTCTAAATCTTCTACACAGTCACAAGAATGTATTTGCCTTAGGCATGAATTGTTTGTCACTTTGGAGCATGTTCTGCTCAGTATAGCTAAATTTTCTACTTAAATTAATATACACTACAGTGATCTGTAAGGGAAAAATCTAAAGCTGGTATTCAATGTTATGACTGTTACTGGTTTTAAAAGAATTGTTTAAGGCAATGGGAATATATTTGGTCTCAAGGCCTGTGTGGATGTTCAGAAATTCCAGGCTGTGAACACAATAAATGTTATTCATTTGTATGAGGTTTTATTTTGGACAATTATGCTAAGCATATTGAATTTCATACACTGCAACATGAATTTTTAGTTTCGGCCCACAACCATCCACCCCGAGTCATTTTTGGCCCCCCAATGTAAAGAATTTGTACACCCCTGGTCTATATGCAGTGAATTTCCATTTTCTTTTAGAGCAAATTCAGTTAAAAGGTACAGAAGTCTTCAAAAAATAATCCGTAAAGCATTAGTGAATTTTCAACCATATCATTCAGAAAATGGGTTTCCAAACCCTCTGTCTGTTTTGCAAGGCTTCTGTTCTTTAACTAAATGAAATACTAATAAATATTTGAGATAAATTACCTTATAAATTACCTTTGTGAACAACTGTTGGGTAATCAAGCGTGGTTTCCTGCTCATCCTTAAGTTTGTCACAGGGGTGTTTTGAAGCTTGTGTGGGATATCTCTGGATGCACCTTGAGCTGAGGGGCAGAAAAAGATCATCCCACATCAAAATCCAGCAAGTAGCACAGGAATGTCAGTAAAATGGGATTAAAGCACAAGTTTATACACACAAACATGCGCAGAGAAAAATATATATACATATGGGAAACCCACACATGTACCATACACACATACTAAAAACTGCACACACACACACACACACACACACAGCAGAGTTGCAAAGGCAGCTGACAAATATGTATCCTTGGGCTGTTTTTCAGTTTTTCAGCATGAGACTTAAATCAGAGCAGCTGCTTCCTTTTTCTCTCTCTTTTTAAAGGGTGCTTGCCATCATGTTGGACCATACAAACCAACAGACACAGACAAAACCGAATCACTAAATTTGTAGAATTATGTGTTAAGCGACATTGTTTTGTCAGTGCATTGTTAAATGGCTAAATCCAGAATGTTAAAAGCATCATATTGATGCAGGAAAAAGGATGTAAAGACTCAGAGGACATACAGCCTGCAGGGGAATTACATCTATGAGGCTCTGTCAGGATTAACTGGCCATTGTAAGATTATGGTAGATTTTAGGTTTACTGCAAAGAAATATCTAAGTGCTAAAGGTTTAGAATACTTTTAAAGCATAATCCCTGTTCGTAGGTGTGTCCCACGATAGGATGAACCTCAGTAGGTTCCATCACATCGTCATATGTGTGCGTTGTACTGAGGTGGTGTGAATCATCAGCACTGTTCATCTGTTGTGGAGTTTTTACTACTTAAGTGCCGTCCCTCTTATCTACCAAGGGAGTTTACATCTGTGTTTCTGGCCACAGTTTACATCTCTCCGTGAGCAAACTCTGCAGCAGCGCTAGACAAGCTCCATGACGTCATCAGCGTGCTAGAGACCGCTCATCCCGACGTGGTGTTTATTGCTGCAGGCGACATCAATTAGTGTAATCTACGGACTGTACTTCCTAAATACTATCAACACGTCGACATTTCCACCTGTAATCATGTGTACGCCAATATAAAGGTGCATACAAGGCCGCCCCCACTTTGGACATTCGGACCACATCTCTTTGTTCCTGTACCCAGCCTACAGACAAAGACTCAAACAATCAAATCCAAACTGGTTAAGCTCTGGACACCTGAGATTGAGGGCACACTGCAGGACTGTTTTGCTACTACAGACTGGGAGGTGTTTAAAGCTGCAGCCACTCTGGAGGACTCTTCTATAAGTGTACAGGACTATGTTGACTATGTGACTGGGTACATCTGCACTTGTGTGGATAACATTGTGCCCACCAAACAAGTCAGGAAGTTCCCCAACCAAAAGGCTTGGATAAACCGTCACGGACTTCACATGCTGTGCGCTCGCTCCGCTGCATTTAAATCTGGCAATGAGACCGAGTACGGACTGAGGAAGGCCATCAGAGCAGCCAAGAGGGAGTACAGAGAGAATCTGGACGGCTTCTACTCCACTGCAGAGCCCAGGCGCATGTGGCAGGGTCTGGACACCTGGACAGCAACACCCCCCACCCCCTCGCCAGTCGTCTCATCAGCCTAGGTAAACAAAGCTCTAAGGAGCGGCAGGGCCAGACAGCATCCCTGGATGAGCCCTCAGAGCATGTGCCAACAAGCTGACAGACATCCTAACCTCCATATTCAACCTCTCCCTCAACCAGAGAACAACCAGACTGCAGAAGACAGACAGGCTAGAGGTCCATCATTCGGGATACTGGATTGCAATTGTACAAATGAATCAGCATAAATTCTACATTTAAGGTACATTCAAGGTCGTTAATAACAGTTAATATGTCAACATATTATTAATTTATTTTTGCTGTGTTTTAAGTTGATCATGACGGTGGCACTGATTTAAATATGCCAACTTCACTTTTAGGATGCAACACATCAGCCTAATGGCTGTATCCAAACTGAAGTGTAACTGCAATGTAATGTTTTTTTACTAATAAAGAAACATGGGTTTGGATTAACAAACTGTATTCTCCATGTGGAGCAGAGGTATCAGCACTGTACCTGCATCCACTCACGTTAGTATCAAACATTCTTGTTGTTTGACCTAAATCAGGAACTAACTGCCCTCTAGCGGACGGAGCTATAAAAAGGTTCCTATCATTACAAGGAACAGAGCCATTAATGGTATGAACATGAGGTACAACACCCCATGTGGGATTTAATTATTTATGTTTTTTTCTTGTTAACACAGCGAGGCAGAAAACCTTCATGCTACTGAAAAAGCACCGGTTCTGAAAGATAAGTTGCACCACCTAACTCTAAGTCGGCCATGTTGTTGTTCATATGAGGTTAAAGTTAAAGACCTGGTAAACACCAGTCATTCATTTCATGTCCTGATTCATAAATGAAAGAATTAAAAAACGTTTTGCTGTATGTTACCTGATCCTGACATTACTTCTCACAGTGAACAGTAAACATGTTGGACATTTCCACAGGAATCCATCCATCCATCCATCCATCCATCTATCCATTATACCTGTTAATTCCAGTGCAGGGTTACTGGAACCTTTTTCCAGCTGCTACTAGGCAAGAGGCAGGATATACTCTGGATAGGTCGCCGGTCCATTGCAGGCCCTCATATATATATATACATATTTTAATAAAATGTCATTGTCCATGCAAATAAAAATTGGTGTCTATATCTCTATACTCTTTAGATGCATCTAATTTTGTTTAGTTTGAAGCTACAATAGGTTAAGTTAGGTTTGCAGATACTTTGCTTCCTTTAAAACTCACAGGACTCTACTCGACCCTTTTTCCTGGCCTGGATACAGACTCTTTTGATAAAAGCAAGCCTCATTCTGCCCAGCCACACACACCATTGTGATTAAACAGTGTGTCTGTGCAGCAGGTTTTTATCAATTGCATCAGAATCCAAAAGTACAACTAATTCTCCACTATGCCAGTGCCCCATAGTTAATGATGAATTTACACAGAATTCTAAATGAAAATCTTAACATCTTACCCTCAGACAATATTACTGTTAACAGCAACGTGTCCTCATCAATGTCACCAACTGTTTGATCACAGGGTAGTGGATGTTTTCCTTTGTAATACTACAACATCTTGACCTGCCAAAATGTTTTGCAATGAGAAATCGAATTTTGTTATAATTTTGTGGAATAAAATATAAAATAAACAGCTCCAAACCCTGCAAAGATACAAAATTATTACACAGCATACAGTTAGCTGTGTGATGTGACCAAGGCTCAAAGTTATTTTCCCCACCTTAAACAAGTTACAGATGTATCAAACACAAGGTAGACAAATTTACTAGATGTATACTAGATGAATCATGTCCTGGTAAAAAGTTACACCTCCTCCTCTGCAGGAACTACAGAAACTACAGTCTATGAGCACAAATAAAAAAAATATTTGAATATTTGTTTACATAGCAGTGTCCAGTTTGAATAGCAGTATAGATTTCCTTTCATCATTACTCATCAGACAGTCTAAAGAGGTAGCAGCACGATTGATGGGAAACCTCAAATTGTACTGACCAAATTATGGTTATACCCAAAGAATGAATATCTTGGCTGGTATTGTCTTAATACACTTGATGCAGTGTGCAGTGGATGGTTTGATCCCTGACAAGTTGTCATCCTGCCTTTTTAACCTCTGCAGCGATGCTGGCAGCCCTCATGTGTCTGTTAAGCCAACCTCTGGATATGATGCAGAACATGAGGACTCAACATGTTTGGTGACCCTTGCAGGGCCTGTTCTGTTTGGAAGCCATATTAAAAACCTGCTGAATGACCCTAGTTACCATTTATATAGTTCAGGGTGTTACCAGTCTTATAATCTGGACCATCTTTGTAGGGAGCAAAAATTTACAAAACACGTTAAATGTGATTAATTAATTACAAAAGAATAACGTGTTAAAATAAATATAAACGCCTATAAATGAAGAGTGTAGACAAAAACATTTAAAAAGTTAAAAGTACTGTAAAATGTTTTAGACTCTTAATTAGAGAACAGCTGAAGCTGCTAGTTAAAGTCTTTACAATTAGACTTTCACTGTCTTTCATTTTGGGATATTTTCTATTCTTCTATTCTATTCTTTTTTTTACTGTTTGGAATTGAAATGCAATTAAATGCATTTTCCCGGACATTAGTAGAGCTTGACTTTACAATATTAATGTCTGTTTCTATTATTTGATTCAGTTGTCCACTAAAATCCATTTAAATTAAAAACAGTTTTTTGGGCCAAATATTGTAATGTGATTAAAATGCGATTAATCAGGATTAATTATTGCAAAGCTTGGAATTAATTAGAATTTTTTTTTTC
>JBAMHW010000020.1:25349899-25361453 GCA_037177495.1 Rhadinocentrus ornatus | reverse complement strand
GAGAGAGAGAGAGAGAGACGTGTTGTCCTTGCTGTGAGGCAAAATTTGCAGATGAAGGAAAAGAGAAGATGTGAGACTAGTAGAAACTAAGACTTGCTGCACCGAGCCAACAAGATCTGCAATCCAATTAAGTTGTATAGTTGTGAATAATTAAAGAAGAAACACACAGAGATGTTCACTCTGAAATAAAGTTCTCCACTAAGCACAAAAGTGCTCCTTAGAAGGAAGGCTTTGAATAAATGAAATCTCCCCCTAATTTCAAATGTTTCTCTGGTAATAATGTTTGCTAAAATATAAAGATTGCAGACAGACCAGTGCAGGTGTGTATGGCATTAAATACCTAGAGTGCCCCTACCTAGTCTCTGCCACATCCGTCTAACTGTCCGTCACGTCTACCTCCTTTCCTCACTTCTGTGTTGCACTCTGTTTTATATTTTTGCCTCTCGTCTCCCTCTTCTGTTTTTTTAGATTCCTTTCCTTTTCTGTACTGAGCTGGAGAGCTTTGTGGAAGAACAGCTGCTTCCCTCTGGGAAGTTTTCATGAGCAGCATGATAGATTCTACCCCACTGTTTAGGAAGTGAATACAAGCGAAAGCAGACACAGGTGGCCACGATAGGTGCCATAATAAAGAAGAGTCCATTGGAACTTGAAGGTGTTTTGCTAAATCAAAAGATTCAGCTGTTTTTCACAGAATCTCAGAATTGTGGTGACGCAGCAGGAGACAGACTGAAGTGTTTATATACATACAAATGTACTAAATAAGGATCAACCACATTTGAAAATTATGCTTTTTGTTTAACAAAAATGTAAATTTACCGGCCACTTTACTGTCAAAAATCAGCTTGGCAGCAACTTATTGCAATTAGACATCTAGTTGTAATCTAGTATTTCAGAAACTGCTGATCTACTGGGACTTTCACACATCCATCTTCAGGGTTTTGAGAGAATGGTCTGAAAAAGAGAAAATATCCAGTGAGCAGCAGTTGTCTAGACCAGAATGTTTTGTTGATGTCAGAGGTCAGAGGAGAATGGGTAGACTGGTTGGAGATGATAGAAAGACAACAGGAAGTCCAATGAGCTCTGGTTCCAACCAAAATCTGCAGAATATCATCTCTGAACACACATATCCATCCTGACCTTCCCTTTGGCAAACATCATATATCTAAGGCTCAATAAATGTTGTTTGTGCAACAGTGATAAAAGTCCTACAGCAGCATCACCCAAAGTAAACACCTGTTGATGTTTTCTTAACTTTTTTACTATAGATGATCACTTTTGTTGCAATAATCAGTTCAAAATTTTATAAAATCCAGACCTAAAAAAAGGTCTAATTTGTGCCCCGCTTTTCCTGGTGAGTGCTCCTGCCTGGCCCCCCATCAGAACTTTTCTAGACCCGCCCCTGCATAGCTGAAGTATAAACCTTGTCTACCACCAGCCAACAACTGTGTTACAGAAGGTCCTGCTAAAAACAATACTTTGAGGTAAATATGTGACGGTGTGAACCACGAACCGCTAGTTTCCTCCTTCTCAGCTTAACGATGAACAAATGCAACAAGAGAGAAAAGCCGATCAGCTGATCACTGACAGCCGTGATAATAAAAAATTTTGACACACCTAATTACATAAATCAGTTATTAATGTATTAATGCATTAATAAATCAACTATTAATGTGCTATTTTTGACGTCCCTACTTATGACTAAAACTAACAACAAAGCTTGGAGGTCACCTCTAAATTCTGCACTGCCTTCTAGTGGATGTGTTTCTAACAACCATGTATGTATGAGCTTAAATGGATGTTAATATTTACATACGTGAAGCAAGCATAAATGGGCATTAACTTTGAGAGCTAAATACTTTTAACTGTATTTAGTTGTCAATGTAAATATCTGAATGATTTCTCTCTTTTCTTGAGTATTTTGTTGTTGTCATGCTTTTTCTGACACCTTCCCACCTCTTTTTTTTCTTCACGAGTCCCCCTCCTTCTCCTCATGTGGCAAATTGTATAATTTGCTCACTCAGAAAGTTCTATCACATCGTGAAAATGGGACTGAAAACATAGTTTTATCATTATCTTTGTTACTGTTATAATCTTTAAAGGGGGTCAAATAAACACAAAAGACACAAAAATTTTGACAGCCGCAGAAAGTGTCACCAAAGGATTGTAAATTCTTCCACTGAGAACAGGTAGCCAGGGCATATTATTCTTCCCACTTCTCAGTGGACAGAAATTCAGTCAAGAACTCAATGCACCATCTGCAACATTTTTCAGCTCTAGAAATACAACACAGCTTCACTTTGTTTTTTTGCTAAAGGCTAATAAAACTCCAAACTATGATTTAATAAGCCTTTTTTTTCCGGGCCTATGAACTAGGCATGAGATTTGAAAAACTAGTACACGTAATAATTTTAAATGGTAATGTTATGAACAGAGTCACATACGTATAAACAACAGAACAGCCAGTAGTGGGCTCAGAACAAAGATTTCATGGTATGCGGGTCCAGTAGGTGCTGCTTCACACTTATTATTCGCAGCAGCTGGAGGTCTGAAGTTAGAAGTGCCCCTTGAGTTTCTGAGATCTCTGCTCCACACGCACAATCAAAATGTTTCTTAAAAAGTAGTGTACAATCTGATACTTGTCTTCCACCCCCAGGGAATTTATCAATGTTCTCCAGCTAAAAGTAGCTTTTGAGAAGTCGGTTTACAGACACTTTTATTCAAACTGATTTACAAGCTCCCCTTAAGTTTCAATAATCTCATCCAAGAATGCTTGGATATATGGACTAGGAAGAGGGGGATTGAGCCAACATTCTTCTAATTGCACAACAAATCCTGGAAATGATGTGATTGTATAAGTCCTTGGATCACACCCTTAAATATAACCTGTAACAGCATCCTGAGGAGGACCTGAGAAAACCCAAATACAAGAGCAAGGCAAGGCCGGTTTACTTATACAGCTCATTTCATGACTAAGACACCTTAAAGTGCTTTACATAAAACATCAATGACATGGTGCTAAAAAAAATTAAAAAGTACAGAAAAAATAGAAAAATTAAAACAAGCTTAAAAGAAAAAAATAAAAAGAAACAGAACAAGGTAAAATAAAAAAAGACCTAAGAATGAATACAGTGGGCTACAAATGATATAGATATCAAAGGGAAACATCATCATCATCATTATAATCATCTGTCACTGTACATATGTGAAAGAATATTTTACTAAAGTAAAAAAGACAAGGAAAAACTAAAACTCTTAACTAAAAGTGGTGGCAAATAAAGTTTGAAACAGACTTTAGATTAGCAGCAGAAAAGCAAAATGCTGATTTAATTTAGCAACCTGACACAGACGATCTTAATGACTCGTGTCATCAGCAGATCAAATAAATAGTTTGGACCAGAACCATTCAGAGCGTTGTACGTCAAAATTTTAAAATCAACAATCTGGTGGACAAGAAGCCCATGCAAAGATGCGAGAAGCTGAGTGATGCGTGCCTTTTTCCTGATCTTCATGAGGACAGCAGCATTCTGGATTATTTGCAGCTGTCTTAGTGATTTTTTTTTGGAGACCTGTACAAACTCTGTTACAGTAGTCAGCACTACTGAAAACAAATTAAGTTTTTTTAATTAATCCTTTAATCCTTTGTTTGTTACATTGCTGACTGAAGTTAGACATTAATCTCTGGGTGCCCATCTTGAAAATACACTGATTTCTATTTTTTATTTATTTAGCCGAAGAAAACTCTGGAACATCCACATTATGATTTGACTGAGGCATAAACTAAAGCTTTGTCTGGGACCTAAAGCAGTAATATAGAGCTGACTGTAGTCAGCATATTTATGGTAAAATATTTGTTTGCATGATCCGAGCTAGTGGGATATGTGCTAAACGATAGGGGGCTCCAAATAGAGCCCTGAGGACCTCTGCATATCATGTTTAAGTAGATCTGTAGTTACTAATTGACACAAAGTAGCAAAAACTGGACAAGCACCGAAAAAATAAATCAATAAAAAATAAATACTGGAGCTCAAAGGCCAAAAATAGATTTTTCTATTCTATTCTATTTCTATTTTACCTTTTTGTTTACAAAAGGTAGAAGTGTGAAGATGTAAAGCGTTTATTTCTGAAATGGCAGAAAATGTAATTGTTGCACAAGGAGGCATCAGTAGGTGCGTTTCCATTACCCCCCGAATTGCCCAAAAACTAAATATCGCAATAAAAAAACGGTTATGGAAACACCTACATTTTGAAAAAACTCAAATATCGCTAAAAAGTTTTTACGCTCTCATGAGGTGGTTTTTCAGACAAGTCGATATAGAAGTTTATCGCAAAAGTGTAATAGAAACACTTTTCTCGCATTTACGCTTCACCGGACGTGACGAGGTGGGTGTATTCTACTTGCACAACTGAACGTGAGCACAGGACCTGGAATATGCTCCAGATGATAAGCTGTTTAAATGGTGTGCGGCCTCAACCAACTCAGCTGGAGTCTCCTGTACCGGTGAGTCAATGGTACAAACCCGTTTATCGAAGGACAACATAAATGTAAGCGAGGAAGTGTGTCACTGTCATTGGGGCTTCTATAAATGAAATGGTTGAGATCACTAACCAACCTTCCCATCAGAGCAAGTGTTTTTTTCCTCAGTCCAAAATAGTTAATCTTTATCATTCCACAACATCCTTTATTTTTTACCTCCACCAAGGCAGAGGTCATTTTCAGTGACGTTGGTTTTGTTTGTTTTTGTTTCTGTCTGTTCGCACCATAACTTAAAAAGATATGGATGTATGATTAATTAAATTTTCAGTTAATCTGAAGTAGAATTAAGAACAAGTGATTAGATTTCAGGGGTGATCCGTATCACCACCTTGATCCAGGAATTTCTTAAAGGATTCTTTACTATGAGGAGAAATGGACGATTTTGCCATTCAAGCTTCTAACTCAAAAATAATTCCCAGAATCACTGGCAAAAAAACCTACAAGGGCCTGACAGAGGTTTGTGCTCTCTGAGTGCTTTAAGTGTTTTATATTAACTGGTAACTGCTAACATGCTAACGTGCTGATGCTCTACATTAAAATGATTAATATTCTGTCTGCTAGATATTAGCATAAAGGTGTTGTGATTGTAGAAAATGTTAACATGCTGTTAGGCTTATGGCTCCTTGTGATGTGCATCATTAAAGGATGGTAATGCGACTTTAAGGTATTTGGATCACCAAAATTTAAGAGAGACGTTTCTAAACTTGATTCTTTCTCCTGTCAGAATTTCGTGTTTCTGATCTATTCAGAGTATTTTATGGCTTTGTGAGTATATTGTTTCAAAACATGTCACAGTTTTTACATAAACTTTAATCTCAGAGTGGTATTGTGTTGTTACACATCAATGTAAACATTTTTGTTAGCAGATCAACTTTAATTTAATTTAATTTATCCTAAAAAAAATAAATAGTTTCACTTCAAAGGTAACTGCATTGGGCTTCTTCTGTGTTCACAGTCTTGCACACATTCTTCATAACAACTTTAAAGGACTAAAAGATTTTTCTTCTTTTATCTACTTTAAGTTATTCTCCCAAATCTATTGAAATTGTTCTTTCACATTTACTGATGTATTATTATGGATGGCCCTTGCATAATGCATTGTAATCAATACTTGTTTTGTGCTTGTTTTTAGTGAGTACACATGGATCTCTGAGACTGCTGAAAAGGTTCCCGTAGAAAGAAATCAATACCAAACCATGTTTGCACTTACTCATGTCTGAGCTCTCACAGCAGAATGCAGGCACTTTCTTTGTCTCTGGGAAAGGTGTGCATTGTGCACGAGCTGCTGACTAAGCTCCTTCTCTAAGAGAAGTAACGTGAAAGGAAACCAATGGATTGAAAGCTTTAAGAAAACTTTATGCAAACTAGTGTCTCGCTTTGTTAGACTGGAATTGAGCGGTTGGCAAACAGGTTGTAAATCATGAGTTTATGTATATGTGTATTTATTTAAGTGAAGTTGCAACTTTTGAACTTTTTTTAGTTCAACCAATACCCCATGAACACACAAGTGAATATTTGTATTTCTGTATAAATTTGAGAAAAATAAAGTTCAATTATTGTTGTCCAAACTAGTTTTTGTAACGTTGAATGCACCATTGTCATTCTTTACCCTGTTAACTATAACAGAGCCTCTTTTTAATCACCAGTCAGCTGTCAAGTATGTTGATATTAAATCTTTTAGAGCATATTCACACAAGAATTGTCCAGAGGGCATAGTTCGATTAGGTGGGAACGCAGAAAAACTCACACCTCCCTTTGGTTTGGTTTGCTTTCACACTGCACTTTAAGTTGACCAAGCCACCTGGACAACGTCACACAGCTGCTTTCTATTAGCAATATTCCAAAAATAGGATCAAAAACGGCTCGTCCATCCTAGGTAAACAATGGATCAGCAATAAATGCATGCAATCTTGGGGTTTCTCTTTTTATTTTGATGTTTAAACCTCATATATCGTTTTCACAATAATCTGTCTCAGCAGGAAAGGTAGTGAGTTAAAAAGTTGCACTACGGTACATCCTACATCTCTTCCTCAGTTTGATTTCAATTCAATTCAGCTTTATGTGTAGTGCCACCTCACAAGAAGGTCATGTCGAGGCACTTCATAATAACAAATAATAGGCTAGTTAAGGAAAACCAACAGATTTCATCAAATCTTAACTTCAATCCAATCCCTTACACTGAGCATGCACGGGACCCATTTATTGGAAAGAAAAACCCGGCTCAGGGAGGGCAGCTTTGCTGAAGGGTCAGCTTGCTTTTCCACTGGAAACGGATCACACCAGGGTTCACTTGCAGGAGAACAGAGACAAGAGTTTGCTTTGTTTGGTCTGTACCGGACTGGAAATGCACATTCACACTACTCCAAATTATCATACTCTAAATGAGGCTAACCAGTGTTAGTTTGAAGCGGGAATCACACTTTGGGATGCAATGAGCATTTGTGTAAAATGACATAATTAGCATCATTAACTTGCATTTGTCTTCTTCTCTGTCAGCAGAGCTCCCTGGCTAAAAGTTGTGCAGCTTGTTGATCCCTCTGTCCTGTCCTTTCCACCCCAACCGGTCAAGGCAGACAGCTACGAGTTCTGCCAGATTTCTTTCCTTTCCACTGTTGCCACCACCTCATGCATGCTCAGAAAGGGGGACTGAATCGAAGAAAAGACAAGATTCAATCTACTGGTTTCCATTGCTAGGCAAACATTTTTTCATTAATTGTTTTGTATGAAGACAACTTTTATATAACTGGACTAATATGGATTTGTTTTAATTAGACTGCAATGAATTGGCTTGAATTGATAATGACTGTAAAGCGAGATGACTGAATTATTCAATGCTTTCCAACAGAAAGGAGGTGTACTGATTCAAACTCAACTTTCTGCATTAAGGTTTATGATGTATGCTTCATACATTGGCACCCCATGATTGTTTATAAGGAAACAACAGCTTTTTACTACACAGACAGCTGATCTGAGATAAGCTCTTTGAAAAGGAAGATCGAAAAGGGATTCATAAGAAGTTATGCCTTATGCAGTCCAGTTCATTGTGGCCCAGTTATCATTTTATCAAAAGAAATCCACATTAGTCTAATTTATAACTGTTCACATAGTCTCTCAAATGTACTCTCAAATTGGGTTCAGTATTTGTATTTTATGTTTTTTCTTACTGTTTGAACTGGTTTTAACACACACATTGCAGCATTTTTCCATCATGTTCCATCATGTTACACTGCAGTTAAACTGCCATGCTGCATTTACCACCACAGGCAGTATCCCAATGATGTTGCAATTTAGCTTTTTATCATCACATATGTGAAGCTGCAGCAATACAGAAAGTACTACTTCACTATATGTGTGTTTTTTACAGTACATTAATTTTAGCAGATGCTTTTACCCAAAGCAACTTACTGGTGAGTAACACTGTATGGAACCCAGTTTTAATAAATTTTACATACATAACACTAAAGATATAATAAGCCATTTTAAAAAAATGTGTTAATGAGATTAAAGATAATGGCAAATAAATACAGAGATTGACCTGTAAAATAAACCCTGAAACAAATCCAACTGAATGCAGGTGTCATGAAAACTGGAGCAGATAAATTTAGGACAAGCAAGAATGAATGGGGACCAGTGGGAATGTAAAGTTTTTCAATAAACACATAAATAAGTGAATAAAAAAATTACAAAATTTAATAACTAAAGAAAGGTAAAAAAAGAATTAGTTTAAAATTAAAGAAAAATGAAATGACAGTTATAAGCTAAGATAAAAAAGTAGGTCAGAAGTTTGAGTATGAATTTCAGAGTTGTGTGAACTTGTCTTCCTTCTAAAAACAGGGGAACAACATCTGACAGGGAATTTCCGTCTATTAGGATATCTTGCTCCTGACCAATAATGACACAGGGGAGGGGGGAAATTTCAAGATTAATATAAAGGAATCAAGTGAGCAAAATTTTGTTATAAAAATATTATATTTTATTTTAAAATGAAGTGTATTTTATGGAGCAATCATTTTCACCTCTTAAACCTTTAAACCTTTCTAAAGATTGTATTGTGTATTTCAGTATTTGTTACTGTTAGCGACATAAGTTTGCTGAGGATAAACATGAAGTCCTTTTTGTTCATGAACAATCAGCTACTCAGTACCGTACTCATGGACACAAATCAATATCTGCCATTTGCACTATGTGGTTCATCCCACACTCACCTGCTGCTAGACATTAACATTCATATTTACCATCCCACGCTGTTGTTTGTTGTTACATGTAGATTGTGTTTTTATGTAGGAGTATTTTTTAGTTAAGTTAGATTGCCTTTATAGCCTTATTTTAAAGTCTTCATTATGAATTATTTTATTTCCCTTACTAGTCTATGTTCCATGTTACATGTTGCACCATTGCACCAAGAAAAATTCCTAGTTTGTGAAACTTTCACTGACAATGGCAATAAAACTGATTCTGACTCACATCTCTACAGATCTGAACTGAAGGGAAAATTGGGTGCATCTTGTATTTGTAATCTGGGTGCGGGGGATTTCAATCTACCTCATTTGATGAACAACGGGTCAGTAAGTGTGGTTAATAACTGTGGTAGAGGGAGGGGGGACTGCGGGAGAAACTCAAAATCCTGGTAGTTCTAGCGTTAAAAAGAAATAGAAAAAAATATATTGCGCATCGTTGCTGTTTGTGAAGCTGAAATATCTCCCCTCATCACTGCGTGTCAGACTGATCTGTGAACCGCTGCTGCGTCACGAAGCTTTTCCACATAAAACCCACCGGGCCCAAAAGTAATACGGCCCTCTGGGAATCCTCCAGAACCTCTCGATGAGCCGCCATTGCTCTTCATGTGTATTTTGTCATATACGGTAGTTTATAGACTCTATTTGTGTAATGCGCCTGTGCATTACGGGGGTTATTATGGTAGACCAGGAGGTGGAGCTTTGTACTGACGTTGTAGGCTACATCTGTGTGTTCTGCCTACATGTGGGGAGCAGCGATACAATATATGAGAAAGTGCTCGCAGCTATTTTTCTCCATTTGACTTATTTACATGATTCAGCTTGAGAATCAGAGGTTTAGCGCGAGTCTCACGGCTGATGCGTGAGAGTTGGCAGCCTGTAAAACAAATGCGGCATGGCGGCTCGCACAGGTGCTTCACCACGGTCTCGTGCTGCAACATGCTGCTGTCAAGTATGAGTCTAGACCAGAGAGATCACTTTGGAAGAAACGAGAGCGTTCAGTATAGATCCTTCATAGTAAAACCTGTTGTCATACACAGTCTATGGTAATGTAAGATATAAAAAAAAATAAATAAGAAAAATGTTTGCAGCCGGCAAACTTATCGCCCTCGTTTTTCCAATCGTGCAATTAATTGACTTATTGCTTATCGTGACAGGCCTATGTATTGATTGATCAGAGATTAGAAAACATAAAGGATGCATCTGTGTATTTCTGATGACACACAGAATGAGCTCATAATGCTGCTGATCAACATACACTAAGCTGACTATATCCTCTCAGCAACGCAGTAAAGCCAGGGGCGTTGCTAGGCATAAAGCTCTACCGGGGCACAGTCCCCCTACCACTGATCCCCCTTCTCCCAGACACACACACTAACACACTGCCCTGTGCCACTGCCACATTCCTACCAAAAATTCTAATTGAGATATTAATGAGTGTGAGAACATATTTTAACACACATAAACACTTTCAACATGGCAGCAAACGCATGAATGCCATAACAAACAATGGCAAGTCGGAACTCTCTTCATACACATTCCAAAGTAATCAATAATACCTAGTTTTCAGGGTTATAGGTCAAGTGATAGTTCAACTCAATCTAAACTGAGCTAGTTCATTTTTTGAACATTAAAGTGTACCGCCTCTTTTGCCTTTCCGCAAAGCGGTCAACAACTTGATGGTCAACTTGGAAAGTTATTCCTTCTCAACTGCTAAAAATTGTGCACCTCAGCCAAGTGTTGAGCCGTCTCAACACACTGAATGACATCTCACAACTACAGCTATTGACTGGGATTGTCAGGGAGATCTGAATGACCTGTGTCAGAGTTGGGAACTCGATGTTATCCAGCAACTTAAAAAACACACTGCATATCCTTGATTGCAAGGCTTTCTTTTTTGGAGGCTAGATAGTTTTTGGCCACTAAAACTCATAATGATCTGCCACACCACTGAGGTGCTTCTCACATAGAAAGCTGTCTGATTCAGGGTTACAGGCCTGAATACCTCTGAGAATTTGGCTATTAATGTCCCCTCCTCCTTTCTGGACGCTGGATTTTTGCTCTTGCCCCTTAAATAATGTCCTCTGTTTCTGTTGAAACTGCTCCCTCTTCATCTGTATGTCCTCCATCTGCATCCTCCTCCAGCACCTTCATTCTCATTCTCTGCAGCAGCAAAATCAAAAATGCACCGCACACATTTATACTAATATAGGTGTTACACTTTTAAGAATGACTCAATGGCTTCTTGTGTAGCACAATTAAATTTGATTCCTGTTGGAACATAACGAAAAGGCACTTAGCGGCTGTGTCTCATGTGCTGCTGCGTTACACACATCTGCCTGACAACTCACTCTGCTGGTGACATTGTCAGCTCTCTCATTTCACTTCTATCACAGTCAGGGCAAACTTACCATTAGGCAAAACTAGGCAGTTGCCTAGGGGCCCAAGTTCCTGAGGGCCCCATAAATCTCCTCATACACTTATGGTTAATACAGTTATTACTTATTTTCCCACATTAATTAAGTTTTTGAATAAAATCCTTTAGCTAAAATGGCAGCAGAATGCTTATTGTCTTATGTGTGTCTCGGGCCCCCCCTTTCATAACTCCAATACATTGGTTCAGTCCATCTTACTGCACATGTGCAGAAAGGATCCAGAAAGACAGCAGCAAAATATGAAAACAAACGGTGGGAAGAGGCGAGAAGAGGCGAGAAGAGAAGAGAAGAGAAGAGAAGAGAAGAGAAGAGAAGAGAAGAGAAGAGAAGAGAAGAGAAGAGAAGAGAAG
>JBAMHW010000020.1:25309568-25321265 GCA_037177495.1 Rhadinocentrus ornatus | reverse complement strand
TTCCTCCTCCTCCTGTGCCACTCAGCCCTCCTCAGGATCATCAGCCTCTTGCAGATTATGGCGCGTAGCTCTGCCAGCTCTGCCGTGTTAATATATAATAATAATATAAAATAATAATTTTTTGTTTTGTTACTGTATATTCCCCGTTGTGGTTACACAAAAAAACTTACTTCGAGCCCCCCTTTTGAGTTGCCAGAACACCCCCCCCCCCCCGACCCCCCCGACCTCATTACGGGACCTCCCGCTTTACAAATTAAGCACTGACACAAACAAACTGGACTTTCTAAGTATACAAACAGAGATTTAAATCAAAAGGACTGGTGTCAATGCATCACAAAATCATCTGAAGCCTTTTTGTACATTTCCTTTACTCTGTCAGCCTTTTCTTTTTCTTTCTTTCTTTCTTTTTGTTTTTAACTCAACTTATTTTTGGTGCTTGGAGTTATTTTTCAAAACTTTGGCTGAATCTCTAAGACCTGCCTAATGAGTGTGGAACTCAAAAAGCAGTGCAACCCACCAGCTCTATTAACTGAGCTGCAGCAGAGTAAGTTTATTTCTTTTAAATAAATTCTTCTCAGTTTGGGATTTGGTGAGAAATCTCCTGAGAAAACAAACTTAGTAAGAACAGCATAATTCAAGAGTTTCCTAAACAGTAGCAGAGCAATAGTTCTACATCCAGAGAAAACCACAATCAACCAGCATCAGTCATTTTCCTCCCTCATCCCCTTTGTATCCTTTCTACAACGCAATCACACAAGTGCAAAGGCTGTGACAGTGCACTTACATCACCTTTCAAAATTCAGAAGTAATAAAGTTCACATTTTTGCATGCATTTGACACAGAAGTGAAGAAAAAAGTGCTGCAGCTTTAGATGTTGCACATAGGGTGGAGATTGCAGGACAAAAAGCAGTGAACTAATACAGCTGCAGTGTTTTGAATTGTCCATTACAGTCTGTATTTCGGGTTGTACTAACAGAGGAACAAGCAGGGTCTAAATGGTGGGTGTGATACGGAGTTCAGTGTGAAAACAAAACACAACATTATCACCACCAAAATCTCTCCTGATAGATTATGTGAATAGATTTTTCACTTTCACTGTTGCTTGTGTATTTGCTGAGGCAGACTACATGGGCTGTTTCTATTTTGAGAGTAATGGCTGCTGGTTTCAGGAAGGCCTGTTTCTTTCTAATCTCCTTGACTTCTAGACAGGCAATCAGGGACACAGATGTGTTATCAGGGGGCCACCTCGATGGCAAACTCTGATACATCCTCACATGCACTCTTCATTTCAGGGCTTTCTTCTTCAACCTACCTCACAATGACAACAGCTAAAACAGTACACCACAAATAATCATTAACAAGAGAAAAGTAAATATGTTTACAAATTTCTGTAGTTCATACAACCAAGTAAGATATCAGAATTTAGTGGAAAGTGTTGTGTGTTCCTTTGATTCTGGTCCTGTTCCTGTGAAACTGTTACATAAACTGTAGATGAATGAATTTTTACACAAAAATGATTCAGTTCAATTATAATTTACCAAATATGGTTCCATAAACAACAATCTGCATCCAGATGAAGTCATTAGAAAATGAGTAAAAGGAAAATGTTGTGCTCAACTAGCAGCTGCATTGGCACAACTTATGGACAAAAATGTAAATAAATCAATCAGTTCTGTATATTTGGTAGCCTTTGTCTGAAGTATTTGTTGTTTCTCATCACCTCTTCTTGATTCTGACAGATAGCTGTCACACAGAACAAAAAGTGGTTAAGCCCCGTTTCTGTTATGATAAGGACTGATATAATGTGTTTCATAAGTCAGGAAAGGAAATCTTGTGTTTTTTCTTTTTTTTTGTGACAAAGGAATCAAAATTAGAGTAGTGTTTAAATAATTGATCGGGCCAGTCCAGCATCAATTGGGCCGCAAATCTATGACCACTAAATGGTGACTAAATAGGTCAATGGTTTTGCCAGCCCACCAATGGGCTGTCTATCTTTGGCCATAATTAATTTCTTAGCTGTTTTCTTGTTTTTGTTAATTTTCTTTTGAGGCTTTTAGCTAAGTATAGAGCTCTGGTAAAACAATGAGGAATGTTTAAAGGTAAAATTTTCTACTGTATAGCCGTCCCTGTATAGCTGAAATATAAATCCTCTCTACCACCAGCCTACTACTGTTTTAGAGAAGGTCCTGCCAAAAACAATACTTTGGGGTAAATATGTGATGGTGTGAACCATAAACCGCTAGTTTCCTCCTTCTCAGCTGAATGAAAACAATCTGCACAAACCGAGATGACCAGATTTACCAGAGCAGACATGTGCAAAATGCAGCTGGGCTATTGCAAGTTTAAAAAAGAATGTAAACGTGTGGGTGAGTGTGTGTAAAAAACCCTCATTCTCCACGGAGGTAACATCGATGGGTTGTTCCATTACCGCTGTGTCTATTCTCAAGTCCATCCATAGAGCCACCTGGCTGATCTTTTCCATCGAGCGTCTCCACATTCCGCTGTCATAACAGAGAACTTAGGGTGTATAGGTCTTATCATGCCACACATCACCAACCCACATCTTCACTATGGCCATACCCCAGGGGTCTGTCCTATGCCCACTTCTCTAGTATATTCACGCACAACACCAAACATAGTTTAAACATGAGATTTAGACAACAGTCAGCATAGAAAAGGTTCAGCACTTCACAGATTGGTGGCTTTTCAGAGATCAAAGTGCGCTTTGCCCTCTCCATCCATGAAGAGGTCAAGAAGAAAGGACCCTTCAAATTCCTTGATATCCACATTCCAGTTGACCCCACCTTGGTCACACAAATCACACATTATAATCTGCTAACCAACTACTTCTGGTCAATGACTGCTGTACTGTGCAGTTCTTCAGCTACAAAAAGGAGAACAGAAATACCTATAGCAGGTGGTGAAGGCGTCTGCATGCAATAAGAGCACTATTCCCTCCATCAAAGACATTCGCACTAGCCTATTGCGAAAGAAATCCAGCTGTATCTTTGGACATCCTCTGTCCCCCCCCTCTACCCTCTGGGAGATGATCTTTTTTTTTTTAAGCAGCAATAACTCATTCTGTAAAATTATTATCTGCCACTTGCGATTTACACAGAACAAATAAACACATTATTTATCTGATTCCATCAGCCCCCTTTTCATATAGCATAAGATGCATGGACAGCTGTGACCGTCACAAATCTTTAGGTGTTCCTATACAGTGAACTTTTTACATATCTCTGTAATAATGGATCAGTCATCTGAGAACTCTTAGGTTTTTTGCTCTCCCTGTCCTCCCACCACTGTGTGAAACCATTTTTAACTGAATCATTTCTTTTTTTCTGATCAACGGTCCTGCTGAGATTTAAAAGTTTTCGTAATTTAGAACTTGGGCCAAAGCTTTTGCATTGCATAACACACTTAGATGCTGCGACCATACTTGTGCAGTTGGCACAGATCTCAAAGACATTTAAATGCAAAGGCAGGCAAAGAAAATATAGAATTAATTGCATCTTGTATCCATCCAATGATGGCTGACTGAACTATGTCTGTATCTATTGAATTGTACATTGTGCTAAACTGAGCTTTCCCAGTGTATTGTGTATTTATTTCAAGAACCTATATTTCTCCTCCACCTCCTCCTCCTTCCCACTGTGAATGGTCCTTAAGCTACTATTTTCAAGTTAGCAGGCTTTTACACCCCTTTCAGTTTAATAAAATTTATGTGAAAGAGCTCACATTGTAGGTGGCTTTTGATAAGTATTCAGCACTGTACAAAGACTGACTACTATGCGGTGAAAAAAAGCAAAAGCTTAAGCAATAAATCACTATCAACCAAAATAAGAAATGGGGGCTGTGGTGCAATTAAACTATGACTACTTTTGCTTGGAAAAGAAGCATGTCTTTTTAAAAAAAATATTTAATGCTTAAAGAAGAGCTCAACCAACCGATGGAAGATTGCTGGTTAGATGCACAGATTTACCAGGTCCATATGTGGTCCATATCTATTCAAGTAGTGAAATCATCAGTATGTGAGTGTGGCAGGATTTTCTTTAATAACTGTAAAAACTACTGAGTACCTTTGATTAAACTGCACAATGATTCCATGGAGGAAGCTGAAAATTATCTTTGCAGAAAATTATGCAAGGTGCTTTGGGCCCTTTTTGTTTAGATTTGTAGAGCAGAGCAGGTGCATGGTAATTTTCAGTTTGTTAATTGGTGTTACAGAGCTTTAAATGCAATAAAAAGCTACATGCTTTACATGTGCAACAACTTTTGGAATAATAGAAGGGACTTATATTTTACACAGAGGGAAATGGGATGGTCATGTCCAACAGTGTGTGGCTGGATGCTAATGCTAATATCACCTTAAGAACTTCTGCATAATAGTGTAACTTCTGCATCTATGAAGACAACCAACAGAAAAATATTTTTAGTTGGACACGTAGATTAGATCAACATGTCTCCTGTGGCTTTCAGCAGGGGGGCCCTTTTGCCCTTGCCTGGAGGTAGAATGAAAGAATAGGAGGAACACTTACTGAGATTCTGCATGAGAAAGAGCTTAAAGGCACATCATTTTTCAGTCGTTTTGGTGTGCTTTTAGGGAGAGAACCATGAATGAACTTCATCATAAATATCAACTCTTTTGAGCAGAGGTCTCAAACTTCCAGCCCTTGTGCCACATCTGGCCTGACGGCCTCCTTCATAATGCTACCCTCTTGTGTCAAACATTACTTTTTTATATAATTATGTTTCATAGTTTCCACATATTTAGTATAAAATATTGTTTTTATTTATTGCTTATTTATTTAAACTACTCCTTCATGCACATTAATAAGAAAAATGCATACACCGTGCTGTGACTATATTTTTAACAAGGTGTGCAGGTGTCTGGGCTCAGCAGTTTGTATTGAAGCAGATAACAAAGATGTCACTTCCCAAAAAGAAAAGAAAGGTGGACATTGAACACAGAATATTTCAAGAAAAATGGAGATTGCAATATTTTTATTGTTTTTCAACGGATTTGCTATGTGCCTAATATGTAAGGGAAAAAGTTGGAATTTAAAAAAAAAATACTATCTCAAATTCCATTACTCGACTACACACGGAGAGCAGTATGAGAAATACAAGGGGGACAAAAGGATTAAAATAGCAACAGCTATACTGAGGATCAACTTCTCAGGAAAGTCTTCGATGCAGCTGCACAGAAGGACTATTTCTGAAAAATGAGGGCTGCAAGTTGCTGATATCTTGTGTCCAGAAAAGAGAGACTTCAATAATCTCTATCTACAAACATGGTGGCAGAGTGCATTAGCAACTTATCAAGTGACAATTTTGTTTCTGATAGCGCAAAGTTTCATTGTACTTTGTGGCACTTAATGAGAGGACGAACATACTGGACAGTGCCTAGATAGCCATTTTTATCAGGGGTATCAATAAGAAGTTCCGAGTTCCCCTCCGTTCCACTGAAAGCAGAAGTACCGTGAAGTGTTCTGGCAGTTCTGTTCCTTGTGGCCAATCGCAGCAACTCTAGTCAATCAATGTTCCTGCTCTATTTTTGCAGCTTGCTGTTTGGAAACCTCATCAATCTGGAGCAGAGCGGATTGTTCAGACAGAAAGTCAGTGAATGAAAAGCAAAGTGGATCTGGTCAAACATTATGGCTCTGATTTAATATCCCTGATAAAGAGTGCAAAATTGCGCGCGCACGCACATGTTGTTTCTTTATGATTTGTGGATGATCAACTAAGAATATTGGCAAATTGATAACAAGTGCAAACAACAATATTTAAATGAGGACTTAGTGTGTGTTATGGTTTCAGATTTTAGAAGCAGAGCAGGAAGGTTGCAGATGCAAAATGCAAAAATCCTGGTGGAGAGAAAGATATTAGTGGACGAGGAAAATAAAGATTTTGCTGAGCAGATGAGGTTAAGAGGATGTGACAATATATAAGATGGAAAACAAAAAAAATTGCTTTTAATAAAACCTTGGCAAATAAGACAGGTGGGGGTGTCAGCTTCAGTACACAGTCTCGGAGGCAACCATCATGAGGGAAAGCACATAGTAGGTAAAATGAACGGAAGTGACATTAGGGTTCTTTCTTGTCGACATTTTTTCCCAACGATACCCTACACCAACCAACCAACAAGAATGACCACAACTGACTGCTTATATAGTAGACAAGCTTAATTGGATCGTACCATTTCCATGTGTTACTAAAGACAGCTAAATACAAAGAAATAATAGAAAATATTTACATTAAAAGTTTCCCAAAACACTATACATATATTTACATAAACCCAAACTAATGAAAAATCATGTTAAATAATCCAACCAATGATTAACTATACTATAGGAAATATTTCCCCATAAATTCCCCCTTAACCTATTTTCCACCTTGAGTTCCCTCGCCCCGGAACCAATTAGAGGCGCATGAACTCCTGGGGACATCTTTTGTCCACGCACCACTCCTGGGAGACAGAAACATCAAGAGGTAAGTACAAATATTACATTACTTTTTTGTATCTTATTACTTAAAACCATCAGTGCACTGTTTAATAAATGTCTAGCTAAACCAATTAAATCTCTTTCCTCTGCAGGTGAGGATTACATGGAAGATTTCTGGTTCTCCGCTACTCCACACAAACACATGATCACACCATAAACCAATAAACTAATAAACTTAAACTGTGTAATTATTAACCATTCATTTTAAGAGTTTAACACAACAATCCACCTGTCTGCAGTCATCAAAAAAATACACAATGAGGTAACAATAGTTCATTGTGACAGGGGGCCAGCACAAGAGATGCCTCTGACCAATATTAAGCAAACGGTCACGTAAAAAGGGCAGAAAGCTAAATTATTTCACCGCAAGGTTTGCTGTTGTGCACTGCCTGTAGACCAAAACAAAGTGTGTCATGAGCCACACCTGCTGTCACCCCACTCGCCTTGTGGGGGGAAAGTGCAAACACGCTGAGCAGAACAATATAATTTTGTGAAACATGTCAAAATGACATAACAATGTTATTACTGTCCAGGAGAAGAGCTAGCTTCAAGTCAAATTGTAGCTTATTTAGCTTCTGCAGAGCTTTCCTCTTTGAAAATACAAGGCTAAGGTTAATCCGGTTATGTGGCTGAGATTACACGCATAATACATGTACAAAACATGGAAAAGCAATCAAATAAAGAGCAAACATGTGAGTCCCAGTCAGACTGGCTAAACAAACTTTTGCTGGTGTATTGTTCTATTTAACTCTTTACAGGGGTAGTGCACCCCAAAAATATGTTTTTGAGCTGTAAGTAACACAGTATTATTTAATTGTGATGGAAATGACACACAAAGTTATCATAACTTAAAATTGGTAGTTTTTAAATTTATTTTAAAAATTAGATTTTGTGGGTAAAAAGTAGTTCATAACACCCTCTACAGGGTAAAACCAGGTTATGTTACATACAGAGGATCTCTACATCATGAGAAAATTTTAAAAAACCCATTGCCCCCGCCCTCCAGATGCAAACAGATAAGTCCTCACCTAGCATTCATAAAAGACCACGCCCACCAATGCATTTGAACGGATGTGAACTTCTCTGGTGTAGATTTGCTAGTTTCAGACTAGACCAGATGTAATTCTTTACCAGTGTCGTAGCTGCTTTGTGAATCTCGCTTTGGATCTTGCCAGTGAGCCGAGTTGCTGTCTGTCAATTATTTCTGCCTGTGTATCCCGTCCCGCTCCTTGATGACCCTACATGGTATTTGTGAAGGGGCCAGCCTTCAGACTTAGGCATCCAACTTGAAGGTCTGTGGAGAGGAGACTCAAATGTGTCTGGGCCTTATCAGCTTAGGATGGCCTTCAATGGTAAACGGGAAGGTATAAAACTCTTGTCTGACTCTGATCCAGCAGAGTCTCTCCTGACTTCAGGTGAGTCAGGCTCATCCCAGACCCTTAAAAATTTCTCAACAACAGGACTCCATCACCCTGTTCTCAATGTCCAATCTGGTAACCGCCAAACGCACTGAAGGGGGTAGGATGAAATCCATCTAAGCTTCAGGTTGTTCCTCCAACGAATCATGGAGCCTGGAGAGAGCATGGGGCTTCACATTTTTACTACAAGGCCTGTAAGACAAGGAAAAATTGAAGTGGCAAAAGAACAGAGCCCACCTGGCTTGCCTGGGATTGAGTCTTTTAGCCGTCTTCAGATATTATAAATTCTTATGGTCAGTCCACACTAGGCTCCCTCCAGCCAATGCCTTCATTCCTCGAGTGCCAACTTCCCCGCTAACAGTTCACGATTACCGACATCATGGTTTTTCTCTGCGGCAGACAGACTCCTGGAAAAAAACCACATGGGTGAACCCTGCTGTCTGAACCCCACTGGCTCAGAATGGCCCCCACTCTTGAGTAGGAAGCATCAACCTCTACTATGAACTGTCGTAACGTGTCAGGGGAAAACTGAGCAGGAGCAGAACTGAGCATTTGCTTTAAACGTGTGAATGCTCAGTCTGCCTGGTTAGACCAAACAAATCTGATTTTGGATGATGTCAGAGCATCTAAGGGGGATACAATGTTACTGTAGTTTTGGAGAAACCTTTGATAAAAGTTGCCGAAGCCCAAGATTTGCTGCTTGCGACACTGGGGAACGGGCCAGTCCAAAACTGCTTTGACCTTACTAGGGTCCATGGTGAGAGGCCTTCCGTGGGGATCGCATATCCCAGGAACGAGGTCTGGTTCTAATGAAACTCGCACTTCTCTGCCGTAATGTAGAGTTTGTTCTGTAAGAGACAGAGAAGAACAGCAAGGATGCATTCTCTATGGGAAGAGAGATCCTTGGAGAAAACCAGAATGTCATCCAAATATACATAGACAAACAGACCTATCATGTCTCTCAAAACATCAATAACCAAGGCTTGGGACACAGCCGGGGCATTAGTGTGACCGAATGGCATCACAAGGTACTCATAGTGCCCCGTGGGAGTATTAAACACAGTTTTCCACTCGTCGCCCTCCTTGATCTGGACGTGGTGGTAGGCGTTCCGGAGGTCAAGCTTGGTGAAGATAGAAGCTCCTTGTATCTGTTCGAATGCAGTATTCATGAGGGGAAGTGGATAACGATTTTTGACAGTTTTCTCATTCAACCGCTTGTAGTCAATGCAGGGTCTAAGGGACCCGTCCCTCCTGCCGGGAAAACCGGCCCCGGCAGGAGGCGAAGATGCCCGAATAATTACTGGCTTTAATGAGTCATCAATGTATTCTTTCATGGCCTGATTTTCTGGTCCCGATAATGAATATAATCGACCACTAGGGGGAAAAAAGTACCTGACATAAGTTCAATGGCACAGTCATATGGGCAGTGAGGAGGAAGGGAAGTGGCACGATGTTTATTAAATACCTCGTGGAGATCATGATTCTCCCGAGGAACTGCTGCCAGATCAGGAGTAGCCAACGGAGCAACCCCGGAGTTGGTGCACGGAGGGGTAGCAGTATGGAGGCAGGAGGACAGACAAACACAGTCAGCCAAACCAACCCAAAATCTCCCCCTTACCCCAGTTGATGTGTGGATTATGATTACACAACCAGGAAGCACCCAAATCAATGGGAATCTCTAGTGAATGAATCAATAACAAGGACACAAATTCATGATGATTGCCCCCCATGACCAGTCTTACCGGAACTGTGTCCTCTAGTGATTCTAGAGTTCAATATCCAGGCAGACTATCAGCAGGAAAACAATCCGACGTGGGCAGGACAAGAGAAAAATTCAGGGACGTGACTGGGTCGAAAACAGGAGGTTTGCAAATACAAGAAAAACTCAAGAACTCGACAAGGATAAATGATCATCTGGCAGGGGAAGTAGAGACTGGAGAGGGTTTAAGTAGGGAGCCAAACAAGTGGAAAGAGAGAGCAATCAGCAGTGCAGCCACCATGACACTTAACAAATGCTTGTACAATCCAGGTTGAGTGATGCCCATTGTTACTGCCCCAAGGGGTTCAACCTGAAAACTACAGATTGGAGATGAGACATTATACAAGGTTAATTTGGCACATTTTTTCAATACAGGAAAGTACAAAGATTTCATAAACCTGTGGTGGGAGGAAGGGACATAAGATTGGGCCAAATCGATGAAATTAATAAAACAAGACAAGGTTTAAATCAGAAGCTTCACTGAAAAGCAAAGAATGGGTTAGACTGGAATAGAACCCAGACCTAAGCGCCAGGCTTCACCAATACACAAAAGTACTTTGTGGTCGATGGATACTCAGATTCACCGCCCTAAATTCCAAAAGGTCTTATTCTCAAAAAGTCTTTGACACTTGTAAATCACGTAGATAACCATCAAACCCCCAACTGAACTCAGCTGGACTTTGCAAAGGTGTCAATGAAACAACTATTTTCTCTTAAGAACTGGTTTTAGACTGACTGCTCAAAACTGTATTAAATGCTTTGATTTGTGTCATAATGATTGGTTTAAAATGATCCCACATATTGGAAAAACACAAATGGTTTTAGCGACGATTCTAAGTGATTCTTTTACAGAGTTACAATAAAGGGAATTCTAACATGGAGTTAGAACACCTCCCAGTGGACATTCTTCGTTTTTTTTTCTTTGTTGAATGAATTCTTAAGATTGTTCAGATTAAGAACGTTTATTCAGAAATATTGTGAACCAAACTGAGAATATCTTGGTTTAAATGTATATTTTCTTTTCAGGTCCCGGATTACAAATACATCTTTTTATCTGTAAAGGTGATGCAAATGTGTGATGATGTTTCATGAATAATTAATCTTTCTTTTTAGTAATTCAAGGTTGTTGTTTGACCTTTCAGCAAAGTTATTAGTCTAACTTTGGAAAAATGTGTGCCATAATGCTCTCTCTAAGAGCTCTAGTAAGGGAAAATAATCTTTTGAAGCTTATTTATGACATTTGATTAATCTCTGGTCTCTGTATGTAAATTACCCTTTTCCGCGCCAAAATCCTTTTGCTTTGATTACACGAACAGCATAAGGCCCCCCCCTAGCGCAGTAAGTGCTATCTGAAAACTTAGAAAAGTTAGTAGAATGAAGAAAAGGTTGAGAAACAGATGAATTAAAGAAAGTTGTTCACGAATGTTTGGACCTTGGTTTTTTGCTCAAGTGAACCTGGAAGCATTGCTAGGAAACCAAACATACATACAGCGCGAGAGATATACAGTTTTTCTGATATTATTTTTACTGTTTTGGTCAAACGTCTGAAGTCAGTCCTAAAGTTTGCCAAATAAACCAGGAGTGTTTTGACCAGTAACGCTTGGTTTTATGAAAAAACTCTAAATGAAACGGCTTTGGTTTGATTCCAAATCCTTCTGGAATCCTCTGTCTGCACCAGCAACCATCACCTCTCCATGCCAGGAGAGAGAGAAAAGGCCTAGGTTCACTTTGGACGCCAAATCAAGATGGGCTGCGGACAGGTATTCCATCTTGGGTTCTAACCGCCAGCCTTGTCATAACGCCGGACAGGGGATGGACCCAAGGAGCAGACACAGACCACTGTAATTATGAAGGTGATGTTATATTATCTTTTTATTGGCAGGTACGGTAGCACAAAGGAGGCAGGTCTTCTCCGCGTGGTGACTGTGGTTTGTGGTTGTGCAGGATCCAGGACTAGGGAGTACTGGCAGGGAAATCCAATGGTCTCCGTACTGGGTGGGGGAGCAGGCAG
>JBAMHW010000020.1:25293299-25304775 GCA_037177495.1 Rhadinocentrus ornatus | reverse complement strand
ACACCTCTTTCTGTAAAGTCCTCTGAGACAACTTTGTTGTGATATAGGGCTATACAAATAAACTTGACTTGACTTATTAAAGCATCTACACTTTAACCTACGTTTGTGTCTACCTTTCTGCTGGTTCAGTCTGACAAAAGAAGGATTTAATAAGGGTTGTGGTCCATAAAGACCTGTATAATCAAATATTTACCATGTTTTTATAGAAATATAGTCATTCTTGTTAAAAATAAAAAAATAAAAAACTCCTTTATTTTCCTAAAAAGTGCAGGTAACCAAGGAGCAGTGGTGGCATTTACTGTTGTCAGAACATTGGGAAGTAACTGACATTTGATCATATGCTTTGTTGACTTTGTTTAACTGGAGTTTTTCACTTCGCAGTCTCACGTTTTAGTATACCAAGCTCATTCTGAGTAGCTCTGCAGAGAATCAGACTATCAGTACTTCAATTTGTGGTTTCATTATCAGGATTTCTCTGAATAGGCATGTAATGGGTAGTTTCCATTTTACCTTCAACATCTCTAAAAATGTAATATACACTGGACAACCACTGGGTCCACGACAATACAACTATACTGGGCATAGACAACAATGTCAAGTATAGAAGCTCATTTGTTATTGTAGTGTAGTACTTGAAGCAGGTGATGTGGAGAGATAGTGTGTGAGGGCATTTTGTAGTTTCTGCGATGAAGTAGGTGATGAGGTGGCTGCATTGAGTAGTGACACTCTTTCTGGGTTGTAATGCCTTTTTGCTGTTTATTGTCCTTGACAACATTCTGTAGTTTTGTGAAGCTATCGCCTGGTTGACAACTTTCCTCTCTTCTCTGTGTCGTACTGTTGTCTTTTCTTCTAGTGTCCTTAGTGTCTGCATAGTGGTCTCTGTGATATGATGACTTTATCATATGACAATCTTCTTCTCCGGATCATGCTATTTTGTAGTTAATTACTTCAAGCTGGTGATGTGACCAAAATACTTTCAGGTAAAAGAAGACCTCCAGACATCGGCTTTATGTATAAAAAAATATGGTTAATTACAAAAAGTGACATCTTGAACAGATCTCTGCAGAAATCTTGAGGTCCTGGGATCCGAATAAAAGACCTAAAGATCTCTTATATAGATTTCAAACAAAGAACATTCCTCAGTCCTGTATCCTTCAATCATACATCAGACAGAAGTTTACATACAGGATGTTCGTGTGTGCCTCTTTCTTTTTCTGTTATTATTATTATTTACTATTTATTGTGCATACTGTTTTTTTGTATCTTTGTTTTTTTATTTAGTCTATTCTTTAATGTCTCCTTTACTTTGTGTTTGAGCTGCTGTAACAGTGAAACGTCCCCACCATGAGATCAATAAAGGATCTTATCTTATCTTATACATTTAGCAAACATAGTATTGTGTACAGCACATTTAATTCACATGACAATTCAAAGTGCTTTACATAAAACATTAAAAACATTACAGATGGCACAAATAAAGCATTTTAAAGTAGTAAAAAGGCAGCAAGAAATAGAAAAAAATCACAGTAAAATCAAAATCTTTAAATAGCAAGAAAAGTTAAAAGTTACATGCAGATTTCAGTCAATGGTGCATGAGAAAAGATGTTTTAACCTGGATTAAAAAATGTCTACATTTGGTGAAAGTTCAATCTCCACTAGCAGTTTCTTCCACTTGTTGGCAGTACAACAGCTAAATGCGGCTCCCCCGTGTTTAGTCTAGACTAGTTGACCTGAGTCAACTTGACAGAAAGCAGCTGTTGAGCAGCAGCAGGTTTCTGAAGCTGCTGGCGAACGTCTCCATCATGATACTCCAGAGGCTGCAGTGGTGCATTGAGCTGCATCTAGGCCACCCTTAACCAAGGCTCAAGAAGAGTAATGTATACCTTCGAACAGCAACCTTGGAAGGTAATTCTGATCTACTCAATAAGATCCAGGCAGAAACTATGCGTGGAGTGAAAAGGAAGGGCTCTTATGTTAACATAGAACTGCATCTGAATTTTTTTGTTTGATTTGTTTTTAGAATAAACAGTGTACAGTTTTTTTCAGTTCAGTTTTTTTTTTGCAATTAATTTAATGTTTTATGCAGAATTGGGCATCCGTTAGAATCACAGTTCGCCAGCTGGGTTGGTTTTGGAGAGACACCTGCGCTGATTTAGGCTAAACCCTTTTCCTCAAATTACCCACACCTGTAACTCTGGAGTACTGGGTTGGCCACTCCCAATCTCCTAGCCTGTAATATGGGTACAAACACTGCACAATGTCAAACAGGAGCACAACATCAGATGCAAAAGAGAAAAAAGAAATAAAGTCCAAACAAACAGGGACAAGTGGTGAACTACAGGCTCACTCACTTTGTCACAAAGTAATGTAAAGATTTTGGTTTGTAACTTAACATTGGATTTGATATAGAATATTGGTCTTTGTTTTGTTAGTAATAAGTAAAGAGATTTGTTTTATATTTTTATTTAATAAGGATAATTGGTAATTGTATTGTTAATTATTACCTCAGTTGAGGACACCTTTTGTTAATCGATTTTCTTTTACTTTTGCCGGACTAGATACCGAACATTGGACACCTTTTGTTGTTTTTGTATTGTTTGAACCTGGTTTTGTAATAAATTATTGTAATTATCTTTAAGTTTGGTCCGGCTCGTGTTGTTCTCGACCCCAATTCCCCTGGAATTGAGTCGGGGTCGTAACAGAATAATCTTGAACACTGGATTTTGAGGGGTTTTCAGAATGAGGAAAATTTGTATTCACTTATTAAAGTAATAACAATAATAATTAATTCTTTATAAATATTCACCTTTGCATTTACCTATCCCTAGGTATACTAGAGTAGTTCAACTCTGTTAACACACTAGAGACTCGAACCCAGGTCCTCCAGACCAGAGCCTACATCTATAACCACCAGGTTAACCATCTCCCCTACATCTTTTATCACTATAACATTAATCCATGCAGGTACAATTGAGCTACTGGTAGAGTGTGTTCATTACAGACTTATTTGATTTATGTTCTACATCTGTATATGATGTCAGCTATGTTTGATGTGCATCTTGCAATTTCAGTGTCTGGTAGTTTGACTTTTGATGTCAACATCGGTGTGGGATGTTTCTTAAATAAAACATTTTCCTCAGAAGGGAACTCATTAGTATGAGTTTTTCATACACACAAATATTCAAACTCTTCTCCTCTGGAAGACAAATTTGACACAGTCCCATTAATACCAGACAAGTAATGCAGCATCAAACCCAGGTTTGAGACGAAATAAAACATTTTAATAGGGGAGAGTTATTTGTCACACTGAACACATACCCCAAATGTGATGTCATGACTTAACAAAACAGTGCACCACTTCCTGTATGTTTGCATTATGATGCAATTCAATTAAACTTGTCTCAGTCCAGCTGTCTATAAATGGGGAAAAAGCATATTTTAAATTACATGCTTTATTGTCATTTTTGTACACTGATGATTTACAGTTTGATGTAAGACCAGAAACAAGAAGTAAAGGAGTTGTTGCTGCAGAGGTAACACGTTGCTCTGGATCTGTGTTTGAGAGACATTTAAAAATATTGCAAGCATGTCCCATATCCAGTAATGAAACTTAAATGTTTCTATGTAAGACAAAAGTGCATAATAAAAGTCATTTGGTACTTATTAGATTGTACACTTTGGTAAGTACATCCTCAAATAGACAACAGCACATGCCACCTCAAAATGCATCACTTCTATATTTTAAATTCTATTCTATTCTATTCTACAGTCATTTGGCAGACACTTTTATCCAAAGCGACTTACATCTGAGAATAAGAACACAAGCAAGAATTCAAACAGGGTGCAACATCATAATTAAGTAGTAGTCAGACTGTGAGTCGAAAATAAAGTGAAAAACCAGAAGCATTACGTAACAAAAACTAAGTCAATATCATAGCTTGCAGAAGCTCCTTTAGCAGCAATAATTAGTACTGATTGTGTTCTGTATGATGTTGTTGGTTTCTCACATGTTGCATGGACGTAAAGGAATTTTGGTCAACTCTTCTGAACAGCTCTCTGAAGGTTCCACCACAGCTTTTCAATCAGGTTGAGGTCTGGACCTTGGCTGGACCATCGCTTTCTGTTGTAGATTTGCTGCTGTTTGGGATAATTTTCCCGTTGCATGAGTCATTTTTAGCTTAGTCTTGGCTGTTGGAGGAGTTCATGGGCAACTTAATGTCGCCAAGGTTCCCAGTTTCTTTGGCTTAAAAATAAGCCAAAAACCATCATCCCTCCACCACCGTGCTTGACAGCTTGTATGAGATTTTTGTGCTGATCTCATGTGCTTGGTTTTCTCCAAATATGCTGCACTGTGCATATTTGCTAAAAGTCTTTGGTCTCTTCTGTTGCTCTAAATGTGTTGTGTTTTGGACAGATGCAACACAGGCTGAAATTTGCACATTTAAAGAAGAAACGTTCTCCTGTAACCCTGCCATACATGCCATTCTTCTATTTACAGCTGAAACTAAAAACAAATTAAAACATTGTGCAAAAGTAAATTTATTTCAGTAAAGCAACTTAAAAGGGTAAAACTAATATATTAGATAGACTCATTATATACACAGTGAGATATTTCAAGCATTTATTCATTATAATTTTGATGATTATGGTTTACAGTTTATGAAAAACAAAAAATTAGAATCTCAGAAAATTAGGATATTTCATTATATCAATAAAAAATAGATTTTGAATAAGAAATATTGACCATCTGAAGAGTATAGTCATGAACTCCAGAATTAGTTTGAGCCTCTTCTGCATGAATTGCTGCCTCAATGTGGCGTGGCATTGATCTTATCAATAGAGATGGGGAGTTGATAAAAATTCAACTATACCAATTCCATTATCAATATCACTTATGGATTTGATTCTTTATCAATTCTCTAATTGATTCTCAATAAGTTAGAGAATAAAATAAATCACAAATGGGTTTGGTTGCAATAGCTTCTTAATTTGAAGTATGCAACAACTTTAAATTTCACTTGAACAAAATTAAAGCTGGCTTAAAAAATAAGAATTTCTCTGTTATATGAAGATTTTTTACATAAAATATGATTCAAATTAAACAAAATTTTATTAAATGTACGACTTTTTATGCACAAGGCAACACAAAGTGCTGTACACAATAAAAACAAATCATGCATATTGAATGCAAATTTAAAAGCCTTCACATCAAAAATTATAAAAAAGAAATAATTGTGTGTGAACAATTATGGCACACCCCAAAATTGTATACACACAATCGCACAAAAACTCACACACATACAAACCTAACTTCATGCACACTCACCCTGCCCACCCATACCCATTTTGAACACAAACGTCTATTATTATGTAATGAGTTTGCATCCTTTTTCAATTAAAAATCAAAAGTATCAGAGTGGCCTTAAATTCTTTCATGTCAAATAATGTAACCAGACCTATCAGTCCTAAACCACTGGAAGACCCCTTGAAGGTAGGGGCTATGTTGTTTTCATTGGTGATCATAAATCTAACCGGATCACCATGACATGTGGTGTCCCCCAGGGATTTTTTTGTGGACCGTTGCTATTTAACCTCTACATGCTTCACCTGGGTCAGGTCATACATGACAATTGTTACGACCCCTCAGTGGTCTAGGGGTATGAGGGGCAGTATCAAAACGAGTCCAGAGCCGGATATTTAAAGTATAACAATATATTTACAATAAAGCATACAAACCAAGGGAGGGGTGCCTGACTAAATGACAACAAAAGAAAAAACAGGCACCTAAACTATCCGTATTTCAATAACTCTGAACACAAAATTACAACTCGATGAACAAAAAAACAAACTCTTAACTCAAAGTGTCCTGAAAAACAGGTAAAGCCCAACGTGGCTGTTTTACATATACAGAAAAGCAGTTACACAAAAAAAAGGGGATATCTATAAACAAAAGGGCAGGATGCAACCGCTCACAAAGCAATCCCACCGTACAACTGTAAAGTCCAGAGTACCCACAAAAGGGTAACAACAGAGGCAAGCAAACTGTGGAGTCAAAGACCAAGGAAAGTGGCAAGCTGTGCTGTAATCACACACAACTGCCTCTGAAGATACTCCCAGCCTTTAATAGCTGGGCAGACTTCCTGGTTGTCTAGTCGGTGAAGTCCCTGACCAATCCTGATGACGGAGGGAGGGAGCCAAGCCGAAGGGTACTCAGCTAATCACCTGCGAGCAATGGTACATTCACATTTACATACGAGTACTTCAGCCTACAGGCCTGGGGCCGCAACAACAATAATGTTGCCTATCATAGTTACGCAGATGACACTTTATTTAGCTCTGTCAGTGCTTAGAGCAAGTAAACTGCTGGATGCAATCAAACTTCCTTCAGTTAAAGACAAAACTGAATTTATTGTTTTTGGCAACAAGAAAGAGAGAACAGAAGTTTTGATTAGTAGCAGTAAGGGCTAAAATTTATTAAACAGATAATGAAATGGTATATAACTTTTTTTGAGGTTGCAATTACCTACATTTAAGATGTAGGGCATGTGCTGTAAGGCAGACTGTGGCTTAGTGAGGTAAGATCAAAATTCGACCAAGCTGGTTTTCTTTTTACTGGGGTGTGTTATACTGACAATTTTGGCTCGAAATCAGACCTTCTCCGGAGCAGTTACCGTTGCAGATAATCTTTTTTTAATCTAATTTTATAGACATAATGGACCTGAAACAGTGTGTTTGTTATTTTTAACATGGCACTACACTGAACCTTTAGCTTGTGCTTTAAGAACATCTTTAAACATGCTCTTTAAAAAAATGTGCTTATCAAGCAAATGAAACATTATTGTCACAGTAATGGAGACCCAACACTTGGTAAAAGGCAAACCTCTTGATTTACCCGTTGATTTACTTTTCTGCTATCACCTACGGTCAAGAGCTGTAGGTAGTGACAGAAAGAACAAGATTGCAGATGCAAGTAACAAAAAGGTTTCCTCCACAGGGTGTCTAGGCTCTCCCTAACAGCAAAAGGTGAGAAGCTTAGTCATCTGGGACGGATTCAGGTTCTACATCTAGATGAGCTAGATTAGGTGGCTTGGGCATCTGGTTTGAATGCCTCCTGGATGCCTTCCAGGTGACATTTATTCCCACTGGGAGTTGGCCCCAGGGAAGACCCAGGGCATGCTGGAAGGTATATCTTTTGGCTAGCCTGGGAAGGCCTTGGAATCCCCCCAGATGACCTGTAAGAAGTGGCAGGAGAGAGGGAAGTCTGGGATTCTCTGCTTAAGCAGCTGTCTCCCTGACCTGACCTCAAAAAAATGGAAGAAAATAGATGGATGCCTACAGTAATCATTGCATCCTCTGAAAACTGACAGGAAAGTTGGATCTTTGCATAGATATTAGCAAGCTAGTTTCCAAACAAACACAAAAACACGTTTCATTAGTGTTTTTAAATCAAAGGTAGGCAACAACAAAACCTACACGGTTTATTATCTAGACAGGATGCTGAGTCAGACACCTACTGCATGATAACATGAATAAAGTATATTAGGAAACCATTATACACCCAAAGTAGTTCTCTACTTACTCCCTCCCCCAGCATAAACTGTGTAACATTATTTATGTACACATCAAACTTTACTGGATTCAGTGGTTACAGCTAAAAGAATGGGTTATGGTAGGAAACAAAATCACACTCTGAGGTGAGAAATAAAGTAGCTGTTTTAAAAGTTTTAAGAATATCACACAGAACAGCAGTTTTCATTGTCTTAATTTGCTGAATCCTCAAACGCAAGATGTAAACACAACTAATAACAACTATACGAGATTAATTCTAATCAAAAGGATGTTGATAGAAAATAACAAATTTAGATAAAACTATATTTATACAGGGTACAAATGAAAATTAAATTATTACAATTGTCAAAAAATTCAAAAATAAAAACTCAGCAAATTGGAATGGATTGGATATGTCAGTATTAAAAGAAATCATTGAGTTTATAGCCAAACCACTTGTACACATTTGTAATCAGTCCTTGCAGTTAGGTAGGTTTCCAGATAAGATGCAGTTTGCCAAGGTTATCCCTTCTTATAAGGCTGGGCTTTCTAATTACAGACCGATTTCCCTATTATTGCAATTTTCAAAAATACTGGAAAAAATCTTTCATAAAAGATTACATGATTTTATTGTAAAACACAATATTCTCTGTGAACAACAATATGGGTATAGACCTGATAGGCACTTGCTGATCTAGTGGAAAAAATATCTGATGCAATTGATAACAAACAATATACTGTAGGGGTGTTCTTAGATCTAACTAAAGCTTTTGATACAGTTAACAATGAATTATTACTTAAAAAAATGTTTAGATATGGAATCAGGGGTGTGGCTCTCTCCTGGCTTAAGAGCTACTTGCTCTCTTGTATTGTTCCTTAGTTTTGCCTTACTTGAGGTATTCTATTGAAGTGTGGGGAAATACCTACAAAACTAATTTAAATCCCTTGTTCATAATTAAAAAGAGAGCTATTCGAATTGTTAATAAAGCAGACTACAGAGAGCACACAAACAAAATCTTTGTTCAATTAAAAACATAAAAAATCACAGATTTGGTTGACTTTAAAATTGCTCAATTTATGTATAGAATAAAGAATAATTTGCTGCCTGTACACATACAGGGCCTGTTTTCGATCAGAGATAGTGTGCATGATCTTAGAGGATACAATATGTTTAGAAAACCAAAAGTAGAAACAAACATAAAACAGCATTGTATTTCTTTCGTCGGGGTTAATATATGGAACAAATTAGACCAGGAGCTAAAAGACTCTACAACTTTAATAAGGTTTAAAAACATTATTAAGACAAATGTGAATAAATATTATGAATTATGTGAATGAAATTATTGACAGTTAATATGTGTATATTATTTTTTTTCAATTCTATTGTATGTATGTCACGGTAGCTATTGTTGCTCTTTTATATTTTGATGTAAATGGATTTGGGGGGTGGGCATTATAAGCTTTGCTTCTGCCTGTATACCCTTTTCGGACACATTTTTTTCTTTTACATGAATGTGCATTGTATGCACATATACATTTTCTTTTTAAAAAAGATGTCTGAATAAACGAACATTAGTCATTTGCAAAGAATCTAACATGTTATATATCCCGCTACCCACAGTCAGCAAACTGCCACTGTCAAAAATCTCTTCACTAAAGTAAACAAACCTCCAACATTGAGCTCACTAGCAAATAACTGAACTGACAAGAAGAAAAGCCAAGCTATACTAACAACTCATTCAAACTCACTCTCTAAATCAGCCCACTTCTTTGAGTCCCATGAGCCCAATTAATTGCAGAATTTTCAAAAGTTGCATGGTGATTATACTGCCACTCATCCAGGCCTCAATGACAGAGTAAAACTCAAAGGGAAAACCCAGGTTAAAACAAGTACAATTATTTGAAATAACAATCAGTATGTTGTTCTCTGACTTGTCACTACCATCTTTTTAAGTTTAGATGATTAAACTACCTGGCAAAGGCTGGCAAAAGATTGAGGTCATGCTGTATGGGATGTGAACTCTGGGTCTTGCACTTTGTCTGCTTCACTCTCCAAAACAAACCAAACAACTGCTGAAAGTGCATTATATATGTACATTTTTATTATCAACCAGATAGAATGGTGTACTATTAAATGTGATGCCGTGAGAATACATTCTTATGAACCACAATCACCGGCATCAAAGTTGGGTTTATTGTCCCTTTAAGTTTTAGATGTTTCCCTGTTGCAGCACACCTGTATTAAATAAGATGGATCTCCATCAGCTTGTTGTCAGTTTACGTGCAAGCCTGTTAATGACCCACTGATTTGAGTAAAGTGTGCTGCAGCAGGGTAACATGTAACACCTGCAGGACTAGCGTAATCCCTGAACTGCCAAACCTTCTTCATAAGAAGTTCACAGAATTTAGCTAACTGTACCATCCATATATCATCAATATGATCCACTTTTCAGCAAGCTGACTGTGGGGTAGATGAAGCATAAACAATTAAACAAGCTCTTCACAGAATCTCTTTCCTGCATTTTCTGCACACTTTTTTGTTGCAGGCAAAAAAAGCTAAAAGCTGTTTGCTTTTGTGAGCTTTTTGCACTGCTGTCATGTTTCCCAGTTTTGGGCGCAACATCAGCAATTCAAAATTCCAGGATGATTGCTCATCCCCTTTTTAAGCCCTTCAAGTTGAATATTTGCAGGGTGAAACTTGCTGAGGTGGCTAAAGATTGAGATGTCCCTTTCAGTCCTGAATTTTGACATATTGACAGTCAACATATTTCTGGCTAGAATCTCACATCACAACAGCCATAGCAAACCACAGCTTCTTGTCCATTTTAAATGTATTCTTTGTATTAAAATGCCAGTAGATAAATCTAAATAGGGGAGACTGGGTTTGGATGTAACACTTTCTGTTTCAGAATCTAAATCACTAAAGTTTAGAACCACAGTTCTCGCACTTTATTGGTTGGTCCAAGGACTGCATTGGGAACGTTTTGTCCTCACTTCCTTTGGCTTTAAATTGCCATATAATGTAATACGGAGTACTAAAATGTTTTTGTCATCTGAAGTCTTTAGTTTTCTCACTGCCTAAGCATGCATTGAAATGAGTAAAAACAAGAAATTATTCTTAGTTGTATGTGAGAGGATGGTTGTAAATATATGTTACAACTAGGCATGTGCACGATTGAAAAGTCTTTTTTTTTGGCCTACTGAACTCGGTTTGGTCGAAGTAACAGAACACACACATGCAGACACACACACACACAAACACGGCCAAGGTACTTACCCATCCATCCATCCATTATCTGCCGTTTTTCCGGAGTCGGGTCGCGGGGCAGCTGCCTAAGCAGGGAAACCCTGACTTCCCTCTCCCCGGCCACATTCACCAGCTCATCCGGAGGGATCCCGACGCGTTCCCAGGCTAGCCGAGAGATGTAGTCCATCCAGCGTGTCCTGGGTCTTCCCAGACACCCTTACCAGGAAGGCATCCAGGAGGCATCCTGACCAGATGCCGGAGCCACCTCATCTGGCTCCTCTCGATGCGGAGGGGCATCAACTCTACTCTGAGCCCCTCACGGATCACCAAGCTTCTCACCCTCTCTAAGGGAGAGCCCTGCCACCCTGCAGAGAAAACTCATTTCGGCTGCTTGTATTCGCAATCTCATTCTTTCGGTCACTACCCACAGCTCGTGACCATAGGTGAGGGTAGGAATGTAGATCGACCGGTAAATAGAGAGCTTCGCATTTTGGCTCAGCTCCTTCTTCACCGCGACAGACCTATGCAGCGTCCGCATCACTGCAGACGCGGCACCGATCCACCTGTCAATCTCTCGCTCCATCCTTCCCTCACTCGTGAACGAGACCCCAAGATACATGAACTCCTCCACTTGGGGCAGGACCCTATTGCAGACCCGGAGAGAGCACTCCACCCTTTTCC
>JBAMHW010000020.1:25279682-25291136 GCA_037177495.1 Rhadinocentrus ornatus | reverse complement strand
GGGAGGCCCATGTCATCCTTTCGGGCTGAGCCCGACCGGGCCCCATGGGGAGAGGCCCGGCCACCAAGCGCTCGCCTTCGTGCCCTACCTCCAGGCGGTGACCCACGTCCGGGCAAGAGAAACTCTGGTCCTTGCTTTTTTATCATCATAGGAGTAATTTTGAGCCGCACTTTGTCTGGTCCCTCCCCTAGACACCTGTTTGCCATGGGGGACCCTACCAGGGGCATGAAGCCTCCGACAACATAGCCACTAGGATCATCAGGACGCACAAACTCCTCCACCACGGTAAGATGGCGGCTCACTAACCCCTTTAAGTAAATCCAAACATCACTGTGTGCATAACGGGGCAATATTTATTTGAATTTCCAAACGCTGGCCTGGCAAAAAAAACAAAACATTGGGTGCGGAATGTTAAAAGATCAAACAAAATAAAAACTAGGCCAAAACCGTAACATTTTTTTTGTAAACAGCAATAGCAATAGTATTCTTCGGACTATAAGGTTTTTCCTCCTGAGTGAAAGCTAACTGCAATCTCATAATCATTGGTGCCAGTGTATCCTGATCCTCTCCCTCCCTCTGTTTCTGTAGCCTAAAATTCACCTTAGAATACTTCTAAATTATGCAAACACAAATTTTTTTTGTGTAACCTCAATGGGGAATATACAGTAACAAAACAGAAAACTATTCTAAACACGAAACAAACATTTATTTAGATATAATTTTTTTTTTATTTAGGCGATTTTTTTATAGTGACACGACGGGTGGCCGATCCAATAAAGTAGGTGCTGTCGGAGGTGCTGGAACGTTTTCCGGCTGGATCCGGCTCAAATTAAGCCCTGGACTTCAGAAGCAAAAAGACCAGACGGAACGACGAAGAAACTGGTTTTGTGGTTGCTAAACACTCTTGTGGGCGCAGTGTTTAGCTCAAGTAGCGTAGCGGGTGCCCCATAAATGCAGCCAGATCAGGTTCAATCCCATCTCCCTGGCCCACTTTCTTATCTATTTATGAACAAAAGGGACACTAGAGCCCACAGAATGTCAATGAGTAACAAAGTAAACAACACTTGTGTATGGAACACATAGATTACACAAACAACATCTCATGTTTTACAATTTAACTTAAATTAAATTATAAAAGATGTTTTCTTTCATTTCATTATTGATGACGTTATGATGATGTCATCAATTCATCAATTTTGGAAGGCCCGACTAGTTGACTTCGATAACCACTTAAATACCCCATCGCTATTTACAACCTACCACAGCCCTGTCAGTCATTGTTAAGCTAACTGTATCGGCACAGTGGTTGAAATTAGAAATGGGAAAATGCATTACATCTGGCCTGAAAATTTAATTTATTATATTATATAATAAATATAATATATATATAATATATCATATTATTTTATCTTCAGTTAAAGAAGTACTAAACAGTGATTGTCAAAAAATGTCTTCAGTCACTCAAAATATATATTTTTTTTTCTCAATAAAATCTGCATTTGCCTTTTTCCAGCCCTGACAACAACCATATGAAATTGAGAAGGAAGTGGGTAAACACTGAAAAGCTCATATGACTTTTAGCTCATCTCTAAGTGGTGAAAATGGTGGCATTACAACTCTATCCACGTTACAACATACAGTCTTTCCTATATCTGCAGAGTTAAGGCTCTGCAATTGTTTCTATTCAATGATGTGATGTTTGCAGGCACACTTATTTCCAGTAAACAAAGTGGTGGTTGAACAAAGCAAAACATAATGATGTGCAAGGAAGATGCAAGATGTCAGAAATTTTTAATGTACTCAGTTCAGTTCTACAAAATTTCTAAATTTCTGGTCCTTCAGACTAGCTTGTACACAACCAAACAGGTGAAAGCATGCAAGTCTGGTAGCTGTTTATGTGGTTATTATTTCTGAAGATTTCTGGATACTCCTGGTGAATACAGCAAAAAACATTAACTCAAGTTAAAATGTGTAAACTCGTGTGTTGTTGCTGGCTTCTTACTTGGCAACCTTGCCAATATTACCACTTAAAAGAAGAATGCAGCTATGACCTCTATCGCCCCATTAGTTTTAATTTGCTCACAACATAGCAGAAGCTAACAGAGAAGGACCTAAAAAAGGCTCGTAAACCACTTTTCTCAATACCTTTTATGCTTGCTTCATTCTCTCTTTTTTATGACTTCATGGCGAACCCTAATGTAACTTCAACCAGTTTCACAATATGAGCAACTGGTTTAACTGCCACACATGCTCTCGTACACAATGAGTTGGTTAACCATAACTTCATCCAAAACACAACTAAAAAGGTAATTCTGCAGAAAACGTTACTTTGGAGAGCCTTACTGTGTGGAGTTTGCATGTTCTCCCTGTGCATATGGCCATTCTCAATTTTCCCTAGAAAAGGTTGTTTGTATTACCTAATAGTCAGTGGGATAGGCTCCAGCCTCCCAGCCCTGTATTACAATAATAGAAAATAGATAGAATGCTACTCTGAACAAGCCAGCAGCTTTACTATCAAGTTGTGATTGTTATGAGCTCAAACCTTAACTGGTCCTTTCTGTGTAGTATGTTCTCCGCATGCATGGGTTTTCTGGCTTTTGCACCGACTCCAAAAAAACATTCATACTAGGTCTAACCCACTACTGCACAAGAAGCTTTCTCGCACTCACTTTTGATAAATTAGCCAAAATATAATTAAAAAGTTTCCCCTGCCATCACCAGACTGATGGCACTGCATTACATTTAGTCCCATTCTCTTAAAATCCTGACTGTCCCAGACTTCGGTGCCCAGCAGAGTGAGGACATACCAGCACTTGAATACATTATGAGGCTAGTGCTGTTATGCGAAGATGCATTGTGCAGCAATACAGGCAAGTGAAGTATTCACAGTCCTGCATCACTTACACACATTTCCCTTTGGGGCAGTGTTGCCCTGTAGAGTTTTCAGCATTGTGCCATTAGTCTTATTTACTTTTAATGTGACAGAGACAGAGAACACCACACAGCAGCCTTTTATTACAAAGCCTTGAGAAATTGGGGGTCATGCATCACTCTCTCCCGCTTTCTTCTTTCTCTGTGTCTATCTCCTGCATTGTTTCTCCCTTTATCATCGATCAATTCCCCTCCTTTCAGTGCTGAGAGTACACATTGCCTTAAGCTCACACATAGCACAAAAAAGCTTTCTCCCCAACCCAGCCCTCTTATCAGTTTCTATTTTCCACCATAATTCACTTAAAGGTGGCATTTCCAAGTCCACTAATGGGAGAGATTTAATTGGAAAGTGTTATAAGAGAGGTGGGGCTGTTTATCGTTTGCAGTGGGGACTGCAAACAATAGGAGAGACACTCAGTGATGGAGATGGAAGGACTGACTGCACAACACACCCCAAAAAATAAATCCAAATGCTCTGCCTGAAGGGGAGCTGGTAGAAAAGACAGGGCGTAAATATGAAATACAGCCAAGAAGGTAGGAATGGCCACAGAGAGTGGTTAATGTTTTCACCTCCCACCCTCATCCCGACCTCATAATAAATGCTATAATATTTGGACTCCTTTATTATTAATCTTTCTCTCTCAGTTAAATTATTTATCAACACATTTCCTGCTAAAGTGAGAGGAAATTGATGATCCAAAGCTTTCACACACTCTGGATTATAGAGCCATGAGAGCTCAGGGCTGTTAAGGAATGGGTACCCAAAGTCTACACACTCTCTCAAAATTTCAGATATTTATTTTTTATTACTTCAAGGCACAAGATGAAAACCAGTGACAGTATGCCTTTGCTCAAGTAAAACAGACTTATGCTCTCAGAAAAATTCAGATTAAAAACCTGGAAGTAAGGCCAAAGTGGAGCAGCAGCTCATAAGAAACAATACATGTAGTGGATTTAAAATTATTAACGTTTTATTTTGCACATACGAACTAACCAACAGTATAAGAAGCATTATAAAGTTAAAAATAAAAGCTAATAAAGGTTGCACATTCTGATAAATATCCTTGTGAGAGTGTTGCATAGAGATGCAAAGAGATAAAAATGTTAAAAGTATTAAAAATATTTATGGAGCTTAAATTAAAATATACACAGATGCCTCTGATGTATCCGCACACTCAGCGACAGATAAAAGTAATAAGATTACAAGCTTGGACTGAAAAGGTTGGATGAGTATGTTTTTATGCTTTTGTTTGTTGCTGTTATTGTCTTTGACCCTGAACTACTAATAACTGTAGTTATTCCCAATGACATTGTTTAGGTCTCCAGTATTGCAGTGAGGAGTTATTTTTGAAGAAGACCTTAAAAACAAATTTCCACATCTGCCTTCTTTCACTTACATATTACCAGGAATTTATTGCCTTAAGGCTTAACTTCTGTTATTTTTTATTATCAGTAGGTCTAAGTTGTTTCGGAAAATCATCCTGCTGACCCAACATACTCCAGCAAGGTCTCTGAAGAAAATTTGCAGGTTAGATTATAGTCATCCAATTTTAACGCCATTGACTTCTTGTTAAATCCCGCCAAAAATGTAATATTCTCCTCACATATAAAGATCAACATATCAAGAGTCACTTAGCAGTTCCTGGAGGTTCTGGAAGCAGAATGGGATGCAGAACTTTCAGTTATCAGGCCCCTCTTTCTGGAACCAGCTTCCAGTTTGGATTCAGGAAACAGACACTCTAGCCTCGTTTCCACTGAGTGGTTCAGTCTGGGTTGGTATAGTACGGAAGTTTTAAAATGGTCTAGCCAATTCTGGTGAGCATTCTCGCTGCAAGTCGGACTGCCACTGGGCATGCGGGGTTTAGACCAAATGCCTAGCATTTGACAGCATGCATACAACAGCAAACGTGATGCTACAAACAACAATGGAGGCCAATCAGCAGCTTTTTTTTGTCCGGCTTAGATTTTGGTTCTTTGTACGAGCGATGCATGCCGCATTGTACGACCAGACTTGTTGTTTGCAGACATCCTTTTCCTGTAAACTTTCCAACGTTCAACTGAACCAAGAACTGAACAGCAACGTTGTGTTTGTTTCATGCTTGCTTTTGTCGTGGGCAGTGACATTTTTCTGTCCACCAATCAGAGGATCTTATTGTTAGATGCCACTAGCTCCTCCTTACCGTACCGTAGGATTTTCCTATGGACCTACAACTGAAGGAGGCCCCAAAATAGTGCGGTATGGTTAAGTTGTATGGGCCCATTATATATTGGAAACACACAAAGTAGCGTACTGGACCGCACTGGCCCAAACCAAACCGCTCAGTGGAAACAGGCTTCTCTCTATCTTTAAGATTACACTTCAATCTTTAGTTTTTTATACATCTTATTCTTAGAGTGCATGGTGATCAATTACCATCCCTTTAGCTATGCTGCTATATGCTTAGACTGCTGGGGGGTTGGTCCTATGATGCTCAGGGCTCCACTTTTTTCTTTTTGCTTTCCATCTATGTATATTTCACTATTGTTATCAGAAGTTATCAGACGTTTTGTGTCTCTACTGTCCTTACACACGCCCGTCTTCCCTGAGTCTCATTCTGCCAGAGGTTCTGCCAATTCCTGTTAAATTTAAGTGTGGAACAGTTTTCCACTTTGCTTCAGACCATTTTAAATGAGCTTGGTCCAGAGAAGACGGCAGAGTTTCTGGATCGTGTTGACATCTGGCTTCTTCCTTGCATGGTAGAGATTTAATCTACATTTGTGGATTTCAGTGATTTCTGGAAGTCTTCCTTAGTCCATGATTTCCAGTAGAGAATCATGTCTGCTTTTAACACTAGAAGGACCAGGCTACGAAAATGTTCGTCTGGGCATGGTCTCGTGGGGGTGCCCCATACAAGCCGCATCTAGTTTCTTATTTGGGACATTAGTGAAGCCTAAGCGACCCAACGCGGACTACTGCCCGGCAAACAGGGCTCTTTTCAGGATGACAATCGTCACCCCGGTGGACTACCTATGGCAAGCCGTTTAAACATTTAATAGCCATACGTGTTGCAGATATCTGTTATTCAATTCTTCCTATTCAAAAATAACATTTCAGATATCCACAATTAAATTTTTACTAGGACAAATGACGTCACTTTGCTCATTCATGTCTATGGGGCGTGTCATTACAGATAGTTATAATTAAATTGCAGATATCCACAATTCATATTGCAGATATCGACCTCTGAATTATGGATATCCATAATTCCAATTAAAGAAATCTACAATATAATTTTGACTAGTCATATTTCCAATTCAAGATATCTCCAAAAGCCCTTAATTCAACATATCTGCATTTGTTTTTCAATACATCTAAAAATGAGTTTTACCTAGCGAGAATAACATTGTAGATATTTGAATTGGAATTATGACTAGTCAAAATTATATTGTCGATATCTTTAATTGGAATTACGGATGTGCATAAATCAGATGTAGATATCTATAATTCAGTTGTAGATATCTTGAAAGGGATTTTAATTAGAGATATCTTGTATTACAGATATCTTTAATCCTTAATCAGCCTACTACTGGAATTTTGACTAGCCAAAATGACGTTGCAGATATCTCTAACGAAGTGGGAGTGGCGGGGGCGGCCTGCCTTGTTGGTTGGTTACTCGTTGTAAACAACTGTGCATCGTCTTTACCCGCATTATAATGTTTGATAAAATGTGAGTCTCGTGTTGTGTGAAACACTGCCATACTAAGTCACACGATTTTGATGGTAGAAAAGTTGGCCACAATGTTAAATTTTTTCAGTTCCCTACTTGCAAAAGAGGCTATGAACAGCAGGTTGAGGATGTAACATCGGATGGTCTGGGTCGCAGCGGTGCGACGAAAGGACATCACTTTCCTTTAATGAGTGTTTGCTCTCGGCATTTTTATAAAGGCAAGTTTTTGTTGTTGCTGTTATTTTTGATTGTTTAAGTAAGTCATGCTAATGAATCTGCTTTCTTTTGTTTAATCTTTTTTTTGGCTTCTAAAGTCGCTATATCCACATTAGCTAACTTCCCTTGTAAACTACAAAGAGGGAGGGAAATGGAAATGGATTAATCTGTTTGATCAGTGTTTATTTTATTTAATCATTTTATATCAAAGCGTCACAGACTGAATGATTTTAAGATCCAGGTAAATACCAAGAGTGCTCTGTGAGATCTGATGGGATGGTTAACTGATTGGATTAAGTGGTTAAGATTGTGAAATGTAATGGAAGCATCCAATGTTAACTAGTTTTTTAATACCACCAAATATGTGATTGCAGGTCAACCAGCTTATGAAATGATGGTGGCTGATCCAGACTGCACCATTTCTGCTTCTAGGACACACAGTTATACCCACGCTGCACGCTCTGCAAGATGAAGTAGACGTGATCAGCTGAGGAAAAAGACACTGCGAGCAACGGAGATGGAGTCCACCAGGATGCAGACACTTGAACGCTAAAGACCGAGGAGACATCTGATGCTGGAGAGGAAAGCGGTCAGCTACAGACCAGAGAGGGGACACATGAGGCTGGAGAAGATGGTGATCAGCTGATCACAGAGGATGAGACATATGATGACGATGATGTATGTGTACAGTTAGACAGTTGGAAGTTTTCAAATTATTTGCGCAGCAAAAATGTGCAATTTTTTTTATTTTTGTACATGGCTTGAACATGAATAATAAAGTGTGTCAATGGTTTTTTTGTCTTTTTGACTCTTCGTTGCCTCTTAAGCACATAAATAACCAGTGTCAGTTTTGATAATGAAAATTACATTAAATTATATTTACATTAAAAAATCTTGTGGAGATAAACACTGAACAGAAAACACACATTTAACTTTTTTTTATATAAGTAGTTTTTATTGAAATTCTCAGTCAGAATAAACAGCACAACGGAAAACAGATAAAATTTCTATAAAAGAAAATACAGAATATGCACACGTAATATAATAAAAACACTGAAGTTGTGGCATAATATCTTAAAGTAATGTAGTGAGAGAATTTCACATCTTTGCATGGAAATTTCAACACTGAAACAATATAACGTGCAATTGTGCTAAAAACAGTGCAAACTATGTGCAAATGTGTCAACAAATGGAACAATAAGAGCAGATCCAGAAGTCTTTATCTGCTGCATGCTGTAGACCTCAGTGATGATCCAGGGCTTCAGTGGAGAGTCAGTCAGGTGCTGGGAGACCTAAAAAAACACACTGGCAAACAGACAATAACCATTTACAGCAGTTTTCAATCGTTTGCCATATTTTGCTTAATTGCTAAGGATTTCTATATTATTACAGTTTCTGGTTTACAGGCTGATGCCAGACTGACACATTAGCTTGAGTAATTATGTTGTGTGAAAATGTGGTAGGATTATTAGATAATTTAAAACTGAGTTAATATAAATATTGACTGTCCATGCCCCAGGCCTATAGGCTGAAGTAGTTGTATGTAAAAGTAATGTGCAATTGCTTGCAGGTGATTGGCTGGGTACCCTTCAGCTTGGCTCCTCCCTCCGTCATCAGGATTGGTCGCCGACTTCACCGACTAGACAACCAGGAAGTCTGCCCAGCTATAAAAGACTGGGAGTATCTTCAGTCGTGGTAGTTGTGTGTGATTACAGCACAGCTCGCCACTTGCCTTGTTGTTTGACGCCACAGTTTGCTTGCCTCTGTTACCCTTTTGTGGGTACTTTGGACTTTACAGTTGTATGGTGGGATTGCTTTGTAAACAGTTGCAGCCTGCCCTTTTGTTTATAGAAATCGCCCTTTTGTTGCTATTCTGTATATGTAAAACAGCCACGCTGGGCTTAACCTGTTTTTCAGGAAACTTAAAGTTGAGAGTTTGTTTTTTTGTTTATCGAGTTGTAATTTTGTGTTCAGAGTTATTGAAATATGGATAGTTTAGGTGCCTTTTTTTTTTTTTTTTGTCATTTAGTCAGGCACCCCTCCCTTGGTTTGTATGCTTTATCGTAAACATATTGTTATACTTTTAAATATCAGGCTCTGGACTCGTTTTGATACGGCCCCTCATACCCATGTATGACCTGACCCAGGTGGAGCATGTAGAGGTTAAATAGCAACGGTCCCTGGGGGACACCACATGTCATGGTGATCCGGTTAGATTTATGAACACCAATGAAAACAACATATCCCCTACCTTCAAGGGGTTTTCCATTGGTTTAGGACTGATAGCACTGAATGTTGACATTCTAGCCAGATTGTATCTGTATGGCTACATCGGATTTATTGTAAATAAATTGTTATACTTTAAATATCCATTTCTGGACTCGTTTTGCTATTGCCCCTCATACCCCTAGACCAGGGGTGGGCAATTATTTTTTACTAGGGGCCACATGAGAACCCTGAATTGTGTCAGAGGGCCAAACCGACAACTTTCTTCCATTATAAAATTTACTAAATTCTATATTGTTATTAGCTGGTACTGGTAATCAGAAGAATAAAATTGTTTTGTAAATATGTTTATTAGGCTATGTGAACTTGTCAGGTCAAATAAGAAAACAATCACTGAATCAGTGGCTTAACTTCTGTTATTTAACTTGTTAATCTCCACAGACAATGAAAAACAACAAACAACTTTTCAGGTTTATAGAAATGCAACAATAAAACAACCCTTTCCCTCCTTATTTGACCTTTTCAGTGAGAGTAATCCAGACTGTTCTGGGCTTGAACAAGTGCATTGAAATCTGGCTGAAGGTGGCAATGCAAAGGACAGGTGGTCATCAGTGATGGAGGATCTGTGTTTGGATTGGTTGAACTTCATCACTGAGAATGTCTGTTCACATACACAAGTAGATCCAAAGAGGACTAGAATTCTCTGAGCAGGCCTCCTCAGGCGTTGAAAGTACTCTTCTTTGAGCAGCATCAACACACTTTCTGATGTATAATACAATGCAAACATGTCAATTTCTGCACAGGGTTGATTTCTGTCCCTTTATACTGCATTCTCTTTAAAAGGCCAACAATTTTTCCGGTCAGATCTGGACAACCATCACACCTGCCAGATTGTCCCATTTCAGTCCTAACTTGCCCAAACATGCATTTACCTCTGTGAATAAGTCTTTACCAGTGGTTGTCCCTTTCATTGACTGCATGGCTGCCAGCTCCTCTGTGGCTGGAAAGTCTGCAGTTATTCCACGTAAGAAGATGAGGAGCTGACAGTGTCACGCACATCGCAGCTCTCATCCAATGCCAGAGCACAACAGTCAAAGTCTGCAGCTCTGTTCTTCAGCTGAAGCTCCAAGTTTCCAGCGACGTCCTCAACCCGTGAGTCGGAAGAGTGAGATGTTCTCAAACGCGTCATTTCTTTCCTGTATAAGTGCTACAGAGCCCAATAAGCACGCCAATAAGCTCTCCATCAGAAAATGCCCCACTTCTGCCGATTTTCAACATGTAATCTTTTAACCACAAATCAAGCACACATCTGTACCTTTAATTTCTGTGAAGAAGTACTTGTCGGTCCATGCCTTGTTAAAAATACAACATTCATTTTCAACTTTTTTATTCTTAGCGTGAGCTGACATCTTCAGGTTAACCTGGCTAGCACAACTTGTTGCTGTTCACCTTCACTCAAAGCTTGCATCACGCACAAACATCAATACGGAAGTAGAAAAGCTTTTCAAAATAAAAGGAGCACAGTTGTACTGCATGCACAACATAGATATTTTATAATTTATCTACATATTTAATTTATAATTGACCTCACGCGGGCTGGACAGGGACGCACAAAGGGCCGGATGTGGCCTGCGGGCCGTAATATGCCCAGGTTTGCCCTAGACCACTGAGGGATCGAAACAATGACGTTTCTTTTGCAACATTGTAATGCAAATTAATCATTTATGCTGACCGTTTAAATAAGTAAAGAAAATCCGAAAAAAAAAGAAGTAAAGTTACCCTAACCACCAGTCATAACTTCACTTAACAGCCGGGTTAGCTTACCGTTGCGGTGAGGCTATGTTGTGCAGTCCTGCGGTGGAAATGTTAACAGATCCTGCATGCAGCTATTGAAATGTCTGTGAGCTTCCAGAGATTTGTAGTTTCTGGACTCTTCATACGTGTAAGCACTGAAACCATAAACGAGGTAGCTTGTTATGTCCATTGATGAGGTTGGAGGTAGTAATGTAGCATCGGAGCTCCATTCCTTAGCTGTGGGGTCATAAGGATCAATGTATTGATTGTTGTTCAAACCCATTCCAACCGTCCACTGCTGTAAACCGGATTCTTCAACCAAACTACCGTCATTTCTTCTGCCTTTTCATCGTCACATGCACTTAACTCTAACACTGTTCAAATGTTTTGTTTAATGAGCCAATATCCCTTGGAAAGCTCGCCATAGTAATGAGCAACAATGGGACGCCTCGCATGAGCTACGTCTTTCACAACAATTCTGACTAGTCATAATTATGTTTGAGATATCCATCCATCCATCCATTTTCTGTACCGCTTGTTCCCAGTAGGGGTCGCGGGGTGAGCTGGAGCCTATCCCAGC
>JBAMHW010000020.1:25260339-25270813 GCA_037177495.1 Rhadinocentrus ornatus | reverse complement strand
AGACTCTGCTTCCTCATTGGAAGACGTGTTGGTGGGATTGAGAAGGTCTTTGAAGTATTCCCTCCACTGCCTCACAACGTCCCGAGTCGAGGTCAGCAGTCCCCCATCCCCACTGTACAAAGTGTTGACGGAGCACTGCTTTCCCCTCCTGAGCCGCCAGATGGTGGACCAGAATCTCCTCAAAGCTGTCCAGAAGTCATTCTTCATGACCTCTCCAAACTCCTCCCATGCCCGAGTTTTTACCTTAGCGACTGCCAAAGCTGCGCTCCGCTTAGCTCGCCGATACCCTTCAGCTGCCTCTGGAGTTCCACAGGCCAAAAAGGCCCGATAGGACACCTTCTTCAGCTTGATAGCATCCCTTACTGCTGGTGTCCACCAACGAGTTCGGGGATTACCGCCACGACAGGCACCGACGACCTTACGGCCACAGCTGTGGCTGGCCGCCTAGACAATAGAGGCACGGAACACTGCCTACTCGGACTCAATGTCCTGCACCTCACCCGGGACATGGTTGAAGCTCTGCCGGAGATGGGAGTTGAAACTCTTTCTGACAGGGGACTCCGCACATTAATAATTTAATTAAATATTAATAATTGCCAATGGACATTAATAATGGGGTTATTATGAAATTTTTTTGGACAGGCATTGCTGCTCAAGGTTTATATCCCATTTGACAACAAAAGCAAGACATTAATAACTTTTTGTTGCACTTTGATTAACCTAAATTATTAAATTCAAGTTTTGAGTTAAAAGAAAACATGGCCCACATCGGCGGATGTGTACATCATGCATCCATAGCCACAGTATTCCCTACCAGTCACCATTCCCTGAGACTTAAACATCAGGTCAGTATTAATGATCTGTTTCCAACTGGTTGTGGCTCATTAAGCTTGATGTGACCTATCCTGCAGCATGCAGCTCTGGGAAATGACTCACATATTCTTCTTATCTCTGCTGCTGCTGTCATCATGGGGGTGGGGGGTGTAGGGTGGGAGGAGGACACAGGCAGACAGCTCAGCACCATCCATGGAGGCTGGGACATACTCCCTGGTGAGTGAATCAGACTAAGCAGGCTCCAAAAAGTTGGACAGTAACTTAATTTGTGACTTATTAAATTATAGTCTAAAGAAATTGATATGCTGCCCCGCAGCTAATGCAATCATATCTTGCATTTCATTTTTTTCTTCCTCTAGCAACTTGACTTTTGCTTAGTTTAATTATTTTCAGAGTGGCCCTCTCTTCCTGTCTGTGGTGGTAATGAACCTGTAGAGAGTTTCCTTATTGCATTGCTTTATTTTTAAGTTTTATGTCTTCTTCAATTATTTTGTGTCACTCTGCAAAAAAAGACACAGAAAATCTGCAACTTCTTCCAGCCATTTATTATCTGAGACTTTTTCACATGGTAGCTTTCATTAGTAATTTGCTTCTGTCAGGTGCACGTGCATGTGCACATATATATGTGCAGAGAAACATAAACCAGTGTGCTAACCAAAGTATGAGGTTGTGTCAAAATGGATCAAATCAAAGAAATGGTAACTTGTTTATGAAATGACCAGTAAAAAAAACTTTAAGCTTCTAATTAATTGGTATCTGAGTTGTTTAAAATCAACAACAATTTCTATTAATAAACTATGTCACTATTAAATACTAATCTCTTCTAAGAACATTATTTTTAACAGAATCTTTTCAACCAAATTTCATAATAACTTAGATTACTGTTTCTCAATGGGGCAGCACGACCCGCCAAGGAGTGTTCAGACAACAGAGAATAGTCATTTTTAAAGGAGGGCATTGAGGTGTTCTTGTGGTGTGTTGGCAGTTTATCAGTAGATTTTGATGACTGAAACTTCTGACAATAAATAAGTTAAACCCTGAACACAAAGGCTACCACCCAAATTTCATTAAATTTCAATGGAAAACATTTGAACGTAAAATGCCTAATTTCTTTATGTTAATAAGCCGCACCTTTATGATTCATTTCCAGCTAACACAGAGTTAAAGGAGTAGACATTTTTCCAACTGGAATATAAATTTTGACCATAAAAGAAAGGAAGACATACTTTATCATTGTGTGAAGGGTTTTTTTTCTTAATTTTGGTATTTCAGGTGATTTTGTTTTGCTACATGTTAGGATTGGCTCTTAGCATATGCATAGTTTGATTGATATACTGTATCTTATGCAGCCTCATGATCAGGGGGCTAGTATTCAAGCAAGTACACCTTATGCATTCCAAATATCGTAATCGCCTCAGACTAAAATTAACTTCACAGCAACCTACAATGAAAAAAACTGGCAGTGAACCATCAAGCACAGAACATGTTTAGTTTAGTTAATTTCACCAAAAACAAAAGGAAAACCTGCATTGCATTTTTGCAGTCACATGAGTGGTGGAGTACACAATGGACTGGTCTCCACAAGGGCCTTCTGGAAATTTTGTAAAATTTTACATAAGCTTGTTTCTTTACTTCATGTTGCCAAAAGACATCTAACTAGATCCTTATTTGTGTATTTGTTGTAAAAATGAAGGAATTAATGATAAAAGTTTGAATAAAGTCAACTGGACTACTACAGTATTTCTTGGTTCTACAAGACGTTCCACCTCCCAAATGAAAGTTTTCTTCAGTTCTAACCAGTTGGTGAGGAGTTCAAACCTTTAACGAACATTCACATGTTGAGAGTCTTTAAGGTCACATGGTGTCACTGTTACCTGTGAGTTGTTCTTCTCATAACTAGAACAGTGTGTGATCTGTTATAAAATCACCTGGAGGAGAGTAAATTTAACTTAATTTAGTTATTTGATATGATTTTATATGATTTTATCATGGTTTTTAGCACACTTTTTAAATTGTGTTGTAATATGATTTTATTTTCTGTTAATCCTCTTTTATGTACTTTTTACGGCTGTCAAATGAGTCAGATCAATCACAGCTTGCAAATAAATTAATCATGATTCATTAGTATTTGCGACTATGCCTAAACTATTTCCGTTTTAATTTTATTATAGCAACAGAAGAGAAAGTCAATGCTTACAAATATGTAGATACATATTTCATCAGATGTCCAGGGGTCAGTAAATGCAGCATGTAATGTACTTCAATAGGTCTGAATCATCTCTACCATGTTCTAGATCATAATGCAGAATTCATCATCTCAGCAACTATCTCCATGATTATAATCTCTGTCATAAAACCATCAGATGTGAGGACTGAAGTTAAACAGCCAACATTGATAAAGTTACTCAGACAAAACTGATGATCTGGCTAAAAACATGTTTTTCCTTTAATCATTAAGGTTTAAGTCTTTGTGCAGCAGTGATAAAAGCCCTACAGCAACATCACCCAAAGTAAACAGCTGTGGATGTAAATATGTCATTGGCTGATTGTTTCTTCTGATTGTCTTTTCTACTTTTTTTTTTTTACATTAGATGATCACTATAGTTGTAATAATCAGTACAATTTTCTTTTAAAATCTAGGCCTTTTAAAAAGGGTCTCATTTGTGCCCCCCTTTTCCTGGTCAGTTCCCCTACTTGGCCCCCCATTAAATACAGCTTTTCTAGACCTGCCCCTGCATAGCTGAAATCTACTGTGTTAGAGAAGGTCCTGCCAAAAACAATACTTTGGAGTAAATATGTGTTGGTGTGAACCATGAACCGCTAGGTGGGACCCTCCTTCTCAGCTGAATAATAAACAAACGCAACAAAGGAAAAGCTGATCAGCTGATCACCAACAGCCGGTGTGACGGAACAAGAGGAGACGGAGATGAGGAGCTACGCTGCACTGCACAGACACCAGAGGGCAACTAGACTAGCTACGTTTTTGCAAAACGCAGGCAAAGGTTTAACAACAACAAAAAAAAAAAAACTGAGAGAAAGATGTGGATATGGAACCTTGTCAACGCAAAAAGTGTGGGTGTTAAAACACCCTCATCCTCCATGGGGGGGGGATATATAAAAATAAATAAATAAAAATATTAACGGAATCAATTACATAACATTTTTTTAACACTATTAACGCATTATTTTTGACACCCTTAATAAAAGCATTTTAGCGGGGTGATGAATGAAACATACTGTTTTATGTAAAGCACTTTGAATGGTCTTGTACATGTGCTAAATAAATAAAGTTGCCTTGTTTTGTGTTGCCCAGTGTTTGGGTGTTTTGTCATTTGAGTGATGCAGCCTCTGCCTGAGGTATGTTTGGGTTGAAATCTACCAGGATTTCATGTTTAAAGACACAAGTTTTGTTTAAATAATGTTATGAGAGGCAAAACACTCCTTAAAAATTGTCTCTCATAAACAGTTTTCACCCATGCAAGAATGTAAACTCAGCCAGTTTAGCATTATCAATCAGTGATTCTAAATTGCAAATAGTCTTGTTCAGTACTCTGTGTAGTCATGTACAGAAAAACAGTTTAACAGCAGAGTCTGTTTCTGTAATTTCAGAGGTTAAAATGCTGCAAGCTGCTCTGACTTTATTTGTGTGCTGTACGTCTCAGTTGTAAATTTATTTTCCCTTGTCTGAGTAAATGGACTTGGTGTGACAGGATGTCCAAAGGGTCAGCTGCATTTCTCTTAGTCAAGGTTTGAGTTGGCAGACCACATTACACTTGAAAAATCTGTCTGATTCAGTTATTTTACAAGCATCCCGTCTCCTCAGCCGAATGCTATCTGAAGGTGATGCTAGGAGTGTCTGAAAATAGGCTTACTGAGTTGAATCAGACATGCAGTTCTTTCAGAGGCTAAACAAGAATTTATTTATCCAAAAGGTTTTTAGAAAACTGCTGAAAGTTCAAGGGCGTAGGGTGGATTTTGACACTAGTAGAGACAGAATTGGTCCACAGAGCCCCTGAAATGCGTGTTGTTTTTTTTTGCAATTATGATAGATGTTTATTTATAGACTCATAATTAAGTGAATTAAAAATGTGAACCAGCAGAATATTCTATTCAGTATTTGACATTGAGATCTTGTCTTTTCGTCAAGCTGAATATAGATCTATCTTACTTAATAAATTCTGAGATTTTTACGAGATAAAGACATCTGTTGCCATATTTGCTTCACATTAATTTTGTCCACACCAGTGATGTAGTCCAGGGTATATGCGGGTATATGGAGTATACCCACCTTTTTCAATCAGCATTGAGTATACCCATTTCAAAAAGCCAGTGAGGCAAACTATTCAGTTATATGAATGAATGAATGAAAACTTTATTGTCATTGCATCAGGTGCAACAAAATTATTTTTCCAGTACAAGCCCGTCAAGAGTAAACAACAACACATAAACATAAACAGGATCAGGCAGACTGATGCAGCAGCCATTTTTACGGTGCGCCATTTTCACAGATAGAAAAGATAACATGAGGGAGAGTGAATGGGTGAGGGAAAAAAGAGCCATCTCTACACTGCGCCTGAAAAAAAAACCCAAACCAGTACACAAAAGCCCATATTCAGACAGTCAATAGTGTGTGTGAGTGTACATGCATGTGTGCGTAAGTAAGTGTAAGTGAGCCTGTGTACTTTCCCCAGTATATTTCTCTAGTCTCGGCCACCAGATGATAGTGGGGCAACCTTGGGAGCTGATCCTGTAAAGGTCCCCAGCCCCAGAAGATGGGAGGGGGAGGAAGGGGGCAGAGAATCCATCTGCATAACATTCCTGGGGAACTTGGTAACCAGCCATTCAAGACCAGTTCAGGGAGCTAGATTAAGATAACAGCATTTGTTTTGGTTCAGGCTAGAGCTTGTTTCATCTGCCTTAAGTCTCTCAGTGGTCTCTCACTGGCAACTCTAAATCATCCAAATAGTGGTCAGTTTCCACCTAGCCGACCTGGCAGCTTCTCTAAGTTGGTGTCCACCCTGCGTATGAGCTCTGGAACCACAACCAGCTTACCGTTCTGAGCTAGGTTGGCATTATGTTTACGTCTAAGCTCCCACAACACCATAGTCTGATTGTTCAGAGCTCGGCACACACTGGCACAAAAGTCCGGCAGCATGCCAGTGGCCGCCAACAGTGCCCAAATTTTGCAATACATCAGGAAACTGCTTGGTAAAAGATATAGAACAGAAATGCAGAGAGAAGCTCAGATAAGACAGGACAAGTAGCAGGGAGTGTGTGGAGGGAGAGAGAAGAAAAAGCGTCCGCCTCCGTTGAGAGCAGGAAGAAGAATATCTGCAAACCTAATTGTCATTTTCCCCCCAGAGATAACTGGGACATGACCCACCCTACTCGGCCTCCAATTGGCTTTTACTCACTGCTTCACTCATTTAATTGGTTAACTTTAGCCGAGGAAAATTCTGCAAACCGTTTACAACATTGGTGCCCAAGTCTGGTCCTTGAGATCTACCATCCTACAACTTTTCGATGCAATCCTTCTCCAACACACCTGCTGCTTGTTTGGTTGACTTCTGAAACAGTGGGCACTGAGAAATGTTGCATGGCTGGGTTGGTGTGTCCATTTGGATGCACTGTATATGGGAGAAATGAACCATGCTCAAACAATTGGGGATACAGTCGTTACATTTGTAGTACAAACTGCTCCTGATCAGGTGAGAGAATGGTTGTCATTCCAGTAATTCATTATTCCATCGGCAATAAGGAATAGTTTACTTTACATGCATTATTGTCTCTCTGTTCTCCGGGCCAGTATTGGTTTTGCAATTTCATAACCCCTCCTCCCTGAGCAACAGAAATCATGTGACAAGAAGCAAATACTTTTGGGGTAAAGAGTAATTAGAGTAGTCTTGCATGACACTTTTTCTTAAAAGATGTTTTTCTGTGCTATAAAACAAAGAGGGAAGAAATTAGGATTTTATCCACTTCTCAAGGGTCCACACCAAGGTGCAAACTACATTCATCAACAAAAATGTTCTTAAATCACACAGTAAAAAAAAATCCACTACTTGTATTAATCAACTTAATGAAACCTTGGAGAAATGTGGCCATGAACCCTGCAATTTCAAAAGAATCCACCTGGAATTTATGAAGCTTCTCATAACAGAGCAGATGTATTGTGTTAAAAGCATTTGAGATGATAGAGTGGGCTCTCTGAAGCAAGTAGATGATGGCGTCTTTAACCTTCAAATTATGTTAAGGGTCAATTTGACCAGCTTCAGTTTTTGTGCTGACCAAAGTAGTGGTATCCTTTTTTTTACTTCATGAAAGTTTGTGACATTTTTCTCATTTGTGGTCATGAACCTTTGGGTAAAATTTGGCCACTTTGATGTGCAGTGGAATGGCTGTGCAGTGTTTGTATACAAAGATAATGTTGCGGCTCATTTTGACCCAGAAACTTTAATGTGGGTAAGTAGCTGTTCAGATCCAAAATAAACATGTCTCTTTGATGTACTTTATTTTGATTGTTCAGTTTTTTTATATTTTGATTGCTTCTGAATAAACATTCATACCCGAGATCCAGGTGTGTCTAGAGGAGAAACTTTCTCGCCCTTGTCCTTGTCACTGTTCTCATGTCATCTCTTTCACTAACACACCAAAAATTAGCTCCAGAAAGTTTACAACTGAAGAAGCTTTATCACTGTTTTTTTTAACTGGGATTGCGGTGAAGAGGAAGAGATTTCCGAGACAGAGGATCGTTCAGAGACCGAGGACAATGTTATTGATGATCCAGATTATCAATTTTCCAATGATGTGGAGGATTTTGCCGGACGAGTCTGCCGTGGTCTCCTCATCCATGGAAACCAAGGAATGCAGCAATCATCCTCCACAGAGGGGACGTGGATATCTAAAGATGGTAATATAAAATGGTTAACATCACCACACCAAAGCCGAGGCACACTGTCCACTTCCAATGTCATCAAAATGACTCCTGGTCCAACGAGATTTGCTGTCACACGAGTTGATGATAGTCAGTCAGCATTTCAGCTATTCATATCCCCACCAATAGAGAGGATTATACTGGACATGACTAATTTGGAGGGGAGGCGTGTATTTCAAGAGAAATGGAAGCCACTGGATCAGAATGACTTGGATGCTGACAATAACGACATCAGAGTTGTTCGACGTGAAAAAGACAAACTAGCTGTGGTCAGAGATGTATGGGATATTCCACCTTTGCTGTACAATCCTGGTCCCCATGTTACTCTGGATGAGTGACTTGTTCACTTTGTTGTCCTTTCCGACTTTACTTGCCAAACAAACTATATTGGCAGCCTGTGATGCAAAATCTAGCTTTGCATGGAATATGCAAGTATACACTGGAAAGCTGCCTGGAGAAGCACCTGAGAAGAATCAGGGGATGCGTGTGGTGCTGGAGATGAGTGAAGAGCTGCAAGGTCATACCATCACATGTGACAACTTCTTTACATCCTACCGCCTTGGAGATGAACTTCAAAAGAGAAAGCTGACTATGTCAAAAGAAACAAGCCAGAACTTCCCAATGAAATTCTGAAGATGCAGGGAACGTCTGCATTCCTCCATATTCATTTTCACTGAGAAAACAACAGTTGTTTTATACTGCCCAAAGAGAAACAAGAATGTTCTTGTAATGAGCACAATGCACACAGATGCATGTCTGAGCACAAGAGAAGACATAAAGCCACAAATGATCCTGGACTACAAATCCACCAAAGGAGGAGTTGACAATCTGGACAAAGTCACTGCAACATACAGTTGCCAGTGCAAGACTGCCCGTTGGCCCTTGGTGATTTTCTTCAACATTGTGGACGTGTCTGCCTACAATGCCTATGTCCTATGGACTGAAATCAACCAGCAAAGGAATTCCAGCAAACTGTACCAACGTTGCTTTTTCCTATCACTTTGCAAAGCACTCATCACTCCCAAGATCCAGAGGCGAGCCAGGCCAGCTCGATCCCCAGCAGCTGCAGCAGTTATTAAAAAGGTCGAGTTCAGAGCACCCAACGAACCTGCAATGGATCCAGTAGATACACGTGTAAGGAAACGGAACAGATGCCAGGTCTGTCCCTCCCGAGAGGACAGTAAAACAAGTACCATTTGTGCGGAATACAAGAATTACATCTGCAGAAAGCACACAGTTACATTCTGTCCATTATGTGCAGAGCATTGAAAATGTTGAACATTAAAAAAACGAGAAAATGGGGCAAGTAAAAAAAAAAGTGTTTGTGAAGAGGGAAAAACTTTAACTAAACAGTTCTTAAATATAGTGCTGTAGTTAAAAAAAAGGGGTGGGGAAGTGTGTGTGTGTGTGTGTGTGTGTGTGGGGGGGGGGGCACTGAATGTCTCTTTTCTAAATTATTATATAATCTAAAATAAAGTTATTATTGGTTCAACCTATTTTTTAATTGTTCTGAGTGGATTTACATAGTATGGGTCAAAAACATAATCAATGTGATTTTTTTTCAACATATTCCGAGGGTTAACCCAGAGCCCATTAAGATATGCAAACTGTAATGGGTCCTGAATGGTGTTCACTTGCTTATTGAGGTCAATAATAATTTCTGCAGGACTTTCATGATTTGAGGTGATAGATGGTAGATGGTAAGTATTTATATACCGCTTTACTGTACCTGGAATGATACCCAAAGCGCTTTACATTTTACATCACATTCACACCATGATGGCGGAGGCTCAACTACAACCCATCAGGATGATAGACACTTCAACATGACCTTGACAGGCCAAGGATAGAACCGGCAACCCTCAGGCTACAAGATGACCACTCTGCCCACTGAGCCACGCCACCCCAGGTTAAGGTACAGCTGGTCTGTAGTCTTTTGGTTCAGATGGTTGGGATTTTCTATGTACAAAAACAAGGCAGGATGCTTTCCAAAAATGTCTGAGCGTGCTTTGGTTTGCAGTTACAACAACTGCTCGCTGGGGACAATATTCCCCAAATGACCCATGACTAACAAGAAAAACAGAAGAAAAAAGAAGAAAACCCACCAAAAATGGATATCTTCCCTTTTAGCCGGATCGTTTATGCAGTCTTGGGGTTTCTGTTTTTACTTTGAGGCAGTGTGTTATCCAACATGTTGCCTACAACACTCTATGTCACTTTCTCTTTTTGGTTCACTGACTGGTTTGTTTCCTTTCAGATTGTAAGGAAACGGCACCAGGGTTCACATGCAAGTGAACCGAGACCTGCGGTTTTCAAGCAGACCAGAGTTAATTTCTTGGTCCACTGCAGAACTGCAGAGTTCCCCAAACATACTGTATTACCTGTGTAGGTGGACCATGGTTTGTTTAGTGTGAACCAAACAGTGCCCTCAGACAGTAAGCCTCCTATCAAACACCCTGGAGTAATTTTTTCCAGAGAAGTTGACCAGTGTGATCTCCCCGTAGTTGGAACACACTCTCCAGTCCCTGTATATGACCAAGATGGCGGCGCGCAAGGACGCAGCGGCTTACGGCTCTCTACCAAAGTGCTCTTTCCTCCTTTTTCTTTCCAGTTTTTCTCTTCTTTTTGCACACTATGGGCAATGCAAACGCCCAGTACACTCGACAGATGCTTTTGGATATCGGAACAAATCACCACTTATCTGTT